>CM055064.1:42225127-42292848 GCA_029204045.2 Tillandsia leiboldiana | reverse complement strand
AATAAGTATGAGCCCGGCGAACTTGTCACGCCCCGGGGGTCGAACTGCGACACCGGGCTCGCCAACAGATCCGCCGTCTGTACGGAAACTGCCGTACAGACGAAGCGTCTAACCTGCAAAAGAGATCTATGCTAACAAGTATCAGAGCTGAAAGGAAGCTGAAACACTAAGCGGTGAAAAGTCCAGTACACCAGTCCACTAGCACCCCCAAACATAAGTACAAAAGTGGAAACTGAAAAGTACAAGAGACACTACACCGACACCACCGACTCGGGTAGGAGCTAGCCAGCCACGCGCATACCTCGGTCAGAAAGCTCCGAATGAGCCAAACCTGGAACGGTCGCCTCAGGAACACCTGTCATCACAGCGGGTGTGAGATCTACTGCAACAGTCAGATCTCAGTGGGCACCAAAGCTACCCCACGGTACACCCACTCAGTCTGCTGGAGACAAAACACAAATAGATAATATAGATAGATAGATATATAGATAATAACTGGAAATGAATCTATCGCTACATGTCTCAATGCAATGCTGGAAGTAATTTCTCAGTCTCTCTCACGGGAGGCCTGGAAACTACGAACGTCTGCGCCCCTACAGCCCTTATCAAACAAGAACATGCTGTAGGCTTAGGCGCCCATAGTTTCCGCCCCCGCACTGGGACTGCTAGAACTCTACAAGACACTAGAAGGCCACCTCAATCCCTTCTAGTAACCCACCTGGTGACTCGCCAGGGCATAACTATCTATCTGGTAACTCAGCCAGTGGATCTACACATCTGGTAACTCAGCCAGTGATTTATACCCATCTGGTAACTCTGCCAGTGGTATCTACTCATCTGGTAACTCAGCCAGTGATTTATACCCCTCTGGTAACTCTGCCAGTGGTATCTACTCATCTGGTAACTCAGCCAGTGATTTATACCCCTCTGGTAACTCTGCCAGTGGTATCTACTCATCTGGTAACTCAGCCAGTGATTTATACCCCTCTGGTAACTCTGCCAGTGGTATCTACTCATCTGGTACTCAGCCAGTGATTATACCCATCTGGTAACTCCTGCCAGTGGTATCTACTCATCTGGTAACTCGCCAGTGATCTATACCCCATCTGGTAACTCTGCCGTACAACTCGTATGCTCTAACGATGCGACTAACACTCGTGTCCAAGTCGGAAACGACAACCCTCGACTTGCACGACTGTTCCGCAAATACCTGATAGTAAGGATACGATACCTTTGCATTCGGAAGCATAAAAGGCAATCCGTATTAGTTCCTTGGGAGAAACAACCCACCTGCGATCCATCCGCGAAAACCGTGCGCCAAACGGAGGTCCCGATGCGATCCCGCAGCTCCACGCGGCAAAACACGCGCCCCTGGCCACGTGAGAAGCTAACACTATGCCACAACTGCGAGATAAGAAGAGGGACCGGGATCAGAAAAACATGCGGCTAAAACCGCGCTCACAAAGGCGAAAGAAACCCATCCGGCGACGAGAAACGCCGCGCGTTGCGCGGAAAACCCATCGCGCACACACGCCGCGGCGCGTCGCCGAGTCGCAGCCTGCGCGGCCAATGCGGCGCAGCTGCACGGCCCCCAAAACCACCGCCGCGCGGCGCTGGCCCAGCCGCCCGCGCGGCGCCCAGCAAGCCCGCGCGGCACAAGGCCGCCCGCGCGGGCCCCCTGCAGGGCCGCGCGCCCACGGCCAGCGGGCAGGCCCGCCGCGGCACAAGGCCGCCCGGCGGGGCCCCTGCAGGCGCGCGCCCACGGGCGCGGCCTGCAGGCCCGCGCGGCACAGGCCGCCCGCGCGGGGCCCCTGCAGGGCCGCGCGCCCAAGGGCGCGGCCTGCAGGCCCGCGCGGCACAGGCCGCCCGCGCGGGGCCCCTGCAGGGCCGCGCGCCCAAGGCGCGGCCTGCAGGCCCGCGCGGCACAAGGCCGCCCGCGCGGGGCCCCTGCAGCGCCGCGCGCCCAGGGCGCGGCCTGCAGCCCGCGCGGCGCAGGGCCGCCCGCGCGGGGCCCCTGCAGGGCCGCGCGCCCACGGGCGCGGCCTGCAGGCCCGCGCGGCACAGGGCCGCCCGCGCGGGCCCCTGCAGGGCCGCGCCCCAAGGGCGGGCCTGCAGGCCCCGCGCACAAGGCCGCCCGCGCGGGGCCCCTGCAGGCCGCGCGCAAGGGCGCGGCCTGCAGGCCCGCGCGGCACAGGGCCGCCGCCCGCGGGGCTGGGCCCGCGCCCCCGCAGGGCCGCGCGCCCCCGGGCGCGGCCGCGCGGCCCGCGCGGCACAGGGCCCCCGCCCGGCGCGGGGCCCCCCGCAGGGGCCGCGCGCCCACGGCGCGGCCCCAGGCCCGGCGCGGCGCAGGCCCGCGCGCGCAGGGCCGCCCGCGCGGGGCCCCCTTCAGGGCCGCGCGCCCCAGGCGCGGCCTGCAGGCCCGCGCGGCACAGGGCCGCCCGCGCGGGCCCCTGCAGGGCCGCGCGCCCAAGGGCGCGGCCTGCAGGCCCGCGCGCCAGGGCCGCCCGCGCGGGCCCCCGCAGGGCCGCGCGCCCACGGGCGCGGCCCGCGGGCCCGCGCGGCACAGGGCCGCCCGCGCGGGCCCCCCTGCAGGGCCCGCGCGCCCACGGCGCGGCCCGCAGGCCCGCGCGGCACAGGGCCGCCCGCGCGGGGCCCCCTGCAGGGCCGCGCGCCCACGGCGCGGCCCGCAGGCCCGCGCGGCACCTTGCAGTGCCGCGCGCACAGCGCGCGGCCCTGCAAGGTCGCGCGGCACAGGGGTTGCCCCCGCGCGCACCCCTGCAGTGCCGCGCGCCCAGCGCGCGGCCTGCAGGGCCGCGCGGCCCCAAGGCCGCCCGCGGCGGCACCTTACAGTGCCGCGCGCCCCCCGCGCGGCCTGCAAGGCCCGCGCGGCACAGGGGCTGCCCGCGCGGCACCCCTGCAGGCCGCGCGCCCCGCGCGGCCCGCCAGGCCGCGCGGCACAGGGGATGCCCGCGCGGCACCCCTGCAGTGCCGCGCGCCCAGCGCGCAGCCTGCAGGCCGCCGCGCGGCACCATCCGCCCCTGTGCAGCCCGGCGCCCTGCTGTCCCACTTTGGCAGCAGGGCGCAGCTGCGCGCGGCGCCCAAGCGCCTCCCCCGGCCACGCGCCGGACGACTAGCCGCAAGGCTCCGGCCACCGGGGAGAAGAAAAGAGAGAAAAGAATGAATAAAATAAAATAAACCAACCTCTCGCGGCACGCCGGTCCTCGCTCGGCTCTCGTCCACGCTCCGGAGAAGAAAAACGCCCAAGAGCCCTCTCCATTTCCACCATCTTCTTCTTCCTTCTTATCTTTTCCTTTTCTTCTTTTCTTTCTCTTTTTCCTTTCCTACAGAGGTGGAGGGGAGGGGTTTTTATAAAGCAACAGCTTTATATAAAATTAATTAACTTAATTAATTTAATTCCAAAATCCAACTCCAACTCACTTTTGGTCTTCGGGCTCTCCGCCGCTGCCCGGAACCTCCCGAGCTCCGCTGTAATTCCCAAAGTACACGCGCTCACAGCTTTTTCTCTTCAAAAAGCTCAACCGTTGAGTCGGGGTGCTCAAATCAAATACCGGCTCCAAAAATGCCAGTTCCGACTCACTTTTTACCTCCGGGTCCTCCGCGTCAGTCCGGAACCTCCCGAACCTCGCTGTAAATCAAAAGTACGCGTGTCCACAGCTTTTTCTCCTCAAAAAGCTCGACCGTTGAGTCGGGGTGCTCAAATCAAATACCGGCTCCAAAAATGCCAGTTCCGACTCACTTTTTGCCTCCGGGTCCTCCGCGTCAGTCCGGAACCTCCCGAACCTCGCTGTAAATCAAAGTACACCTGCTCCAAGTGTTTCCCAATTTTCCTGCAACCCATAGCGGTGTCGGAGCTTCCCGTACCAGTCACCTAACGCGTACAAAGCCCGAAACAAGCAGAGGCCTCCGCGGGGATCCAAATCAACCCGAACTCCTCTGAAAACACAAGTGGGACACATCCAAGGCAAATTCCTCCGCACCACACCATCCTGCAAGGTCGGTGCGTCATCCAAATCCCGGTGTTCTACACTCTCCCCCCCTTAAAAGGGTTTCGTCCTCGAAATCCAACAAAATCCATGCTTAGGAGGGTAAATCAAAAACAAAAGGGATAGGAGATCCCCAGATTGCCCAAGGCTCTCAAGTGGTCACTCACATTCCTCATGCTGACAACACTGAACCTTCCCCCAAAGGTATGATTCGACTGCAAAATTCTTTGGTTTCACCAACAAGAATCGCATCGGTCGATGAGGATAACGCAGTCCTCGTCCATCACCAAGGAAGGGAAAGCAAAACAAAACTTTCGGGGTTCAAATAGGCCTCATCCAGCCTGATCACAGCTCGAGGATCCACAACTCGCATAACTCGTTTCTATATATAACTCTCAGGCTGGAAGTTTCCCTCGATTCGAGAACTCAAAAACCGAAGTTCAAGCCTCCTTAAGGCAAAACTCCTCAGCTGCTTCATAGCCACCAAAGCTCCAGTTCCACAAAACATGGATCACCTCCCCTTGACAGGGGAAAAACTTCAACCTCGAGAACCCTCTCTCGATTCTGGCACTCAATTCCCAGGGTTACACAGCTCGCCTAAACAAGGCATACTGAACAAAATGTCCTCGCCGGGATAAAGCAATCATACATCCTTGCAAAATCTATCACCGGCGTTACCTCAACCTGACCTCCTGAGTGTCCAAGCACTTTAGGTTCGAGGGTTCTGAACAATCCCATGACCTCTCTATCACGGCAATATCCGGATCAAAGCTGGTATCCTCCTCAGCTTTGCCTCAATACACCTCATATCCTCTGTCACTCAAGCGGCTAAAACACAAGGCCCAAACACGAAATCCTCGATGTCGAAGTGCAACTCTCAAAGCTTGGCAACCAACTTCTTCCTCCTCAGAAGTTGTAGCACTAGCCTCAAGAGCCCCTCAAGCTCCAAGTCAACTCGGAGATAAGCAAAAACCCACGACGGTAACACCACCAACCCGTCCAGTGAAACAGGGAAAAACACAGCTCTCAAATCAATAGGGCATTAGTCAATCCACCTGACCACGCAAACCGCTCAAACTGCCCTACTGGTTCCGGGTCAGTATCCAGGCACAGCCCTTGGCTGTAAGGTTCCATAAAGATATCCATCACTCGAAGGCATCTGCCCAAGCACAAGGTGAGACTAATCAAGTTCGAACCTTACAAGAACTCACACGGTTGTGTACCCACAACGTGACATCACCACGGTGTAACAACCGCCTGGATCCTCACTGTCGTATTCCCACGACGAGGCACTAGGTCTCAGAGACCTCTCGATCCGTCAAATCTCGCAGCTGCGCTCACAGCTCTCCCTGTCCCACGGTTGATACTCCACGAGGTGCTGTCGAAGTTGGCGCGGTTACCAAACCACGTCAATGACTGTCTCGATCTCGGTCCCAATCAAGTAATTACCTGGTAACTCGGCCAGGGGCATCAACCACCTGGTAACTCGGCCAGGGGCAAGTAACCTCCTGGTAACTCAGCCAGGGGCAGGTAACCTCCTGGTAACTCAGCCAGGGCATCAAATATCTCATCGCATGCTATAAAAATACACTCCTCCTGACCAGGTCTACGGAGGGTCAATGTCTTCTCTTTCGACAATCCATGATAGCATAAATTGGGACGACCGATTCCTATCCAACCTCGTATCAACACCCCAGCTCTGATGTAGGACTAACATCTCGATGATCAATCCAAGGTCCTAGTTGCACTGGCAGGACAGGCAGCACTCATCCACGTGCTTCACGTGATCTGAAAATCGATCCAAACGTGCAAAACCATCAGTCCAGACACTGGCCCACACGAAGGTACCCCCGCTTTACCGAAACGCACACACGGCGTTGGCATTAAGCAAGCTCTAACCCGACGGCCACACCAGGTGAAACGCGATCCTCAACCCTGACGAAGAATGCGGCCCATGCAGCAGGGAAACTCACATCCTGGCACTGCTGCTGAAGCGAGCACTGTCGAGAACCTCCTGGTCTCTGTCTCCTCTGAGACCCCTGATCCAGAGGGTGGAATCACGGCAACCTCGAATCCCGCGACTATCGCAAAATCGGCAATGCCGGAGCTCTCACTCCGACGCTGATCCCCCGCTCACCGTCTCCCTCGGACGGAAACACTGATCCTCGGTCAATCCATCGCGTATGCACGCTCACTGCATCCAAGGTCGGCAATCGCCGAAAATGCACAAAGAGATAGTCATCTTGAGGCGGTTCCCACTCGAACACAACCAACCTCTAAGCCTCATCCTGGACGACCAGGGATACACCGCTCAACTGTCACAGAAACTCACCCCAGAACATCAACTGCGCTCCCGATGGTCCAACAAGACGAATCCGACGCCACCAGCTCTCTTGGCGTCCCAAAGAAAAGTACATAACCAAGCGCCCTGATGCTTATCCTGGATGAACAAATCCTCGAACAAATCTTCCATAACAGCGTTCCAGTTCTCGGCCTCTCACGGCTCCAACTCGGTCCCGAAATCTTCAAGGGATAGAACTGGATGCGGTACACAACCTATCAGTAACCTCTCGCTGCATCCGCACCATCAATGGTGCGATCCCGAAACAGAAATCGACAAAGTCGCGGCCGGAGGTACTACCGACGATACTCCGGGCGATGCTCTCGGTCCAAGCATGTGCACCAAGCATGTGCATCCCACGCTCCATGCTCTCTCTTCCTGGCGCCGTAACGCCTCAAATACCAGGACTGCTAGGGCCTGGATCACTCAAGCCTCTCTCGGTTCCATCCATTTAGCTTTCCGCTATACGAGCCCCTCATCCCGGGTCCAACACGCCCTCGCCGCTGCACGGCGTCTCGGAAGCATCCAAAAACCACTGCAACAGAAAAACATTAGGACCAAGACTTTCTCGACCCCAAACAAACGAAAGTCTAACCATGTTAACCTTTCTAAAGCATCATGCTGTCTGCAGCCAACACGATCACCTTTAGAGAAATAACATGCGAGGTCACTCACCCCAATCCTCAGGGGGAGGTACACCCTCAGACAAGACTCTCGCTAAGGTCACAACTCACACGACAGTCTTCCCACTGTCCAGCCAAAAGCCTAGGGTCTCTAAGTCCCCAACGACCTATATTCCTAGGCTCTGATACCACCTAATCTGTCACGCCCCGGGGGTCGAACTGCGACCCGGGCTCGCCAACAGATCCGCCGTCTGTACGGAAACTGCCGTACAGACGAAGCGTCTAACCTGCAAAAGAGATCTATAGCTAACAAGTATCAGAGCTGAAAGGAAGCTGAAACACTAAGCGGTGAAAAGTCCAAGTACACCAGTCCACTAGCACCCCCAACATAAGTACAAAAGTGGAAACTGAAAGTACAAGAGACACTACACCGACACCACCGACTCGGGTAGGAGCTAGCCAGCCACGCGCATACCTCGGTCAGAAAGCTCCGAATGAGCCAAACCTGGAACGGTCGCCTCAGGAACACCTGTCATCACAGCGGGTGTGAGATCTACTGCAACAGTCAGATCTCAGTGGGCACCAAAGCTAACCCCACGGTACACCCACTCAGTCTGCTGGAGACAAAAACACAAATAGATAGATAGATAGATAGATAGATAGATAGATAACTGGAAATGAATCTATCGCTACATGTCTCAATGCAATGCTGGAAGTAAGTTCTCAGTCTCTCTCACGGGAGGCCGGGAAACTACGAACGTCTGCGCCCCCTACAGCCCTTATCAAACAAGAACATGCTGTAGGCTTAGGCGCCCATAGTTTCCGCCCCCGCACTGGGACTGCTAGAACTCTACAAGACACTAGAAGGCCACCTCAATCCCTTCTAGTAACCACCTGGTGACTCGGCCAGGGCATAACTATCTATCTGGTAACTCAGCCAGTGATATCTACACATCTGGTAACTCAGCCAGTGATTTATACCCATCTGGTAACTCTGCCAGTGGTATCTACTCATCTGGTAACTCAGCCAGTGATCTATACCCCTCTGGTAACTCTGCCAGTGGTATCTACTCATCTGGTAACTCAGCCAGTGATCTATACCCCTCTGGTAACTCTGCCAGTGGTATCTACTCATCTGGTAACTCAGCCAGTGATCTATACCCCTCTGGTAACTCTGCCAGTGGTATCTACTCATCTGGTAACTCAGCCAGTGATTTATACCCATCTGGTAACTCTGCCAGTGGTATCTACTCATCTGGTAACTCAGCCAGTGATCTATACCCATCTGGTAACTCTGCCAGTACAACTCGTATGCTCTAACGATGCGACTAACACCCGTGTCCAAGTCGGAAACGACAACCCTCGACTTGCACGACTGTTCCGCAAATACCTGATAGTAAGGATACGATACCTTTGCATTCGGAAGCATAAAAGGCAATCCGTAGTTCCTTGGGAGAAACCAACCCACCTGCGATCCATCCGCGAAAACCGTGCGCCAAACGGAGGTCCCGATGCGATCCCGCAGCTCCACGCGGCAAAACACGCGCCCCTGGCCACGTGAGAAGCTAACACTATGCCACAACTGCGAGATAAGAAGAGGGACCGGGATCAGAAAAACATGCGGCTAAAACCGCGCTCACAAAGGCGAAAGAAACCCATCCGGCGACGAGAAACGCCGCGCGTTGCGCGGAAAACCCATCGCGCACACACGCCGCGGCGCGTCGCCGAGTCGCAGCCTGCGCGGCCAATGCGGCGCAGCTGCACGGCCCCCAAAACCCAGCCGCGCGGCGCTGGCCCAGCCGCCCGCGCGGCGCCCAGCAAGCCCGCGCGGCACAAGGCCGCCCGCGCGAGGCCCCTGCAGGGCCGCGCGCCCACGGGCGCAGCATGCAGGCCCGCGCGGCACAAGGCCGCCCGCGCGGGGCCCCTGCAGGGCCGCGCGCCCACGGGCGCGGCCTGCAGGCCCGCGCGGCCCAAGGCCGCCCGCGCGGGGCCCCTGCAGGGCCGCGCGCCCAAGGGCGCGGCCTGCAGGCCCGCGCGGCACAGGGCCGCCCGCGCGGGGCCCCTGCAGGGCCGCGCGCCCACGGGCGCGGCCTGCAGGCCCGCGCGGCGCAAGGCCGCCCGCGCGGGGCCCCTGCAGCGCCGCGCGCCCAAGGGCGCGGCCTGCAGGCCCGCGCGGCGCAGGGCCGCCCGCGCGGGGCCCCTGCAGGGCCGCGCGCCCAAGGGCGCGGCCTGCAGGCCCGCGCGGCACAAGGCCGCCCGCGCGGGGCCCCTGCAGCGCCGCGCGCCCAAGGGCGCGGCCTGCAGGCCCGCGCGGCGCAGGGCCGCCCGCGCGGGGCCCCCGCAGGGCCGCGCGCCCACGGGCGCGGCCCGCGGGCCCGCGCGGCACAGGGCCGCCCGCGCGGGGCCCCCCGCAGGGCCGCGCGCCCACGGGCGCGGCCCGCAGGCCCGCGCGGCGCAGGGCCGCCCGCGCGGGGCCCCTGCAGGGCCGCGCGCCCAAGGGCGCGGCCTGCAGGCCCGCGCGGCACAAGGCCGCCCGCGCGGGGCCCCTGCAGCGCCGCGCGCCCAAGGGCGCGGCCTGCAGGCCCGCGCGGCGCAGGGCCGCCCGCGCGGGGCCCCCGCAGGGCCGCGCGCCCACGGGCGCAGCCCGCGGGCCCGCGCGGCACAGGGCCGCCCGCGCGGGGCCCCCTGCAGGGCCGCGCGCCCACGGGCGCGGCCTGCAGGCCCGCGCGGCACAGGGCCGCCCGCGCGGGGCCCCCTGCAGGGCCGCGCGCCCACGGGCGCGGCCCGCAGGCCCGCGCGGCACAGGGCCGCCCGCGCGGGGCCCCCTGCAGGGCCGCGTGCCCACGGGCGCGGCCCGCAGGCCCGCGCGGCACCTTGCAGTGCCGCGCGCCCAGCGCGCGGCCTGCAAGGTCGCGCGGCACAGGGGTTGCCCGCGCGGCACCCCTGCAGTGCCGCGCGCCCAGCGCGCGGCCTGCAGGGCCGCGCGGCCCCAAGGCCGCCCGCGCGGCACCTTACAGTGCCGCGCGCCCCGCGCGGCCTGCAAGGCCGCGCGGCACAGGGGCTGCCCGCGCGGCACCCCTGCAGGGCCGCGCGCCCCGCGCGGCCCGCCAGGCCGCGCGGCACAGGGGATGCCCGCGCGGCACCCCTGCAGTGCCGCGCGCCCAGCGCGCAGCCTGCAGGGCCGCGCGGCACCAGGCCGCCCCTGTGCAGCCCGGCGCCCTGCTGTCCCACTTTGGCAGCAGGGCGCAGCTGCGCGCGGCGCCCAAGCGCCTCCCCCGGCCACGCGCCGGACGACTAGCCGCAAGGCTCCGGCCACCGGGGAGAAGAAAAGAGAGAAAAGAATGAATAAAATAAAATAAACCAACCTCCTCGCGGCACGCCGGTCCTCGCTCGGCTCTCGTCCACGCTCGGAGAAGAAAAACGCCCAAGAGCCCTCTCCATTTCCACCATCTTCTTCTTCCTTCTTCTCTTTTCCTTTTCTTTCTTTCTTTCTCTTTTTCCTTTCCTACAGAGGTGGAGGGGAGGGGTTTTTATAAAGCAACAGCTTTATATAAAATTAATTAACTTAATTAATTTAATTCCAAAACCCAACTCCAACTCACTTTTGGTCTTCGGGCTCTCCGCCGCTGCCCGGAACCTCCCGAGCTCCGCTGTAATTCCAAAGTACACGCGCTCACAGCTTTTTCTCTTCAAAAAGCTCAACCGTTGAGTCGGGGTGCTCAAATCAAATACCGGCTCCAAAAATGCCAGTTCCGACTCACTTTTTACCTCCGGGTCCTCCGCGTCAGTCCGGAACCTCCCGAACCTCGCTGTAAATCAAAAGTACGCGTGTCCACAGCTTTTTCTCCTCAAAAAGCTCGACCGTTGAGTCGGGGTGCCCAAATCAAATACCGGCTCCAAAAATGCCAGTTCCGACTCACTTTTTGCCTCCGGGTCCTCCGCGTCAGTCCGGAACCTCCCGAACCTCGCTGTAAATCAAAAGTACACCTGCTCCAAGTGTTTCCCAATTTTCCTGCAACCCATAGCGGTGTCGGAGCTTCCCGTACCAGTCACCTAACGCGTACAAAGCCCGAAACAAGCAGAGGCCTCCGCGGGGATCCAAATCAACCCGAACTCCTCTGAAAACACAAGTGGGACACATCCAAGGCAAATTCCTCCGCACCACACCATCCTGCAAGGTCGGTGCGTCATCCAAATCCCGGTGTTCTACAGAACTAGGTAGACAAGTTCTTGAAAGGTTCCTTTTTTAGTCAAATTTTGCGAGTGATGATGATGATCAAAGTTGTGATCTTCTAGTTGTTTTGAACATAATCGAGTGTGGATATTGGTGGACTCGGTTTAGGGCTACGCAACGACCAGCTAATATTTCTGCATAATAAAGATTTGAGATGTAAAGAAATGATGGCTTGTGGTTAGAAAATTGTCTTCTTCGGAGCCGATTGATTAGTCCGAGTGAAATGCTTTTGAGATGGACCAGAGAGAAGTATTTCATCTACACCATTTCGAATACATTTTATCTTCTATGACTAACTAATAGATTTACATTTTTTTCTCTTTATTGAACTAATATTTGGGATTGGCGACTTAGGTACCGTTTGGATGTGGCTTATACCGGAATGAGTTATACCAGGTATAGGTATAAAGTAAGGGATAAACATGGGATAAACCTAAATTGTGTTTGGATGTGAATGAGGCTTAAACCTGGTTTAAACCTGGTATAAGAAAATAGGTGTTTGGATTGGGAATGAAGAATAAGAGGTATAAAGTTGACTTTTATGTTTAATGACGATGTGACATTTACTTTTATGTATATTATAAATGTGATAATGGGGTAATGTATTAGAATTATTTAATTATAACAAATCTTATATATTATATTTAATTAATTATATACTATATAAAATTCTATTTTATTTTAATTTTTCTTAAAAATAATTTTTAACGATTAAAAATTATAATATTTCACGATTAATAATTTAATTTAATTTCAAACAATAACGATCTCACAATAATATTTCAAATTACATCATACCCGGAATATACGAGTTTTTAATTAACAGTCCACTTAACATTACATATAAACAAATTAAACTTTTTTACAAAAATTTTAAGTCGGAGTAAAAAAAAATGTTAAATTTAAAATGTTAAGTAGGAGTAAAAATTTTAATTTATAAATTTATATATTTTTAAAAAAAATTATAAAAATATTGTATAAATTTGGAAATTAATAATATTAAAGAAAATATAAAATTTTTAGATTTATTAAAATATAAAATTAAAAAAAAATTACAATTTATAAAATTTAAAATTTAAAATTTAAATATTTTTTATAATTTAAAAATTTTAATTTTTTTTTTTTAAAAAAAAAAACAAACCTGAAGCAAAAAGAAAAAAAAAAACGAAAAAAAAAAAAAAAAAAAAAAAAAAGAAAACGCCCCTTCCCAAGGCAACTGCCTTGGGAAGGGACGGGGAGAGAGAGAGTAGGGGAGGGGGTTTAAACCAGGGGGTGTGGATTTGGGGTGGGATATCCCAACCCCATAATGGGGGATATCCCCGTTTGGGAGGATATCCCCAAACGGGGATATCCCAAACCCGTTTGGGTATAAAGGGGGGATATCCCCCCTTTATACCACATCCAAACGGTGGCTTAATGAATTGTTGGAGAAAATAATGTGTGACATTTTGAAGTGATTAGGTTTGTTGAAATTTTATTTCAATATTTTTTTGTTTATGATTTTTATTATTTTGTTAAATTATTTATTTTTAATAAAATAATATATTTATATAGTGACAACAAAAATAATAATATTATGGGGCAAATTTAGTGGCGAGAAATATTTGCCACCAAATGATAAACTTTCGTGGCAAATATTTATTGCCACCAAATCCTCACTGATTATCGAGATTCAGTGGCAACAATGGTTTGCCACCAAAAATAAATATAAAGATTCAGTGGCGACAACATTTTGCCACCAAAAATAAATATATGGTGGCGACTATTTGCCGCCACTGATTATAAAGATTCAGCGGCGACAAATTTTTGCCACCAAAAATAAATATATGGTGGCGACTATTTGTCGCCACTGATTATAAAGATTCAGTGGTTTTGCCACCAAAAATAAGTATATGGTGGCGACTATTTGTCGCCACTGATTATAAAGATTCAGTGGCGGGACCTATTGCGGCAACATGTGGCGACATTTTTTATCGCCACTATATGCATTTGGTGGCGACATTTTATATATTCGGTGGCGACTTTAGTCGCCACCATTTGATTATTACTTTGTCATCACACACACCCGGGTGGTAGCTTGGGGGGAGCGACCCCTCCGAACTCAAGTATCACATCTGTATCACTGTCTCATAAGCGGCACATGCAGGCTATGATCCACGATCAAACAGATCGGTATCTCAAAGTTCAAAACACTCTCACAGCTATGTCGGAGAACCCTCAACGACTCAATCTGATAATGCACGACCATGGCTGAGTCGGGAAACCTCCACGACTCGATCTGCCAGAACCCCAAGATCCTCAAAGCTAAGTGGGAGAACCACCTCCACCACTAAATTAGAAACACAACCCAGGATCTAGAACCATCCCAACAAGAAAGAAAACTCTCATGACACTAGAAACTCAACACATGATGCTCTAAAAATATACTCGGCCCTCTGGCACGAGTACTCATGCAACTCGAACAATCTGGACCATTCATAATGTTCTCAATATTTTAAAAATCCTTTTAAAGCGGAGTTTTACTTAATACGGGGTACTAAAATATTCTGAAGGTCCAGATGCAACCTGAATCTCAAAAGAATGCACAGTCTAGTGTCAAATAACCTCTAGATCATACTAAAAATTGTCTGGGGCTGATAAAAGTCTTTCTACAATTTTCTAGGCAACTATCAGATTTATCAATATACAAGAATTAAGCTAAACATGATCAATATGCTTACAGAAGCATTAGAGGGCATTCCATAAATCTCGAAGAAATTCCAACCCACCTGGAACGCTTTCCGCAGGCAATCGCTGAAGTCGGTGAAGCGCCGAATCGCTCGCTGCCGCGAAATTGCAGAAAAAAAATCCCCGGAAGCTCATCTAATTACCCTCGAGTCTTCACAAAATCCTGCGCGCAATCGGCTCACTCCTCGGCCAAAACACAGCGCAGACAAGGCTCGACTACACCACAATCCAACAGCAAGCTCACTACATACAACAAGTCCGCCAACAGTTTACAGCTTCCCAAAGCACCAACACCACGAACTCCCAAAAAACATAATTCCACCACAATCTGCAGGTTCCCACAACACTCATAAGTTCTGTACTCTAATAAAAGCTCACACACATAACCCCCAACCAACAAACAGCACACTAATAAGTAATGTTCATCCAACCCCAAATACACACACACTACACTCTCAAGTTCACCTCTCCTGTACACTCCACACACACTCACAGCACCAGTAGCACACACACACTCCCACAGCACTCTCCCAATATTATGCTCTTAATATACAATTTACCAAAAAATACACAATCCATTCTCTACAAGCTCCAATGCAAACATGAACAACCTTCAGCACACTCAAACTCTCAGCATACAAATCCACAGCATAAAAGGGAATCCACAGTACACCTAATAGCACTCAAGCCCAACCACAACATCAACAGCTCACAATAAAATCATATAGCCACCTACAGCTCCATTGCACACTAATAATTAAAGTCGACATATACACAATCCCTTAATTCCACCCTTCCACACTACCAAATTGCATAATTTGCATAATTTAAATCCATCACAATTAAACATATAAACTCACACAAATGCAAGCCCCAAGTATCCACAGCACCCCCATAATCTCTCTGCTCACACACACCCAAGGTCCAAATACTCTCATACGGCTCACATCATACCCCAAAAGGATTTCCTCTCTCTAGTTCCAACGCCTCGAGCCAACAGCAAACATCAACCCTACCGCGCACTCGATCCGAGCTCCGAACGGCGCTTCGCCGAAATCCGCCACAAAGGAAGCCGTCCTGAGAGAGCAAAAGGGAAAAACCCGCGTCAAAAACGGTCCACGCAAAATCCTCACGATGCCCGGGCAGCCACGAGCCTCGGCGTGCGCGCACGCGGCCCACCGGCAGTGGAAAACGTCGCTCGCCCACGCGAGAAACGACCACGCTCGCGTCGCTGCGCGCGGCGCTGCCGCCGCTGCTGCCGCTGCCGCTGTGCTGTAGCTGCTGCCGATGCGCTGCCCGGCCCCGCCGCGCGGCGCCCCGGCCCGCAGCGCGGCCTGCTGCGCGCTGTGCGCAGCGCGCGCCCGCGCGGAGCATCAGCGCTGCCGCGCGGCGCCTTCGCAGCGCCCGCGCCTGCCTGCGCAGCGCCTGCGTGCGCCAGCCGCTTGCTGCTCCAGTTGTGGACAGCAAGCCCGCCACCTCCAACACCAAAGTCCAAGCATTCCCTCTCTCTCCAAAAACAGCACACCTCAAAAAAAGCCAACCCAACTCAAATCCAAAGGAGAACCGAAAATCCAAGCTTTCTACAACAATAACAAAAAAACTGCAACTAACCTCGTTGAAGCTCTTCGCGCGCTCGCCGCTCGGCTTCCAACAGGGTCCACACCCTCACAACCCTCCAAAACTTCATTCACAAACCCTCTTCTTCTCCTTCTTCCTTCTTTCACTCCACTTCTTCTCTTCCTCTGCTTCTTAATTTTTCCTCGGTTTGCTTGCAGGGGAGAAGGATGACGTGGAGGCTTCTTAATTAGGAGAACTTAATTAGTGGTGGTGGGTGGGCAGCATTAAAAGCACCAATACAAAATATCTCAACCCACCCTTAAATTCATCCTTCTCTTTCTTTCTTTCTTCTTATTAACCAGACCAAAGCCAAATAAAGCCACTAATTAATTTAAATAATTAAATAATTTATCAAAAAAAATTCCGTCAATTCACTTTTTGCCCTCGGGGCCTCCGCATCAGTCCGGAACCTCCCGAACTCCGCTGTAATCTGAAAGTACACATGTTCACAGCTTTTCCCCCTCGAAAAGCTCAACCATAGAGTCGGTGTGCTCAATCCAAAAACTGGCTCCAAAATTGCCGACTCCAACTTACTTTTCGCCTTCGGGTCCTCCGTGTCAGTCCGGAATCTCCCGAACTCCGCTGTAAACATAAAGTACACCTGTTCAAAGTGTTTCCCAATTTCTGCACACCACGGTGGAGTCGGTGCTTCCCAAACCAGTCCCCTATCGGCGCACAAAGTCCGGAAAACTCTGAATCGAGCTGGGGCTTCCGCGTAGATCCGAATCAACCCGAACTCAACTGAAGACACATGTGGAACACGCCTGAGGCAATTTCCTCCGCACCATGCCATCTCGCGAGGTCAGTGCGCCATCCGAAGTTCTGGTATTCTACAGAGTGTCCTGTCCACAGCACTTAGTATGTGTTGTGAGATTTTTAGTGAGTGTGTGGGATTTATCTTGTGCTGAGAGCATTTTGAGAGTGTTGTGAGATTTGGAGTGTGCTGTGGACTTGTAGAGTGTGTGTGTGTTGTGTGTGAGTGCCGTGTTGTGGTTTTGGCTGTGGAGTGTGCCAGGGAGCGCAGGGATTTTTGTAGAGGACTCGAGGCATTTTACGAGCTTCCGGAGATTTTTCCGAGGTTCGCGGCAGTCTGCGCGCGCGGTGCGGTTTTCGTTTTTCCGGCAGATTTTAGACAGTGAGCGCCCGACACTTCACCGACTTCAGCGATTGCCTGCGGAATGCTTTTGAGGTGGGTTGGAATTTCTCCAAAATGTATGGAATGCCCTCTAAAGCTTCTGTATGCATGTTGATCATGTTTAGTTATATGTTTTTATGCTTGATAAATCTGATAGTTGCCTAGAAAATTGTAGGAATACTTTCCTGAGCCCCTGATATTTTTAGCATGATCTAGAGGTGTCTTGACACTAGACTGCATGATTATTTTGCATTGGATTGGCATCTGAATCATTTTAAAAATCGTCGGACATGTTTTAATGAAAACCGGGCTTTGAAAAATGTTTTTTTTAATATTGAGAGCTTCCAGAGGGATTGAGTAGGTTCAGGATGCATGTATACTCGTGCCGGAGGGCCGAGTGGATTTTTAGAGCATTGTGTGTCACGCCCCGAGTTTAAAAATCAGGTCTGAAATTTTTTTTTTTTTTGTTTAAACCAGAGTTTGCAAAACAGGCGTAACAGACCGCCACACATATAGGAAACTCTCTATTCCGCGAACAGAGACTCCCCTATATATGCACGGCTAAGCTAGTAATCAGCAACAGATATCTCAGTACAACTACTACTCTAGTCAGCAGAAATAATTCAAAATCAGTTATTACATCAATATTTTAAATGTCTAAATCGAACAGAACTAGAATAAAATGCGGAAACCAAAAGTCTGCGTAAATCATCAAGGATCTCAATCATCTCTGTCTAGAATCATGGGGACAGCTCTATCGTGACAAGCTCACTGGATCGTCCCGACAACTCACCACCCGACGGACCTGCAACAGTCACCCGAGGGTGTGAGACACACCGGAGTGTATCCCAGTGGGCACGACGAGCCGAGAATCAGCTAATCGTACCTATTGGGTACTAAAATCTGCGGATAGTAAAGATCAATAGGAAAAGCTGGAATAACAATAAGGTCTACTGATAATCAACAATAGTTCACAGATACAATTAACATAGGCAGGTAATCCACATAAGGAACAGTAGGTAAATAAATACTAGAAATCAAGATATATCAGTGATAACAATCATAAGAACTGTAGATCACACATGTAGAAAATAAGAGATGTCTACAAAAATCATATATAGAGAACTGCAAGTGATGAAAGCATGTCTACAGATGATCATACTAGAAATAAACTGAACAACAACACAAGAGTAATGCGTCAAAGGTAGAAACCCAAGTACCCAATCGTATGCCAATATTGGTCTCAGAGGACCTCAAGCAAAGCCACTCATCCGCACCCGATCCGCTGACATAACCCTGCACGTCACAGACGCCAAGCAGTCTCGATGCAAAAAGGGGCTCACGGGTCTATCACCAGACCACTTTACCGGCAAAGAACAAGCTCAACGGGGAGCGACCCCGGCCATGTTCGTGAAGAACAGCAGTGCATGGCAAATCATAATGCTCAATCTCACGGTCTAATGACCGGGTAGTCGGCAACACGCCGGAATCCCAACAGGGAATCATCAGTCTATCGATCAGGATCAATCAATCATGCATATCGGAATATCAAGCAACATCTCAAGTGTCAGGAATCAACGAGTAGAATCGAATCATGCAAATCTATGCACTGGAATATAAGAGCTGATGCACAAGTACATGTGATATGTCTAACGTAAATCAAGTACTGTCAGGAACAATCATAGGGCATGCCAATACAAATCATCAGGGATAATCTAGATAGAATCAGCAGATATATATATGACAAGTCTAAAAGAATCCATGTCTGTCACGAGGGATCACATGTGATATATAGATCAAATCAATCAACTAATAAACAGGTATATGAATCGATCAAGATCTATCAGGAGTAGTCATAGAGCATGTAGGTGTAAGTATCAGGGGTAGATGACAGGTCTAAAGAAATCCATATCAATCAGAAGGGTCAAATGGCATATAGATCAAGTCATCATGTATAGTCAAGAACCACTGTACATGATATGTCTAAAGAATCGATAGTTGTCAAGTACAGGTCTAATCAAGTCAGTGTCAATCAGTGAAACCATGATATGTATATGGTATGTCTCATGAAGATCAAGGTCTATCAGAAATATAAAAACTGATAAACAGGTACGTAAGATATGTCTCACGTAGATCAAGATCTGTCAGGACTAATCACTAGAATCCACAGATAAGCTAACTAGGCAGGGAATCAAAAATAGGTGTCCGACTGGACTAAAGCAACCAGAGGGCCGAATAGATCAAGCCCGGACCGAAGGTAACCCACCTGGATGAAGGCAGACTCTCGAACTCCCGCGCAGCTACTGGGAGGCTGGTGCTGAACAACTGGGCCCTGTATCAGAAGATATCATCAGTAATAAATTCGCACAACCCTTTCCCGACGTCGCGACACTAACGGAACGTTTAAACGGGTCGAATCGGTCGTTTTATCGACCAATATCTGATTCTTGGTCAACGAGGACCATCGGAATCCCAATAAAATGGCCAGTGGGTGTGAAAATGCTATTTAAAGGGAGCTAGTACTTCCATTTTGCATTTTGGTCCATAACATTCTTTACTTTGCATAAATGTCCATTATTTAACTACTGTTCAAGCTCGTTCTTACAATCCGGGAGTCCAAACATAAATCTGTAAATTTCAGGGTGTTCGTTATGACGAGACGCAGGCTGTGCTCACAAGAATTGGGCCGAGACCAGGCCCATTTACAAGTTGGCCCAAGATGCATTAGGGTCCAATTTACAGCTTTGATAAAACTTAATTTATACATGGTTTCAAAGTGATTTAACTTGAGCATGGAGTTCAGTAGTAACAGAGGGGTGGTGTGCTCACCTTGCGCGCGTCGGAGGCCGGCCGGAGGGTCGCCGGAGCAAGGTGGTGCTCCAAGCCAAGGCTCGGTTTGGATGATCTTGGAGCAACACAGCCTCAGACCTGGAACCCAGGTGATCATAGGTTAGAAGGAGTTCCCAGGAGCTCCCGGGTTCATGTGGGGTCGAGCCCCGGCGGCCGGAGGCAGCGGCGGCCGGAGATGAACCCGACAAAGGTGGCTCGGGTGCATGCTTTAAGACTAAGCTACAGGGGGTCCCTTGGCCCAAAGTAAAATGATGGGGTGCTTATAATGGAGGTTTAGAGCCTACCTGTCGAGGTGGCCGGAGTCCGGAGCGCCGGGGATCGCCGGAGTCCAACCCGAGGCTCAATCGGGTGCAAATTCTGTGACGAGAAACCCGACGTTAAATCTTGCATGCAAGATGGTGGGGAAGTTCCTATGGGCCAGAGGAACTTACCTGGGCGGTTTTCCGGCGTCGGGGATCGTCGGCAAGCCGCGGCGGCGGAGCTCAGCCGAAGCTTCGTTGGCCGTTAATGGCGGTTTCCGGCGAGGTCGCTCCGGGCCGGTGCGAGATGGACCAAAATGTCTGTCCCAACTCCTCGATGCTCGGTGCAGTGGTGGCCGGCAACGTGAGGCCGCGGCGGCGCCGGACGGCGGTTGTCGGCCAAGGTTGAAGATGACCGGTTTCTAGGGCACAACCGATCGTGCCCGATCTTGATCTGATCGTGATCAGACTTCGGGGAGGTGTTGCAGTATCCCAGAGGAAGAAGATCAACGGTGCTGATCTTGAAATCGCCGGCCGGATGATGGCGGCGCGAAGAGCTCGGCCCAAAAACGATAATCCGGCGGTCAGGTTCTCTCGCCGGCAATCGGGATGACGGCGGCGGGCCGGCCTGCACCCGGAGGGTCGTCTCGACGTCAGGAATGTCATGGTCGGGCTCAAAAGCCGAAAAGAAAATGAAAGCTCCATGACTTACCTTGGCCGGAGTTTGGGAGGAGAAGGGTGCTTTCCGGCGGCGGCGCGCGGCAGCGAGGGACCTCGGGTTCACCTTGGCTCCGCTTCTGCTACGTCGAGGATTACTCCAGAGAGGGTTGGGTCCATCTAGAGCTCCTGCGTGGATCTCGTTTTCTTCAACCCGAGAGGAGGAGGTAGCTTGCTTCCTTCTCCTCCGGCGGCTGGGGAGGCGGCGGCCGGTGCGGCTAGCTCCGTGGAGAGCGGCAGAGGAGAGGGGGCGGTTGCAGGTGCGGCTGGGGCTCGGGGGATCTAGGGTTTAGGGTGTAAGAACCCTAACCTAGCTATATGCATATATATATACACATATAGCCACAATTGCAACTTAGTCCCTCTTTGCTTTAATATTTCCTGGCCAGTCCCTCTCAGCAGCTTATATTCACACATAGGTCCTTCTCCAATTAGTGGCACGCAAACCGAGGCATGTTTTATTAGGGTTTCATGTGCAAAATCGCATTTTTCGACGCATTTCACGCTTTTCGAGAAGATCCGGTCGTCGAAACGGAAAATGAACTGCGCTATGACGTCCGGCTCGACGAGACCTATCAGGTAGCGATCTCTGATTTTCGTGAAACTGCCCGGATAAAATCTCGGTCCATAATAACTGTGTCAAAATATAGTTTTCGCGCTTTTCGAGATTCCAGAGTCGTCAAACAGAATTTTCGACTGCGCCATTGCGTTCAGAACATCGAAAATAGCTAGAATTGACTACTCGAATCACTATATTAGGAGTCCAGATAGTAAATTGGCCAACGTTAGCTCTTAGGGAAATCAAATTTAGGGTTTACTGTTCATTGTACCCGCGACTTAAGTCGCGGGTCCCGCCGGCTTCAACGCCGATTTCTGGGAGATCCGACCGTCTGATCTGAACAAGTTCAATATGGTTTTCACTCAGTTTGACGAGACAGTCGCACTCGTGGTCTCGGATCTTCGAGATCAGGCTCGGATTAAAAGGTGGTATTTCTGGCCCTATTTTTGTGCAATTTACACTACAGAAAAGGGGCACCTTAGCTATTCGTGCATTTCATGATCCCAATTCAACTGGACTTCAATCATTTTCCTTTATTTACTTATTTTCAAAATTCAAGTTCTCACATTGTGTGTCGAGTTTCTATTGTCATGAGAGTTATACTTCCTTGTTGGGATTGATGGGATTATTCTAGATCATGGGTCGTGTTTTCTGATTTAGTCGTGGAGGTTTCCCGACTTAGCCATGGGTTGTGCATCATCAGATTGAGTCGTGGAGGGTTCTCCGACATAGCTGTGAGTGTTTGGGCTTTTTCTGATTGAGTCGTGGAGTCTTTTTCCGACTGAGTTGTGCTTTTTGAGCATCGAGTTGCCGATCTGTTTGATCGTGGATTATAGCCTGCATGTGCCGCTTATTGAGACAGTTGAGACTGATGAGATACTTGAGCTCGTTGGGGTCGCTCCCCTCGAGTTACGCCCCGGGTGCGTGTTGATGATGCGACTAGTTGATACACTAGAGTTCGCTTGAGATTGAGATAGTCCGTGTGGGACGCCCTACGTAAGTCCCGTCCCAGTGGGGATGAGGTGGCAGTAGGTTTGGCGCAGGCTTGACTGGACCCTATGAGGCAGTCATTGAGATTGGGTGATATGAGAGAGTGATTGTATAGCATGTTCTTAGATGAGTTTTCCTTTGAGCATGATACTTGAGGCATGTTAGCAGTAGCGAGTGTATGCATATTTCATCTTTAGTAGAGTTTCTTGAGCATGATGATTGAGACATGGTAGCTGTAGTTTCCTTCCAGCTTTTCTATTATCTATCTGCATACCTATCTGTTGTGCCTCCAGTAGACTTAGTGGGCATACCGTGGATATTGGTGACGTTACCCACTGAGATCTACCTTCTGTAGTAGATCTCACACCCGCTGCGGTGACAGGTTCCGGAGGTAGCTGTTCCGCCTTGGTTCGCGCGGAGACAGCAGATCGAGGTGAGGACGTGGCCTATTAGTTCCTTACCAGCATTGAGAATTTGAGGTAGATGTACCCGGTATATTTTTTTTATGATTCCACTTTTGTACTGGACATTCTGAGAGATCTGTGAGGATTGTACTTATATTTTCATAGTTGAGAGACTTGTATTGAGGATTTGATTTTATTCGGATGTTCAGTGTTCGATTCTGTAGCTATTAGTTTTATTTTTAGCTCAGATACATGTTAGCTATAGATCTTTTGCAGGGTAGACGCTTCGTCTGTGCGACAGTTTCCGTACAGACGGCGGATCTGTTGGCGAGCCCGGGTCGCAGTTCGACTCCGGGGCATGACAACCAATGTTGTAGGCCTACCTCTTGTGAAAACGTAGAACCAAAAATCAGGTCAAAAATCCCTCTGGTTAGCTCTGTGAAATTTTTGCACCGAAACACGACGAAGTGGGCCGTGAGTGCAACAATGGTGATGTCCTCCAAGATGATGAAGAAGGTGATCAAAATGGCATCAAAAAATCTCCCAAAAATCCAGTGTTGTAGTGGGTAAGTAGATGAACCACTGGTAAAAATCCCTCTGAAGAAACACAAGCCAAAGGAGGAAAAAATTGAGGAAACAAGCTCACTAAAACAAGCCATAGAGGAGAAAAATGGGAAGAAGAGAACCCTGCTGCTACAGTAACGAGCCGGCCCACGGGCGCGCCCCCGGGCCGCCACGCGTCACGCATCCACGCGCGCCCGCCTCGCGCTGGCGCCCCTATCCGGCTGCCACGTGTCGCACCCCGATAGGGCGATCCGCGTGCCAATGGGCGTGCGACACGTGGCGCCCCTAACCGCTCCCGGGCGCTGCCCGCGCGCTCGCCCACGCTGGCCGACGTGCCTGCCCGCGTTGCTCGTGTGGATCGAGTCTGCTGCGCCGGCTCAACCACGTTCCGCCACGTGGCACCCGGCGGTCCACGGCTCCTCCATGCGCCCGAAAACACAGAAAAACTTTCGATTGCCCGATTTCATGCGTTCGGACTCAGAAAAATACAAGAAAATAACCGATCTTAATCGTTTTCGCGCACTGAATCCAAATCCGTAATTCATTTCGCCAAAATTCACTTCTATTTTTCGACGGAAGCATCCTAAAGGTTAACTTGATCCATTTTTCGCGCGGGGTCCACTCCTTGTGTCCGATTCGCGCACAGACACCTCCAACACATAGAGTAAACCTCCAGAAGCCACTACTCACACTGTAAAAAAAAACCAGGTCATCACAGAAATTCGCTTGGGTGTTGACTAGGGTCAAACCGGGCTGCTATAGTGCCGTTTCGAGCTGTGTTTCGGGCGCACGCCATGTGGCAACACAGGAGCGCGCCAGCGCACGCGAGCGGGTGCATCGACGTGGCGATGCATGGAAGTGCGGGCGCCGCAGTTGGCGCAGCGCAGGAGCGACATGTGGCGGCAGTGCGATAGTAGGCGCGGCGTGCGTGCGACGCGTGGCAAGTGACTTTCGGGCACAGGTTTCGGGCACACCTGGTGTTTTCGGGCACACCTGGTGTTTTCGGGCACCCAAAACTGGGAATTTCAGCTGTGATTTGGTTTATGTTCTGGTGATCCGAGGGTACATTTTAACCAACCATTTGGCCTATAAATAGACTCATTTCGACCCGTGAGAAACCCTTTTGCTAAATCCTCCATTGTTTGGTGGTCATCTTCTCCTTTTTTTTCCTCATTTGTCCACCATTGTTGAGCTTGGAGCATTCTTGCAGTTTTTGGCAGCTTTGTCGACGTTTCTTCCTTGGCTTCCCCTTGGTTGTAGAAGTGGAATTTTGAGCTGAAATTTGGAGCGGAGCTCCTTCTCTGGCTGATCTACAAGTTTGGTATCGATGAAGGTCGTTAATTCCAACATTTGAATAGATATTTATAGCCATCTTTGAGCTTCTTGTGCATAGTTTTGAATTTCTGGACAGAGATGAGTATTTATGGGCATTCTTTATCTTTTTCTTATGGATTTGAGGATTTAAATTCTTGGGAGTAATCTAAACTTCAAGGGGAACATCTGAGCACCTTATTTCTAGATTTTTAAAGGTACCTTACATATTATTTAGTCTTCTTGTTACGCAATGTGCTGAAATTCTGCATGCATAGTTTTTATGGACCCTTATATATTATTTCAATTGTGAGATCAATTTCGTGACTTAATTGGAGTTTTAATGATGATTTAAGAGTTTGTTTACATCATCAAGAATGTGGTGAGCATTTTCTCTACTGATTGCAACTTGTGGTTTGATTGGATTTAGCCTCTATATCAAGTTATGTTTTAGCCTGCTGAATTGATGCAGATTTTGGGACAACATATGTAAGAATTCTGAATTTTGGGACTTAAAAGGTAGCTTTTTATGGATTCTTGGATGTTCCTAAGCTGAAAGGGAACTTAGGAACCAAGTTTGGATCATTACATTGAGGTATGAATAGTAGATTATACATCTTTTGTGAGATTATGTGTTTGTAGGAATTTGTACGCTGAGTCTAGTATTTTTGCATTTCTACTCAATTCGACGGTGATCTTTGGGAGTTGTTGGATTCGTTGGAAAGTTAAGAGTCGGGGGACCATGCTCATCTAATTTCAGGTTTCTAGAGCACATCGAAACTGCGGTCTACACGCTCGGTTTGACCAATTTCAGCATGATGTATTTGTTGTCCTTATTTCCTTTACTTGATCAAATCATGCTTAAACCTGTGATTTATGTTGAGAGTTGGACTTATCTTGTGTGAGAACTATTACATGCTTATATGGACATCTAGATCGGCCACATTCTTTCATATTGCTATGCTATTCATGTTGAAATCAAACTAGGAGAAAACTTGCATTTCTTTCCTTTATGATTCTTGTTGCTCGGGGTTTTGAGTAGGGTTGGGGATAGTATAGCTGTGGTATTGAGTCGGGTGAGATAGCACCGGATTATCGACTCAGGAATTGTTCGGCAACCACAGGTTGTAGGCGGTTTGGCCGATTAGTGATAATGCATCAGTTTGGGGCGAGGATTGCATTAGTGGATAGAGTCTTCCACTTTGAGTACAGTTATGACTTTTGCCTGCTACATACTCGACCAGGTTACTTCCTCGAGCAGGGTCGCTCCCCTCGAGTGCCACTCTGGAGTAGGCGGCTGGATTGATACTTGAGTATGATTTTCTCGTCGGTGATACATGGTTGATAGTGTGATCGGTTGTGATGGTGTTGCGTGCGAGACCGAGTATTGTGCCGGTCGGTTGGATTGGGTTATATCTCGACAGCTTTCTTTTAGTGATGTATACATACACTTGACATTATAAATTTTGGCATTTGAGGCATGGTAGTGATAGATTTCATTCCAGCAGTTTTACTTTCCTACTTTTCTCTTATATTTGCCTTCGGTAGACTAAGTCGGTAGGTCGGAGGTTCGATGACATACCCCATTGAGGACTACTGGTTTTTAGTAGTTCTCACACCCGTTATTGCTCAGCCTTTTTTAGATTTCTCCGCGGCAGTTACGTCGCCGGCGGATCGAGGTGAGGGAATCGTGGACTAGATAGATCTTCTACCATACTTGTGAGCTAGCAGTGGACCCAGTGTTGCTTTATTCCTGTTTATAGTTTAGTTGAGCAGACTGCTGTATATTTGGGTCTAGCTTGAGCCAGCTAGTTGTATTTTATTTATTACTGAGAGATGTCACTTGTATATATATATTTATGGAGTTTTATTATGTATACATCGGTATGTGTTGGTTTTATTTAGCTTCTGCTCTATGATACTTTTGTATATCTCTCCATCTCTTTACTTGAGGAGGTTGTATCGCTTCGTATACGTGAAAAATTTCGCGTACACGGCGAATCTGTTAGCGAATCCGGGTTCTGTTGTATACCCAAGCGTGACAGAGAACCCTCCACATTCAATTTTGCGTGATTTGACGCATAAAATGTCGCAAGTTTTGTATAGAATCCCTCCTAAAACACTATTTTTCAGTTTTTTTTTTTTTTTTTTTTTTTTTTTTTTTTTTTTTTTTTTTTTTATGGTTTCGCTTCGCTGAATTCGAAATCGGACTTCACCACGGCATTCAACTCGATCCGACCGTTTAGGTAGCAATTTTGTTTCGTCGGATTCGGATCCCGTTTCGTTAAGTTAGTCGTTTCTTCGCAAGTACCCCTCCAAAATTCAAATTTTTTAATTTGAAAACTCCATAAATGAATTAAATTTCAAAGTCTCAATTTATTTTTTACAGTTATTACATGATTTTTATAGAATTTATTTTGGCTTGAAGAGTTGATTTTGGTTAAAAATTGTTGGGTGTTTGGCAGAGTTAGATGGAAAATAATTTTTCTAAAGTAATATTATAAAACTGTTTGGCAAAAAAAATTGTATTGTTTGCAAATAATAATTTTTTAATAAATTTATTTTAAAATAATTTAAAAATTGAATTTAAATTTAAATTTAAATTTTAAATTTAAACATAAAATTTTAATTTGAATTTAAATTTTAAATTTTAAATTTTAAATTTGAACAAAAATTTAAAATTTGATATTTTAATTTAAAATATAAATTTTAAATTTAAAAATGTAAAATTTAAAATTTGAATTTTTAAATATACATTCAAAATTTTAATTTAAAATTTAAAATCTATATTTGGAACTTAAAATTTAAAATAAAAAATTTTAATTTTCAATTTTCAAATTTTAAAATTTGAATATTTGAAATTTAAAATTTAAAATTCATATTAAAATTTTAAAGTTTAAAATTTGAATTTAAAAATTGTGAACTTTGTAATTAAAAAATTAAAACTTAGAATTTAAAATTTAAAATTTGAATATTCGAAATTTAAAATTTAAAATTCAAATTAAAATTTTAAAGTTTAAAATTTGAACTTTGTAATTAAAAAATTAAAACTTAGAATTTAAAATTTCAAATTTAAAATTAATAAATTTTAAATTTTATAAATTTTAAATTTTAAAATTTTAAATTGAAACTTTATATTAAATTTAAAATTTAAAATTTGAATCTAAAATTTAAATAAAAATTTAAAATTTAAATTCGAAATCAAAATCAAATTAAAAGATATATATATTTGCTGCTGCTTATTTTGTGACTTAAAATTTTAAAAATTAATTATAAAAGTTAGAATAAAATTTTAAGCCGATATTATAAAATATTTTATTGAACTAAAAATTATTTTTAGATTGAAAATTATTTTTCAAAACTGAGTCCAAAGACTCCAAACAATGATCTTTCCCTGAAATGACCAATAATATTTTGTTTTAAAAGTATTTTAAATTTCAAAATAATTAATGCTAAGTATATATTTCAAATGAAATGTATATCTTACACTTTATTCATCTAAAACATTCCATCCATCTAAAAGTGGGATGAATTTTACTGATCATTTTGAAATAATCGATAAATTAGTTTCCATCATTGAATGAGATGAAATGTGTAATATATACCCGTTTGGAATGTATATATAGCATTGTTCTTTAAAAATGATGAGAAAGGTATGATGCTATCGTACACTATTTGATAAAAACATTTCGTTTATAATAGTTAAAGAGATATAACAATAATACCAAAAAATAGAGCTATTTAGTAGGCCTCTAAAGTGGCTGTACGAATAATATTCTAAAAAAAAATCAAAACGGACGGTTATGATTGCACAATATATCTGTAGCAACGGTACACACAAAGCATCGACATCACTACCCTCTGATTATGGAGACCACTCCGCATGAGACAGGACTCACCCACTCCTCGGGCATCCAACGTCCAAAGCATTAAATGGTCGCAGCCTTTCTCGGCGTACCAAGCCCCCAGCATTTAAAACCCCCCCCCCCCCCCCCCCCCCCCCCAAAAAAAAAAACAAAACAAAACAGTACCCCACCCATAATTTACATCGTCCATTTCTCATCCAACGGCTCACATAAATCCGCTAATCCACTCCACAAACCAAAAAAACTGAAAATATAAAAAAGAGGGAAGACAAAGCAAAAGAGCCGTTGGAAGGAAGAAACTGGAATCGTTAGACCCGGGAAGCAGGACATTACTGGCTGGCTGCACCACCGGCGGTGGCAGCATCCTCGGAGACAGAGGGCGAGTCAGAGATGGAGTCGAAGGATGATTCGTGCGAAGGCGAGACCTCTCCGCCGCTGCCGGCCGATGTGGGGCGGATATCCTCGATCACCCTTACGACCTGCCCAATCTTGGGCCGCTGCTCGGGCGCCGCCGCCGTGCACCGCAGAGCCAGCTGCAGCATGCCCACCATCTCCTCCTCAATCCCTTTATACCTGTTGCATATAATAATTTAGAGATAAAAACATTCAGCACTTATCTAAACTATTCACCAATTTAATTTGACTATTTAGCTTTCAAAATTTTTAATTTTAATAAAATGTTTAATTTTTTTTTAACTTGAATCAGTCCATAGTATCTTTGGCTTTAAAATTTGAAAGCAATTTTTTCTTTTTTCACATGCAATTAATTTAATTTATATTAGACTTAATTACACTATATTATATTATATTTTATAGATTTGATCACTTCTTACACTTAATTACTTTTCCTCGAATAAGACACTGACTCAATTATTATTATTATTTTTTAATTTCTGTAAATAATAAATTAATTATTTTATATAAAAATTATTTAAAAAATACTGAACGAACTTAACAAGACATATATTCAACTCGTTTTAAGATGAAAACTAATAAAATACATATAAAGTAATAAAAATAATTACAAATAATTTGATAGAAATTTTTAATGAGCTTACCATAAAAAGTTATTCTATTATTTAATTAATATTTTTTAATAAAATTATTATATTTTATCTAAAATAATAAATTCGTTAGCAATAATACAGAGATTGATGACAAAAATAAAGCTTAGTAATATTTATAAAAAAAATATAATATAAATTTAAAAAATAAATATAAATATAAAATATAAAATATAACGTAGAAATTAATAAAATATAATAATATTTTTTAAAACACCTCCCTTTCGAGTAGCCTTTGGTACGATCTTGATTTGTGTTGTAAATAAAAATAATATTAAAGTATAGTATAATACAATTTAATAAAACCTTTACACAATTATTACCGTTATAAATTTATTAAATTAAATAATTAATTTTAATTTTGAAGTCAAATTATTATTGATAAATTTAAATTAAATAAATTAAAAAATTTAATAATAAAATTAAAATTTTAAAAAACTTTGATAGTCAAAACAAAATATAATCTATAGTTCATTCAAGTTATATACATTATAACCGAATTTAAAATAACCTTATTAATCAGTTTAGTTTTTTTAAAATTTACAAATATTATGTAAAATAATTTATATAACAATAATAGTTTATATTAAAAAAACAAACTATATGGTACAATGTTTTATTCTGTAATATCTAAAATGTTAACCTAAATAAACAAGGGAAAATTCAAAGAAACTAGAGTGTGAGTGTGAGTGTGAATGTGAGAGCGTGAGTTAAATTTAGACAAATAAAAACAAAAAACAAAAAATGTCATTTCAAAGTGAATTCCTTCGAATAAGTTTTTTCTTTTTCTTTTTTTTTATCAAAATTTAATTAAATTCTAATTAGATTTAGCACTACAACAGCAGAGTGTGAGTGTGAGTGTGAGTGTGAGTGTGAATGTGAATGTGAGAGCGTGAGCGGAAAGAAGAGCAATACTGTATGTATATTCTAAAAAATATATATTTTACAAAATATATATATTTTATATTTTAATCATCTAAAAAATAAGATGATGTTTAGAAATCACCTCAAGTAATTCCTTTCCACACTTCCACCCATCTAATGGAATTCATTAGAAAAATGGAATGTGGAATATACACTTAGTATTTTCCAAGAAAGAAAAGTAGCTAGGATTATTTTAAGAGTGGTTGATTATTTTGCGTCGAGTGATACCTCATCAGCTCCAGGTCGAACACCTCGGCCGTCCATTCCTCGCGGACCACCGACTGCACCCATCTTGGCAAATCCGTGCCCCCTCCCCCGCCGTCCGAAGCTGGCTTCCCCGTGAGCAGCTCCAGGAGCACCACGCCGAATGCGTAGACGTCGCCCCGCTGCGTCGCCCACGCGCGGCGGCCGTCGGACGGGGGCGCCTCGGGCGGGCGGTACCCCGATGAGCCAGCCGAGGGCACCATCAGCGCTAGGCCGTAGTCGGCGAGCCGCGCGTTGCCCGCCTTGTCGAGCAGCACGTTCGTCGATTTCACGTTCCCGTGCGCCAGCTTCGGCGATCGCCTCGCGTGATGGATGTGCGCCAGCCCCCGCGCCGCCCCAGCCGCGATCTGCATTCGCAGGCCCCAATCCATCGGCGTCCTGCCCGGGCCCCTATTCTCTGAATTTATGAATAACTTATGGTTTATAGTTTAATTATGTGGCAGTGCGGACTGCGGACGGAAGAGTCGATCCCGGAGCTAATTTTAATTACCGTGGAGAAGGGAGAAGAGGCTGCCGTTGGGCATGTAGTCGTAGACGAGGAGCTTCTCGTCGGGGGCGTAGTAGTAGGCGGTGAGGGGGACGAGGTTGGGGTGGCGGAGGCGGCCGAGTTGCTCCAAATGCTGCTCGAATTCGCGCTTCCCGGACACATGCACGTCGCGGAGCCGCTTCACCGCCGCGACGCTTCCGTCGTCGAGCACCGCCTTGTACGCCGTCCCGTAGCTCCCCTTTCCCAGCATCTCCGCGGAGGCCCGCAGCAGGTCTTCGAGCTCGAACCTCTTTGAGCCGGTGCAGCTGGCTAAGAAGACCATTTTGCCCCTCTCGTACCCGGCCCCGCCGTAGGGGCTGGCGGAGTAGACGATCTTCTCGCCCTCGTGGAGCCGCGAGGGGGTCTTCCTCCCCGCGGCGAACTTGCGCCAGAAGTAGCAGAACAGGAGGGCGGAGACGAGCACGAGGAGCGCGAAGTCGCCGGCGACGATGGCCACCACGGCGGCGCGACTCATCCGCCCGCCTCCGCCGCGGGGCGGGGCGGAGGACGAGGAAGAGGACGAGGGCGAGGACGCGACGACGGCGGCGGCGGGGGGAACGCGGGGCGGCGGCCTCGCCGAGGGGCGCGTGGGATAGCTGGCGATATCGACGTCGCGGCAGGGCGAGAGTGGCGCGCCACAGAGCCCCGCGTTGGCGGCGAACGACGCAGCCGGGAACGCGGCGAGCGCGGCGGGGATGGCGCCGAAGAGGAGGTTGGACGAGAGATTCAAATCCTGGAGGCGTGGGAGGGCGAGGGCGAAGGCGGAGATGGGCCCGGAGAGCCGGTTCGAGTCGAGCCGGAGCGTGAGCAACCGGTCGAGCCGACTGAGGGCGACAGGGATCTGGCCGGAGAGGTTGTTGCAGGAGAGGTCGAGGCGGTAGAGCCTGCTGAGGTTGAAGAGGGAGCCGGGGATGGGGCCGGAGAGGGCGTTGCGGGAGAGGAAGAGGAGCTTCAGGGTGGAGGAGAGCGGGGAGAGGTCGGGGATGGGCCCGGAGAGGAGGTTGGACTTGAGGCTGAGAACGCGCAGGCGGTCGAGGCGGGCGAGGTGGGGGAGAGCGGACGGCCCTGACAGCGACAGCCCCTCCAGCACCAGCCGGCTCACGCGTCCCCCCGCGCACGTCACCCCCTGCCACGTGGCGCACGCTGACGACGGGTCCGACAGGTTCCAGCTCGACAGCGCCCCCGCCCGGCCGCCCGACGCCCCCCGGAACGCCGCCAGCGCGCTCAGGTCGTCCGCCAGAGTCGATCCGGAGGCAGCCGAAGAGCAGACGGCCGAGCGGAGCCGGACGAGAAGCAGAAGCGCTTCTAGTAGAAGCAGTAAGCAATGTAACCTTTTCTTCTTCTCCTTCATTTTCTTTTCCTTCTTTATCTCTTTTGCTTATTCTGAGATTGAAGAGACAGAGAGGGTGAGGACGAGAAGACGGGAGCAGAGCTAAGCAAAAGATAGGGAGTGTGGTGGTACCACCGGCGTTAGGGTTTGGGGAGTATCTTCTATTTTAGCTATTATATTTATTTATTTATTTATTTATTTATTTTGGTGTTCTGTTTTCTGCTTTCTTTTATTTTCTTTCTGCAGTACACAAGGCCTTTTGCTTTTCATTATTTGCTTATTTATAAGATGTGTAGATTGCAGATTTTCTGTAGAGGCCGTAGCTGGAAATCAATGTGCACTACCGATCTAACAGATGTGCACTAAGATGCACGGCTATTTTATTTTCATCATTAATAATGATCCAATAGTCGACCGAGCCAGTGACATTTACTTTCTTTCTAAAGATCCGTATTTTACTGGGGATAATTTTTTAGAGCAACGCTACATGTACACTCCCAAAGGGGGTGTACATCTTACACCCATCCATCTAAGGGTGGGGGGGTTACTTCACAAATTGTGAAGTGACCTCTCACCACACCCCACCCATTGGATGGGTGGGGTGTGCGATGTACACCCCCAAATGGGGTGTACAAGTAGCATTTTCCAATTTTTTATCGAATTAAATTAATAATTTAAAAAATGTTTATCTAATAAGATAAATTTTATTTTAGAGTTAACTATAAATATATTCTTAAATAATATAAGATATGAATGTAAGAAAAATATCTACTGATTTTAGACAATAACTATAAATATGCTTGATAAATAAAAAAGTAAATTACACATTTTGTACTCAAATTATTAGGTGGGAACAATTAATTTCTTAAGTTTTAATTTATTATAATTTTTTATTTAAATTTTTAAAATTATTATGATTAAATCCAACAATCTAATTTAATTGACTAAATACTGACGTATTGCTGATATAAAAATAATATGACATCTTAATTGTTGACGCACCACCCATCATAATACTACTATTAGATCACTTCTACAATATTAATATATAAATATTTAGTTAACAAAATTAAGTTATATGACTTAATAATAATAGTTCTAAAAATTTAATCCAAAAATCATAACAAATTAAAATTTAAAGGTTAAAATGTCACCTGCCTAATAGTTTGAGGACCAAATGTGTAATTTATTTTAAATAAAAAAAAACCGATACAACTACCAGTGTCACAAATTGAGAGCACATAAAAATAGAGAGAAGGTAAAGAGTATTAGTGTAGTGCCCACGATTTTTTCCTTCGAATCACTTTCGGTGAGTGTGCGATTTTTTTTATTTTTCACTTATGTTGATTTCATTGGTTTTGGTTTTCATGTTGAAGAGTTCGTTAAACGGAGAATGACGATGCGATCGGATCGAAAATTCGATAAACGAATCTCCCGATATGATTTTTCGAAGTTAATGGGATAAAAATGGTTTCTAAACACTCATTAATGCTTTATCGTGCTTTAAAAATCCGTGCTGATGAATGAGAGGCGTTTCGGTTATCTTGACACGCAAATCGAGAAAAAAGAGGTTAGCACAGTTATGAATCTCCTATAAATACAAGGGGATCGTGGATCGGGGATCGAATTTATTTTACACATTAGAAAAAAGAAATAAGAAAATCCCTAATTTCTTTTTTTGAAAAGATCGATTCATCTTCTTCCTCGTGTGCGCGCCGGAGCTTGGAGTCCGAAATGCCATCATCGTTGAAGGTCGGATTCGGGAGCACCACCACCGTCGGAGACCGGAGATCGGAAATCAGAGTCCGAAATCCGCATCGTCTTTCCCGTCGGTAATAAGGAGGTGTTTTAGCGTGTTTTTCGTTGCGGGTCTCGCCGACACAGCGGTAGGTCCGGACTCTTCTTTCGCCACCGAGGGGTTTGTCGTTTTCATCCAGACAAGGTTGCGGAGGCTTTGAAGGGTTTTTGTGCTCCGTTTTCATCGCCGGTTGAGGTGGGTAACCGAACTGAGGTGGGGGACGTTGTTGAACAGTGGTGTTCAACCCTCCTCTCCCTCTTGTTGTTTCTTTTGACATCGTTATTTTAAAATATGAGGAAGGACATTGTCACGGCTATTGTGACGAAACGGTACACACATAAAGGACATGGATGGACGTTTGACATTACCGGCTTCAGTTACTGCGGTTTGTTACACGGTTATGTGATCGTTTGGGCTCATGGCACTGTCACGTACACTAGCAGTTTGACCACCGTAAGGGTGTACTTTTTCGGATAAGTGGTCTGTATGACTCGTGATCCCTACGCGGTCATTGCGTGAAGGGACCCCCGCGGATAGTGCGCAATCGCGGTAATTGCGATGTGGGTTTGTTGGGCACTAGGGATTGAGCAAGTTTGAGGTATTGCCTAAGGTCAGAGGACCAATGAGGCGGGTATTTCCGGGTTCCGTGGTGGGAACCGGAACAGCGGTATGGATGATGTCACGCCCCGGGGTCGAAACTGCGACCCGGGCTCACCAACAGATCCGCCGCCTATACAAAATCCCGCATAGGCGAAGCGTCCAACCTGCAAGAAAATGGACTACAGCTAAACAGATATCAGAGCTATAAAATAAAACTGCTGTAAAACTAAAAACCAACCATCTGTACAACTGGAAATAATGATACAACATCCATCTCCTATAAGTGAAAATCATAAAATATCCTCAAATACAATAACCCCAAAACTCAACAGGGAGGTAAACCAAAATAATACATCAGTGTGCAGGCTCTCAGTACAAGTCAGATCCTCACAACACAATAGTCTCTCAAAAGTGGAAATAAAATAATCTACTAACTGTACTACAAATCTCCAATGTGGGGGTACAGCTACTCTCCAAAGATAGGTAGGGATCTAGCTCGCGACTCCCTCGCCTCGAACAGCAACAGCAGAATCAGCAACACCCGCTAAGACTCTGCAAAACAAAGGAGAGGAAAGAAAAAGGATGAGGAAAACCCCCAACTGGTGTGAGAACTACACCAAAAGGGAGTTCTCAGTGGGTACCGCCACCAGGCCCGACGGTCTGCCCACTAAGTCTACTAGAGGCATAAGATAACCATGCAGTAAAAACTGAACAAGAAAGCTGAAGATACTCTACAGCTACCATGCCTCTATCTAAATGCTCAAATGGGGAAAAACCAATGAAAGGTATGCAACAACTCGCACACGAAGTGCACAATCGACCCAATCGAGCTGACTGCCACATCTGGTCCATTCAAGCCTGCACCTCCCTAGTGTATCAACGTAGGGTGTCCAATCGGACTAACTCGCTTTCGAATAGTGGCACTTGCAGGCTATAGTCGAAATCCACGCTCTCTCTCAGAACGGATAGACTCAAGATCCTCAACATCTCGCACAACTGTCGGAATACTCATAACGATCCGGGACCACCGTCAACCCAAACGGTTCCCAACAACCCTAGCACTGGTCTAATCACAGCTACCAGACTCCACTCAGCCTCCAGGCACGAGTGCAACAATAAAAGGATCTGCCTGAATAAACCCAATCAATGGACTAGTAAAAATTGGTACTGCCTGCTCTGCTGTCGAACTCAAGAACTCAGTAGCGGGATCGGCACACATGGCTCGAATCTGCGGGATCGGCACACATGGCTCGCATCCCAATATAAGTAACAGACCGGCACACATGACTCGGTCATAGGCCTACCTCCGGAGTGGCACTCGTGGGGAGCGACCCACACGAGTAAAGTATCTCTGTCACAAGTATCACGATATAGCAGGACTGGATCACGACTCTGATCGAAGTGGGAAAACCCATCCACTAAAGAAATTCGAACCCCAATCTGATGCACAAGTAATATCCGGTCAACCGCCCAATGTCCGCGGTCGCCGCAATACCCCACAAGTCCACAATCTGGTACCACAACAAACACGCGGTCAACAGCCCAATATCCGCGGTTGCCGAAACATCCCACAACCCACAATCAAGTCCAACCTGTCCTAGACTCAAAGTCTCGACTACACTATCCCAAACCCCTGCTCGAACCCGAGCAACATGTATCACATGTCTGACTAAAAAGGAGAAAAGAAACAAACATGGTTTCTCCTAAGTCAAGTCCCAACATGATAGTGTAGCAGTAAAAGATGGCCTATCTAGATGTCCATACAAGCATGCATTTGTCCTCAAGAAAGATGAAAGGGAGTTAATCACATGATCGCTCCACAAGGTATAACCACATGCCAAAATCACTAATGAACTACACCTGTCCATAATCCATGATCCATAATAACTCATCGGAGTAATACCTGCACATAGATACATAATCCTGCCCCATCGCATAATCCAATCTCATAAAAGGCTATGTGCTAACATGGCATGCTAAATAATCACATAGGGTAACATTCTCTTAGGTAAGCTTTTACTAATCATCAATATGAATATCTACTATTGCAATTGTCATAAGACATAACACGAATATAAATCTTGCAATTCCTTTTACAATTACCAGGCCTAAGCTTACCCCTCAATCACATATATTGTACCCTAAGCATGCATGCATTCTATGAGATAGAATTAGAGAACCGTCCACCGGTTCTGGGGACGAAGCAACCCACCTAAATCGATTTCCGCAGGCAAAGCTGAAGTCGGTGAAGTGCGTAGCCAATCACTATCAAAAATCACCGAAACTGCACCCTCGGTACTCAGTCGCACTAGCCTCTGCTCCAACCAACATCACAACCACAACACACTAATCAATACCCCACACACACCAAACAGCGTTTGCTATTTTTACGATCCAGCAAAGAGAAAGGGGATTTTCACCTGCATGCAGTCCTCCGAAAAATCCAAAAAAATCACGGTTGCGATCCTCGCAACGAGTAGATCCAAATCTAGTATTTATACACCCCATTCCGACACCTGTAGGCCAAGATACAATTAGAACATCGCCGTAAGCCAAATCCTTCATGAACACAAGCCTGCAGAAAATTAGTCCCAAAGAAGCTTTATTATCACCTTCGAAGAGTCCTTCAAAAATTCCAATAAAAATACGGACGCGTTCCTCTCGAAGCGTAGATGCCGATCGAGTCCTCACACGTCCCGATCCGATGTCCGTAGGCCGAGAAATCCCAACAAAACTCCACCGCTGTCCCAAACCTCGCAGCAGTACAAGGGGTCAAAAGGTACCTCGGGAACACCACCAAAAACTCGAAACGGAGCAAAGTGATCAACACGGAAATCGAAGGCGTACCTCTCGTGAATCCGCTCCCACAAAAATCGGCTCAAAACTCTATCGGAGTAGCTCAGGGGGCCTCGCGCACTGAAATGCGACGGTAGAAGCCAAAAACGAAGGTGCGTCGAAGTGCGCCGCGTCGCAGAAAACGCCCATGCCACGGCCTCCAAAAATACCCAAGATCCAAGGAAGGGTAGACGACAAAGTGGTGAAGTGCTCTGCTCAAAGGGGAGCTCCCAGAAATCCAAAAATCCTGCACAAATGGCCCCTACTGCCTATTTATAGGCTGAAATCCAAAAGGAAAATCCACAGTTTGGGGTACATCTTCCGGGCGCCCGAAAGTTTCGAGCGCCAACAGTGCCGTCGAATTCTCTCTCCCGCGCAGCGCCCGAATCGTCCACAACGCGCCATGTCACCCCAAAACAGGCAACAGCAAAACGGGCCTCCCGCGTTGCGCCGCGTGGCCCGCGCGGGCGCTCATACGTGGTGCACCCACGCGCGGGAACCCGCGCGTCAACGCATCGGGCGTCGCGCCCACGTGCGCCCACGCCGCGCCGCCTGCCCCCCTGCCATGCACGCTTTCCGAGGAGCCCTCACCCGACACCGTGGACCGCGCCTGATGCGCCAGCCACTCCCCTGCTGCCACGCGTCTAATGCGAACCACTAGAAAGACGCCACGTGGCACGCGCCCCCGCTGCACCGCGCTCGCCCGCGCGCCTGCCCCCGTGGGTCGGGCCCACTGCGCCGCGCCTCTAGCTCCGCCACGTGGCGTACAGCTGTAGCACTCGAGAAATTCAAGTGTGTTTGCGGGCGAGGAAGCAGATCTAAACCTTAGTGATTTGCATACCGGTGCGCGAATTACACAGTTTTCGATGCACAAATTTTGCCTTTCCGATCCGAGTCTGATCTCGAAAATCTTAGACCGCCAGTGCGACCGTCTCATCGAATCGAGTGGAAATGGTATAGACCGTTTGCTGATCCGACGGTCGGATCGTCCGGAAATCAGCAAGAAAACTAGTGGGGCCCGCGACTTAAGTGAATAGTGTTTTGAATAGTAACACCTTGATTTGGTTTCCCGCGTTGGCCAACGTCGCCGATCGACTGTCTGGAGTCCGGATCTGACGATCCAGGTAGTCAATTTAAATGGCGTTGTCGATCCGAGCGCAATGGCGCAGACGAAATCTACGTTTGACGACCCTAGAGCCTCGAAAAGCGTGCTGAACTGTAGATATCGCAGTATTTTGTGGATCTGCGATTTATCAGGATTTTTAGTTGACGAACAAAAATCGCTACCTGATAGGTTTCGTCGAGCCGGACGTCGTGGCGAAGTCCGTTTCTCGATTCGACGACGACAATACCTCGAAAAGCGTGAAATACAGTGAAAAATGCGGCATTTTGCACAATATACCCTATATTTTATGCTCCGTTTTGCGTGCTGCTCTTTGGAGAGGGACCTAAATGTGATAGCTAGCTACTGTGAGGGACTGGGCTAAAAATAATGAAGTTTGAGGGACTAAAGAGCAATTGTGCTATATGCACTATTAATACACTATCTCGGGCTAGGGTTTCTTTAAACCCTAACCCCGTAGCCTTCCCCCCCCCCCAGCCGCCAGCTCCAACAACTCCACCCTCTCTGCCGCACTCCACGGAGGTAGCGCACCGGCCGCCGCCTCGTCGCCGGAGAAGAAGGTGAATCGAGAAGACCTCCTTCACTTCGGTTGGGAAAGAAAGGAGTCTTTCCCAGAGGCCTTGGAGGGTTCCAAATAGCATCTGGGAGTGCCTCTGCATGGTGGATGCCGAGCTGAGGTGAACCCGACGTCAGCCGCCGCCGTGCGTCGCCACGGGAGCATCCCTTTCTCCTTCGGTTTTCCGGCGAGGTGAGTTCTTGGTAGTTCTTAGTTTTGTCTGGCCCAAGGACCACTCCAATGGGTTCCTGACGTTGCCTGGATCTCTTCTGTGAAGTGAGGGTGATCGCCGTCGTCCCGACCAACGGCGGGAGCTCCTGTCGCCGGAATTGCTATTTTCCGGCCGATCTTGAGCGCCGCCTCCTTCTGACCGTCGAAACCAGGATCGGCCACGTTGGAATCCTTCCTTTGGTCGACTGCAACCTCTCCGCAAAGTCGGAGGACCATCGGTTGAGGATCGAAGCCGTGCGGGCGTGCCCTAACTTCGGGTCGTCTTCCTCACGGCCGAACCTCACCGCCCGGCGCCGCCGCTGCCCGACGCCACCGGGCATACCTCTGGTAAGCCTCACAGAACCGCGGGGAGCTGTCTGGTCCAAGTTGGGAGGGCTCGGGAATTTCCGGTCGAAAGCCACCATTAGAGCACCTCCAATTCCACCCGAGCTCGGTTGGGTCGGCCGCCGGCGATCGCCGCCGCACCCAGCCGTCGCGCTGTGACCCAGGTAAGCTTATTTGAGCATTTCGAGGTGTTACATGGGGTTGCATGCAGTCTTTGACGTACGGATCTTCTTGGCTGTAGTTGCACCATTGTTGCCGTCGAGCTCGAGCCCCGGCCGTCGCCGCCGCTCCGGGTCGCCGGCCGACCACCCAGGTAACGTTTTCTGGTCTAGGGCTTTCCATATATGCCCTTACATGTGGCCGGGTTGCCCAGTTTACTGAAGTTGTCATCCTTGCTATTAGGGTGACCGTAGTGGTTCTTCTCGGCCAGCCGCCGCTCGGAGACGCTGGCGTCGGGTCGGGTCAAGAGTGAGAGTCATCTGGGGCCAACCTCCCACTGTTGCTTGCCTCAGACTGCACTTGGATTCCGAGCCGATCCAGATTCGGCCAAACCGAGCCTTGTGTTGGGGTGGCGTTGCTCCAGCGACTCCTCCGGCCACCCTCCGACGCGCCACAGGTGAGCATCACTGTCCTCGGTCAACCCTCAGTGCTATGCTCCTGTTAGTTTCCAAAATGATCAAGTAAATGTTAAGATGTAGCATAGTTGCAATTAGAGCCAAAATAGTTTATGGGCCAACTTTGTAAATGGGCCCCGTGCCAGCCCAAGCTTGTGAGCACGAGCTTTGTCTTGTCGAAACGGACGCGACAGAACTTACAGTGTTGTTTTCGGGTTCCCGAATTGCGAGAACGGGTCGAAACAAGTAATCAACTTAGTGTTTCTATGCAAAGTTAAGATGTATTATGGACCTAAATGTAATTGGGACACGCTGGCTGTCTTTAGACAGTATTCTCATACTTACTGGGCATTTTGTTAGAATTCCGTGGGCTCTCGCTGAGCGGGAATCGGATCTTGTCCCGTAAATCGACTATATTACCCCGTGTTAGCATTGTATTGCTGTAGTGTTGTCGGGATGGGTATGTGAGAGTCTATTACTAATTACAGTTTCTGTTCAGGGCCCAGTAGTTCAGCACCAGTCTAGTCTAGCGGGAGTTCGGGATCGGCCCACATTCAGGGGGTTCGTTCGGCCGACTTCGAGGTGGGTTTTTATTTGAGACTTAGTGTCGGGCTTCTGACGGTTGTAACTACTTTTGATTATACGTTTAACTGTGCTAACGTGGATAGTCTCTATGGTCCTCGCTATTGAGTTATACTTGGTATATTTGCTGATCTTTATGGTTCATTACTATCGATTTTATCTGGTGTACTTGGTTACTATGCTCGAGGCTGCAGCACGCGCACCCGCGGTTTGGCCACCGCAAAGGGTGCGCTTTTCCGGAAAAGTGGTCTATGATCCGTGTAAACCCACGAGGTGACGTAGTGGGGCCCCCGTAGTTGTGGGGTTTTGAGGCGCCAAGGTGCGAGCGGTGCGACCCGTCGACGTAGATGCTCGACGTGGTCAGGTTTTACAGGTGTTCGTGGCTCTTTGTGAGCGGTGCGACCCGTCGACGTAGATGCTCGACGTGGTCAGGTGTTACAGGTGTTCGTGGCTCTTTGTGAGCGGTGCGACCCGTCGACGTAGATGCTCGACGTGGACAGGTGTTACAGGTGTTCGTGGCTCTTTGTGAGCGGTGCGACCCGTCGACGTAGATGCTCGACGTGGTCAGGTTTTACAGGTGTTCGTGTTTCTTTTCCCCTCTTGGGAGGGTGGTTGCTCCGGATCGTCTGACGGTTGGCTTTACTACTTTTTCCTGCTCTATTATTAGTATTATCGTGTCGCTGGCTTCCCACTCCGTGACAGGTTCCTTCAGGGGTGAGAGCTAGGCGACTGTGAGGCCGAGTCAGGAGCTTTCGGGTCCTATGAGATCCCAGACTGTATTTTTCCCTTTTCTATCACATTTCATTTACTACTTGTAGACTATTGTGTGGTTCTCGATACCCTCGTGGGGTCGGTGTGGATGTCGGTACTCTACTCTTTGTTTATGTGGATGATGAATTCTTATCTCTGTTCTGCCGTTTTTCAAAAGGAAAGAAAGAAAAAGAAAAAGGAATTGCGAAAATCGTTTTCAAAACTTGGATGTTGTGTGGGCACCGTTTTCAAAACCCTGTGGATTTATGGATTTTAGAAAACGGATTTCAAAACGTGAGTGTCGTGTGGGCACTGTTTTAAAAACTCTGTGGATTTATGGTTTTTGAACTGTTTTAGAAATCTGGGTGCCGGGTGGGCACCGCTTTTAAAATTGTGGATTTATCATTTCAAATTGGTCGGCCTTGAGAATGGTTCTGTTGTATAAGTGTTGAGAACTGTTGTGATTGAATAAACTACTATGGTTGCATGTTGTATTAGCCGCGACGTCGTGCATATACAGAGGAGACTCTGTCCATTTGCAGGGTGATTCTGTGTATGCGGCGGGTCTGGGCACGCACCGGGGAAGAAGGAATTTCAAAAAAAATTGATACGCAAAACAAATCCTTTTTCGTTGATTGTTTCCGCTGATTGAAACCCCCGGGGCGTGACAACAGCGCCAATGAGGAGCCACCACATGGCACCCCCTAGGTCCACCGGTCCACCGTGCACCCGAAAACCCTGAAATCTTCCGGGTATCTGTTTTCGGGCGTCCAGACTCCGAAAAATAAAACTAAGTAGTCGATTTCCATCGTTTTTCTGCGCTGAATCCAAATCTAATGTCTGTTTCGCGCGATACCACTTCTAAAATTCAACGAGGGCATCTGAACGCACTCGTGATCCATTTTACGCACTAAGTCCATTACTTGTGTCCAATTTGCGCACAAACACCGCCGACACACCACATAGGCCTCCATAAGCTGCTGATGTAACAGTAATCCTTACGTAGGAATTCGGGTCCTCACATCCTCCCCCACTAAAAGAAAGTTTCGTCCTCGAAACTAACACAACTCGAAAGGGAGTCTCAAATACCAAGGGTAGGTACTCATCATCACCGTCTCCTGCTCCCAAGTCACCACTCACTCCCCGGGATTACTCCTCAACAACAACAATAGCCAGTACGACATGGCCCTGTTGCGTAATTCTCTCATCTCACGAGCCAGAATTCGCAACGGGCGTCCCTCGTACTCCAAACACTCATATATCTCAAATGGAGCGAGTCAATCACGGGCGAGGGATCTAAAAACATAACACTCCTAAGCTGAGACGTGGAAAAACCTCGGGGATTCCATCAAAGAAGCTGGGGAAAAAAAAAAGGAATGAACAACCAGTGCAGCACGCACCAAAACTACTCCTGGTTGCCAACTCAGCCATGGCGACCTGGAACCCATCCACACGATCATCCAATAAGAAAATGAGCCCTAACACGGTGGGGTCCTCACTCGGTCACTCCCGAATCCTGACCATCCGAGTGGACTGCTCCACCGCAGTCTACCATAAAAAGGGACCCTCAGGGACACAACCTCCAGCCCTGTTCACCTCAACAGTTCCACACAGCGCCAGCTGTGGAATCATCAAACTCAACCCCAGACAGCTCTCCAGCTCAAGGTATCCGCCACTACAGTGGCCCTGTCGGGGTGATCCTGGATGCCCAACAAAATCTAACAGCAACTCCACAGCCACTATAGGAGGCATCATTATAACTCGCAAATCCAACTCCCATCACTGGCAATGCAAAAGTTGGCGCAAGTATTAGTTTCATCATCCATTCGCCAAGCTCTCCTGGCACTGCCCAGTCCAAGAAGCTCCTCACCTCTACAATAAATGTCGGTCTCGGCCAATTCTCGAATAGCATCCATTTTGGCCGGATTTTCACAGCCGCTCCTATGGCTAGAATAAGGTGGCCCAAGAAGGTATGTTCCCGAAGCTAAAACTTGTACCTCAACAACTTGGCATACAGCTTCTTCCACACAGGCATTGTAGCACCATCCACAAGTGCTCCTCATACTCCAAGTCCCTCTGGGAGTAAATCAAAATATCCCTGGAAAATACCGCTACCAATCCGTCCAAGTACAGCTGGAACATACAATTCCTCAAATCATAAAGGCGGCAGGGCATTAGTCAATCCAATTGGCCTAACTGTGAGCTCATAATGCCCCTACCGTGTCCTGAACGCCGTCTTGGCAAAGTAATCAGCTATACGCTCCTAGATAGATACTTGCATAACAAACAAACCACTGCCGGAGTATAACTCCATCAAAAGGTCCTAAATACAACCCGGACCTGCCAGCGCTCAAGCCACAAGAGTGTGGGTTATGCTAATACGGATCTGAATAGGGAAAAAACCACATAGAGGGGGGGTGAATAGGTGTAAACAATAAACACACCAAATCGTTGCGTAAAAAATAACCCAATGCAGAAAATAAATAAGTATGCAAGATTTTATGTGGAAAACTCCATCACAGGAGTAAAAAACCACGGGACCGATAACACGGCGAAATCCACTAAGATTAAACACGTACAAGGTGATTTACCGTAACCCTACGACTCAACCTTTTTCATACGCTCCTAGTTGATCTTCTCCGCTCGCTCCACACGCTCTTCGAATCCACGATTTGCTTGCAACTTTGAATCCACGAAGTCCAACCGAATCCACGGTCTTCACCAATGTAGTACGTATCGATCACACGAACGTACCTCGCTCCGAATCCACAAGAGCGGTAGCACCTTGAATCCACAAGGCCACGCGAATCCACGCGCCGATTTTTGGGAAAATCGTTGTTTTTGTTGGTGATGATAATTCACCGAATACTTAGATCAAAGATAGATAAGAAAACACCATCTAATTATTCATCAATTTGATTCTACAAGAGATAAGAGTTTGGAAACCCTAGAATCAAATTGATCAATATAGACGAAGAAACATGAAATTAATCGTATTTTCCTTTCTTCTCTATATGTGGATTTTTCTAGATTTTTCGGTTATTCTTCGGTTACCCTAGATGTAAAATTAGGGTTTATTTATAGGCTAGAAACCTTTGGAAAGAGATAAGCATCAAAAACTACCTTATCTGGAATTTTTCCGCTCGGCGGTCCGGACTGGATTAAATCTGATCCGGACTGTCGTCTTTAGACAGAGCTTTTCCAGAAAAACAAGTTCGGGGTCCGGACTGGAATTCTCTGATCCGGACTATTCATGTGATTTCAGCAAACACATAGTTCGGGGTCCGGACTGAGCAAAGGCTGTTCTGGACTGGAATTCCGCATGAACTAAACTATGTTCGGGGTCCGGACTGGAATGGTCTGATCCGGATCCTGAACATCCAACTTGTCCAGTTTTTGATTTTTATGCAATGAAAAATCTTCCAAGTGTTTTAAAACTACAAGAATGTATTCGGATCACCAAAATTATTTAGTTAAACGTACATGATCCTTTTGAATTTATTCTTCTTGAGATTGATGTATATGATCCACAATTCTTCATCTTCAATCTTCAAGACTTTTACCACTTCACGAAATACGCCAAAACAAAATCCTTAACAATCTCCCCCTTTGGCGGTTTCGTGACAAAACAAAAATCCACTTAACAAAATTCAAAAAGATATTTTTGTTGCTATCACCATACAACAAAAATTTACAAGAATGATCCAAATAAAAATGAATACAAGAAATAAACTCCTAAAACAAACTCTAGACTTAGATGTCACGCCCTGGGTGTAAACCAGAACCCGGGCCCGTCTACAGATCCGCCGTGCATACGGTATTTCCCGCGTACACGAAGCGCCAAGCCTGCTCAGATATAAGAGATAATAATAAAAGAGCAATAAAAACAGAGCTGAACTAAAACTAATACATCTCAGACTGAAGCTGAAAATAAAATACAATACATCTGTATAAATGATACATTAGTCTCTCCCAGCTCACCAAAAATAAATACAACCTGCTGGCAAAAGCCAGTCCCAAAAGTAAAAGTACAACCGTCTGAGGAAACATGGGTACATCAACAGTCCAGCTAACTCGCTCATCCTGCCTCGAGATCTATCTACTCAGCCGTCCTCTCTCCTCGACCTGCCGCTGAAAGCCCAACAGCACCCGCAGAAGACACTGCAAAACAAGGGAGAAGAAAAAGAGGAAAGAAGAATGGGGGTGAGAACTACTAGTAAACCTGTCACGCCCCGGGGTCGAAACTGCGACCCGGGCTCGCCAACAGATCCGCCACCTATGCCAAACCCCGCATAGGCGAAGCGTCCTACCTGCAAGATAAGTACTACAGCTAACAGATATCAGAGCTATAAATGAAAATCTGCTGTATAACTAAAATCAATCACTGTACAACTGGAAATAATACAACAATGTCCATTTCCCAAAATGATAATCATACAATATCCTCATGTACAAAATCAGAACTCAACAGGGAGGTATCTCCAATAAATACATCAGTGTACAGTCTCTCGATACAAAACATATCCTCACTACATCAGTCTCTCAAAAGAGAAAATAAAATGACCAGTCTACGGAAGATCTCCTCTGAAGGGGTACCGCTACTCTCCAACGACGGGTAGGGATCTAGCTCGCGACTCTCTCGCCTCGATCAACAACCGCAGAATCAGCAACACCCGCTAAGACTCTGCAAAACAAAGGAGAGGAAGAAAAAAGGAGGGGGAAAACCCCCAAAGGGTGTGAGAACTACACCAAAAAGGGAGTTCTCAGTGGGTACCACCGCCAGACTCGACGGTCTGCCCACTAAGTCCTCAAGAGACATAAACTAACTAAAGCCGTAAAGACTGAAATAAGGAAGCTGGAGACACTCAACAGCTACCATGCCTCTATCTAAATGCTCAAAAGGGGAGAACCAAAGAATGGTATGCAACCACCAGCACATGAAGTACACAATCGACCCAATCGAGCTGACTGCCACACCTGGTCCAGTCAAACCTGCGCCCACCTACAACCACCTCCTGCTGATGGGCAGGAATTACGTAGTGCGTCCAAACGGACTAACTCGCTATCGAGTAGTGGCTCATGCAGGCTATAGTCAAAATCCACTCTCTCTCTCAGAACGGATAGCCTCAAGATCACCAAACCTCTCGCACAACGGTCGACTAACTCACAACGACCTTGGGACCACCGTCAATCCCCCAACGGTTCCCAACAACACCGACACTGGTCTAAACATAGCTACTAGACTCCACTCGGTACCCCAGGCACGAGTGTAACAAAAAAGTATCTGCCTGAATAAACCCAATCGATGGACCAGTAACAACTGGCACTGCCTGCCCAAACTGTCTCAAGTATCTGCTAACAAATCGGTACTCACTGACCGATACTCAAGGTCTGGCTCTCACTGGCCATAGTCAATGTCTGGCACTCACTGGCCATATATAAATCGCCTACTCCGGAGTGGCACTCGTGGGGAGCAACCCACACGAGTAAAGTATCACTGTAACAAGTCTCACTGTAACAAGTATCACGAGATAGCAGGACTGGATCACGACTCTGATCAAAGTGGGAAAGCTCATCCCCTAAAGGGAAACCCGATCCCCAAACTGATACAACAGTAAACGATAAGTGAAAACTCCATCCACTAGAGGAAAGTCTAATACCCAATCTGATACATAAATAAATATCCGGTCAACCGCCCAATATCCGCGGTTGCCGCAATACCCTGCCGTCCATAACCAAGTACTATAACCGACCTCCGGTCAACCGCCCAAAGTCCGCGGTCACCGCCAAAACCCTGCCAGCCGCAATCCAGCACAACCCATCCCTGACACCAAAGTCCCTGCTACACTACCCCAGACCCCTGCTCGCACCCGAGCAACACCGACCGCCTGACTAACAAGAAGGAGAAAAGGAATAACATGGTTTCTCCTAAGTCAAGTTCCAATATGTAGTGCAGCAGTAAAAGATGGCCTAACTACATGTCCATACAAGCATGCTTTTGTCCTCAGAAACGATAAAAGTGGGTGAAACATATATTAGCAAAGGATGCTAAAGTATTCCTACTATGATATACCAATCTCACACAAGTAGGCCATTCCTTGCTTACCTCTCGCTCATATCGGTTGTACATTAAATATGCCTGCTATCAATCATAGAGGGTGACATCCCCACAAGTGCACTTACATTCACCATAACATAAAAACCTTATCAATATTAAGCTTACCCACCTGAAGTGCTTAATCCAAGGCAAACCTGAGGTCGGTGAAGAGCGTGGCCACTTGCTAACAATATCTGCTGAACCCGTATCCGCGGTACACGGCGCCCAGCCTCAGCTCCTAATAGCTGAAATACCCGGAAACCATCGTCTCCAGTTCCAACAGGTTCAAAAACACTAGCAAACCTTCCTGGGTACAACAATAAGGTCCAAAGTTACAGTTAATTCCACAATTTACCCAAATAAATCACAACCTGAAATCAGCCTCAAAGATGTCAATTATTCACCTATGAAAAGGGCTCCAAAAATTCCAATAAAAATACTACTGTAATCTTCGCGTCGAGACCTTCGAAACGGGTACCTGCACGCCCAAATCCGAGCCCCGTAGGCCAAGTTACAAATTCCACAGTACAGGTGCGCAAAATCTCACAACCACACAACTGTAATACTCTGTACAGTAAAAGGGGAAACAGTATACCTTCGGGCGAGCCTCAGAAAAATCCCGGAAAAATACGACGATAATCCTCGCGATGAGTAGATGCAAAAAGTGTTAGGCTCGTCTCGATCCGACGCTCGAGCGCGGAGATAAAATTCCGGCAAGGGGCTGCTGTCCAAAACTCTACCAGCAAAACAGAGGCTTAGAAAAGTCTCGAAAACCGTGCCACAAACTTAGAATCAAATAAGGTGATAAACACGGAAATCGAAGACGAATCTCTTGTGAATCCAACGCTGGAAAAATCGTCAAAAAATACTGTCGGAGAAGCTCTGTGGACCTCGCAGACCGAAATGCGACGATGACGGGCCTCTGATGAAATATCGTCGCTCTGTGCTCCGATGCCGAAGTCGTGGACGCCGCGGCTTCCAAAAATTCCTGGCCTCTGCCAAAAGATGGGCGACAGGAAGATCTCCAACTTTGGTGAAGGGTCCAAAGGCAGGGGAGCGCGGGAAAAGCCTCACACAAGAGGTGAAAGAGGGAATAAATAGGCCCAGCCCGAGAAAAATTTGAAATTGGACTTTTGGGCCGAAAATCCGGGCGCCCGGAACATTCGGGCCGCTACAGTGTTGGGCCCGGCCCAACACTGTGCGCGCCCGAAATTCCGAGAGCCCGCCACGTGGCCGGCCGACACAGCCCGCGCCCGGCGCACGCGCGCCCGCCAATCGTGGTGCGCCACGTGTCCACCCGATCCGCCGTCGAACCCGGGGGTCAACTCCTCGGGATTCGCGCCCACGTGCGCCAGGCCGCGCCCACGTGCGTGGCCGCGCCCCCCGCGGCCCCATGTCGGGCACGCATCCTGAGGCACCCGCCGCCCGCCGCGTGGACCGCGCGCTCGTGCACCAGCCAATGCCATCACGCCACGCGTCCCGCTCCGGTCCACCGTGCACCCGCGCCTTTCCATGGACCGCGCCTTCCGCGCCGGCCAATCGGGAGGTGCCACGTGTCCAGCGCCCGGTGCAGGCTTCCGCGGTGGACCGCGTGGCTGCGCCTCCGCCCGCCGCCAGCCGCCGGCGCCGGCGCCTCTCCGGCCGCCGGAACAGTGCCTCCGAACCTCGAAAATCGTGCCAAGTCATCCGGGCTCCGAAAAATACAAGTAAATAGCCCATTTTCACCGTTTTCGCGCGCTGAATCCAAATCCGCTGTCCATTTTGCCAAATTCCAATTCCAAAATTTGTCAAAGGCATCCGGAAGGGCGTTTTTAATCCAAATTCCACACTGAGTCCAATTTTGATGCCCGATTCGCGCGAAACTACTTCTAAACAATCGACGGGGTCCCCCAATTACCCACGTGATCCATTATACACCCGAAGTCCATCACTTGTGTCCAAATTGGTGCAGAAACACCACCGACATGCCACATAGGCCTCCAGAAGCTGCTGATCGCACTGTAAAAGCCCTGCAGAGATCTGGGTCACCACAAAACCAGTAGCCTCCCCTAGTGGGTAAAACCTCAAACTCTGACACACCCACTAGGTCTTCCAGAGGCAAAAAGGAAAGAAGTGTGGTAAGCAATAATGACTGCTGAAGAAAGGAAACTACCACTACTATGCCTCTAAAATGCAGTCCTAGACTGGAATAACCGTATGCAACAGTAACCAACCGTCCCAGATGAACCCAATCTGTACCGCCCTCATCATCGGGCAAGTAAGCCGCGCCGATGTGATAGCAAAACTCCTGCTGCCGCCCTCATCATCGGGTAAATAAGCCGCGCCGATGTGATAGCAAAACTGTCAATAACTGTCTGACCCCGGCCTCCGGAGGGGAACTCGAGGGGAGCGACCCACACGAGGAAAGCATCACCGGGCAATAACCGCGCCGGTGTGATAAGTATCAAAAGCAGGACTGGATCACAACTATAAAGCCCCAGTGGAACACAACCCTCCACTAAAAGAAAACTGATTCCCAATCTGATGCATAAGTAACCATCCGGTCAATCGCCCAATATTGCCGCAATACCCCAAAATCCACGACCAGGTCTCACAACCGATCTCCGGTCAACCGCCCAATATCCGCGGTCGCCGAAATAACCCACAATCACAATCATGTCCCACATCCGACATCCGGTCAACCGCCTACTATCCGCGGTAGCCGCAATAACCCCCAATCCAAAAATCGGGTAAAATAATCCATATCCGGTCAACCGCCTACTATCCGTGGTAGCCGCAATACCCCACAACCCATAATCAAACACAACTTGTCACCGACCCTAAGGTCCCCGCTATACTATCCCAAACCCCTGCTCGAACCTGAGCAACCAGACTCAAAGGTCTAAATAAGAAGGAGAAAAGGAAACAAACATGGTTTCTCCTAAGTCAAGTCCCAAAATGATAGTGCAGCAATAAAAAGTGGCCTATCTAGATGACCATACAAGCATGCATATGTCCTCAAGAGCGATAAAAGAAAGTGTGACAAATAGTGGTTCCACATGTGTATCAATTAATAGCTCCGCATGTATATAACCATCAACATGCTAAAATCATTATTCAACCACACATGTCTATAATCCCTGATCCATGATAAATCACCAAAGTGGTACCCGCACATAGATATGTCATAATGTCCCAACAATTTATCCATTTAACCCACTTTCATAAAATCTATGTGCTAACATGGCATGTTAATTATTACTATTAAAATATCCCAATAATCATGTTCCAACATGCTATGTCCACCAAATTAATCTCACATAAATCATCCACCTATGCATGTACAACGGATCCTCAAGTGGTACTCTCCCACAAGACATTTCATATTATCCCAACATGAAAGTAAATTCCACATGCAAGGTTAAGTGCTAACATAGCAATCCATATGTCCAAACAAGCATGCATAAGTTCCATCCCCACTTGTTAATCAATAATCCTAACATTGGGAGATCACTCTAATAATCCTAGTGAGCATGTCAAAATAGAGGTAAACAACAACCACCCACCTCGATCGCTAAATCCAAGTCCAAATAGTGCTCTCGCCCAAACAAGCCAAACCGCCGCGATCACTGCACAACAATTACCCCAAAACATACAATTAAACTCAAGAACACGCTGTCCCAATGTTAACAGTCCAAAGTTGTGCCATTTTCACCTGCGAGCTATACACAGAAAATTCCCAAAAAAATACCGTCGCGATCCTCGCGACGAGCCGGTCGAAACGAGTACCTGCACGTTCAAATCCGAGTTTCCTACACTGAGAGACAAATTCGACAAGGGAACCACCCCGAAATAAACCAGTCTCAAAATCTGTAGCACAAAGTCCTGTAAACAGGGATTTTTCACCTTCGGAAAATATTTAGAAAAATCTCAAAAAATTCGAGGGTGTTCCTTCTGCTGTGTAGATGAAAAACGCCTCTTAGCACGCCTCAATCCGACGCATGTGCGCAAAGATATCGCCGAATCACCGATGTGCTGTCCAAAACTCCGTGAAAGAAAAAGGGTCAAAGGGAAGCTCGGGAAACTCCAAGATAAACTCGAAACAAGGGGAAACTCAAATCACGAAGATCGTAGCCCTACCTGTCGTGAAGCCAACGGCGCAAGAATCGACGAAAACGGTGGTCAGAGTAAGCCGGGGGAGTCCTCGCACCCAAACCGCGACGAAGGAGATCACAAGTGAATGAGCGTCGCGCCGCGCCGTAAAAATGGAAACCTCGGGATACGTGCCGCGGAAAAATCCGGGAATCTGTAGATGGAACCAGCTCTGGGAGAGGAGGAAATCTCGTGAAGGTTGGACTGAGAGAAGAGGAGTAGGAAAAGAGTTCTCTGCTGATGTTCTCGGCCTATATATAGACTGGGAAAACAATTCACTTAATTCCCAATATGTCCTAGGTTTCGGGCGCCCACACGGGATTCGGGCGCTCGAATCCCCTGCTAGCTCCCAAACACGGAACGCCCGAAACTCCCTGGTGACGCCACGTCACCACAAAACAGCAAACAGCCATCGAGGCCAATCGCCTTGCGCCACGTGGCCCGCACGGCTGCCGACGCGTGGCGCGCACCCGGTCAGCGCGCGCCAGCCGCGCCCACGTGCGCGCGCAGGCGCGCCGCCTGGCGCCCCTGCCAGGCACGGTCCCGAGGCAACCCGCAGTCGTTCCGTGAACCGGGTCCACAGCACCGACCAATCCAATAATGCCACGTGTCCTGCCCTCCGGTGCATGCCGGCCCGTGGACCGCGCGCCTGCCCGCGCGCCTGCCCGCGCGCCTCCGCGCTGCCCGCTCTGCCCGCGCCTGCGCGCTGCCCGCGCTGCTGCCCGCGATGCTGTGCCGCCTTGCTCTGCCGCTGCCCGCCGTGCTCCGCCGCCGCCGGCCGCCGGAGTTACTGTTCCGGCGTGAACAGTAACCCATGGTGCAAAAAAAACAAGTAGCCCAATTTCATCGTTTTCGCGCGCTGAATCCAAATCCGGTGTCCGATTTGCCAAATTCTAACTCTAAAAATTGTCGAAGGCATCCGGAAATGTGTTCCTTGGTCCAAACTTCGCGCTGAGTCCATTTTTAATATCCGATTCGCGCGAAACTACTTCTAAACATCCAACGGGGTCCTCCGATCACTCACGTGATCCATTTTAAGCCCGAAGTCCAACACTTGTGTCCAATTTGTGCACAAACACCTCCAACACACCCCGTAGGCCTCCAGAAGCCACCCAACGCACTGCAACAGCTCTGCGGAGATCCAGGTCATTAAATTAGACGTTTGTACTCTCTGCAAAAGAAATAATTTTTGACAAAAGAAATCGTTAGATACCTCAAGAATTTAAGCAATCAAAGCTAATAAAAGAGATAGAGTTTATACTCACCATGACATTAAGCATCAGATATGTATGAAAATTTACCAAACAAAGATTCACATATCCCTAATCATTAAACTCCAAATGTCATGTCAAAATAATTAACAAGTTCAGAAATATGTCAGTTATCAAGCAACTTGATAATAATATTACATGCCCAAATAATTAGTCAAATAGTTAGTAGTGGCATGTACTCAGACTTATCTTTACTTCTCAAAAGTTCAATGTTCTCTCCCCCTTTTTGTCATACGAAACAAGCCAAAATTAAAAGGAGGGCAAAGTTCAAAATGCAAAAGTAAAAACCTGCAAAAGAGAAACATGATTAGAACTAAAAAAACGTCAAAAACATCAATCCGAGTCTGTGTCGTCGGAGTCACTACAACCAAGTTGGTAAAAATCTTCTTGACCAACTTCGCAAAAGATTTAAACTTCTTCTTTATGTTGACTTGGGTGGCAGTAACCTTAGCCATGTCTGAAGATATCTGCGTTATTTCTTTTGACATGCGTTCTTGCTCCGACGATAGTCGTTGCTGCTCTCGATAGATTGACGTAATAGAGGCGTCATCCTCTGAAGTAGAAGCTGCTGCTGCTGCTGTTGTTGCCATTGTTGCTGTTGTTGTTACTGGTGCTGATGATCTCTTGCCTCGGGGAGGAGTAGGTGTATCATCTGGCTTTTTGGGAAGTGACTTCACAACCATCGTGTCATTGATTGTCCCCAAGCTATGCATATAACTTGACGATTGAATGTCGACGTCAAATTTCCTCAAAATCCGCATAACGATCATAGGGAACGGAAGTCGCTCCGTCTGATGAGGATGCTCCACATACCGAGCCATCCTATTCCAGATGATATATGGAATGTTGATGTTCATGTCCTCCGCGGCAGTGGGATGTCCCAAGTGTTAAGGAATTTATTTTGGCGTATTTCGTGAAAGTGTTAAGTCTTGAAGATTGAAGATTAAGAAGTTTGGATCATATACCTCAATCTCAAGAAAGAAGAATTCAAAAGGATCAGGTACGTTTAACTAATTAATTTTGATGATCCGAATACTTCTTATAGTGTAGAAACACTTGGATGATTTTTTTTTAACTGAATAAAAATAAAAAACTGGACATATTACATGTTCAGGATCCGGATCAGGCACTAAAGTCCGGACCCTGAACATAGGGTAGTTCGTGCGCAATTCCAGTCCGGACCGTGGTATGTCAGTCCGGACCCCGAACGTGAATTCTGTAAGAATTGCATGAACAGTCCGGACCATGGTATTTCAGTCCGGACCCCGAACGTGAATTCTGTAGGAATTGCATGAACAGTCCGGATCGTGGTATTTCAGTCCGGACCCCAAACGTATGTTTTTCTGGAAATTGTCTGTTTAAGCCACGACAGTCCGGACCGCCAATTACAGTCCGGACCGTCATCCTGAAAAATTCCAGATTAGGTTAGTTTTTTATTCTTATCTTCTTCCAACGGTTTCTAACCTATAAATAAACCCTACGATTCATTTTTTTAGGGTAATCCAAAATACGGTCAAAAAGAGAAAAATCCACATATAGAGAAGAAAGAAAATAACGAGATTAAATCTATGTTTCTTCATCTATATTGATTAATTTGATTCTAGGTTTTCATACTCAGATTTTGAGTAGAATCAAATTAATGAATACTTAGATGGTATTTCCGATCTATCTTTGATCTAAGTATTCGGCGGATCATCACCACCCAAAAACAACGATTTTCCCAAAATCGGCGCGTGGACTCGCGTGGCCTTGTGGATTCAAGGTGCTACCGCTCTCGTGGATTCAGAGCGAGGTACGCTCGTGGATTCGAGATGTGCTACTGGGTGAAGACCGTGGATTCGGTTGGACGTCGTGGATTCGACGTTGGACGCCGTGGATTCGGCGTTGGACGCTAATCGTGGATTCGAGGAGCGTTGCGGAGCAAGCGGAGAAGATCTACTAGGAGCGTATGGAAAAAGGTCGAGTCGTCTGTGAGTACGGTATATCACCTTTGTACGTGTTATAATTCTAGTGGATTTCGCCGTGTTATCGGTCCCGTGGTTTTTTACTCCGGTGTTAGAGTTTTCCACGTAAAAATCTTGCGTGTTATATTTTCATTTCCGCATTGGGTTTTATAGCGCAACGATTTTTGAGTGTTTATTGTTTACACCTATTCACCCCCCCCTCTAGGTGGTTTTTCCCCTATTTAGATCCATATTTTAACATAACCCAACAATTGGTATCAGAGAGGGAATAGGGTTATAAACAATGGCTGAAGGTGGAAACATCAACAGACCCCCGTTCTTCGATGGAACAAACTATGCCTACTGGAAAGTACGGATGAAAGCCTTTTTAATTTCCATCGACGAACGGGTGTGGCAATCTATCGAGTTAGGATGGTCAAATCCAACTGAAGTTATTGTTGATGTTCACACCATCAAACCTAGGTCGAAATGGACCAAGGAAGAGATAGACTTATCTTCTTACAATGGCAAAGGAATTAACGCTTTATTTAATGCCTTGTCACAAACAGAATTCTCTCGCGTCTCGGCATGTGAGACTGTGAAAGAAATCTGGGATGTTCTTCAAGTTACACATGAGGGAACTAACCTTGTGAAGATTCAAAAGCTGCAGATGCTTACGAGCAGATTTGACTCTATTTTCATGGCAGAAAATGAATCTTTCACAGATTACTATACACGATTGCAAGACATCGTGAACACATGTGCTAACTTGGGAGAGAAAATTCCAGAATTTAAAATTGAAACAAAGATCTTAAGAACTCTTCCTGAAAGATTTCGTTCCAAGGTTACGGTCATTGAAACTATTAAACACCCGGACGAAATCCGTGTAGAAGAATTAGTTGGTTCATTACAAACATATGAAATGACATTTCCTACTAACTATTCTTCTGAAAAAGCATGTACTTCTAAGTCTTCAGGCTTTGCGTTGAAAACAACAAAAGAAGAAGACGCACATTCATCCTCCTCAGACGATGACGAGAACCTATCTATGGAGTACTTTGAGAAGCAGCTTGCTCTCTTGACAAGAAAATTTGCCGAAACTTTCGAAGGGGTAATTCAAGTAAAACTCCATCCTTCATAAAGTCGAAGAAAGGCAAAGGTTTTTCAAGCCAAAAGTCAAGAAAGCAAGAAAGTTTTTCAAAGGATAAGAAAAGCTCAAAGGGACAAGTCCAATGCTTCAAGTGCCGAGGGTACGGCCATATCTCAACGGAGTGTCCAAATAAGAATCCGTCAAAGAAGAAACCGATGCAAGCCGTCACTTGGGATGACACCTCAACGTCAAATGAGTCATCTTCAAGTGATGAAGAGAATAACGCAACGGCGTTCCACGCGTCCACATCTTCACCCTTCATGTGCTTAATGGCAAGTACATTCGATTCATTGTCCAACTCCTCCCAGGTTGAAAAAACTGCAACGGACGACGAATCGAGTAACTCTGAAGGTGAAGATTTTGCTCTAGCCTACCATAGACTTTTGAGGGATTCAAAGAAACTGGCTAAGCAAAACAAGGGGTTGAGAGGGAGATTGCAGGATCTCGAAGAAGAAGTAAAAAGGGCAACTTCTCTCTCGACCGGTCTTGAAGTGGAAAGGGATAATCTGATAAAAGCAAATGCTTCACTTCAAGAGAAAAATGAGCATTTCGAGAAAGTACATGTAACAATGATTGATAAAGCTGGTTACTTCTTGAAGCTCTACACCGAGGCCCGACAGGAAAAAATGGAAATGACAAAGACCATTTTCCAACTCAAGAATGATTTAAAGCAATTTTCTTCTAGAAGGAGCAAGTTGGATAAGATGCTTGGTCTTGGTCAAACAAACCGATTCGGCCTCGGATACACTCAAACTGGAGACAGTCCTAGTTCGAGTGGAACAGTTTTTGTGCCCCAGTCGGTATCTCCTCCTCCGATGACGGAATTTACAGTATACAACGACAACAACCCTACCTCACCCTCTTCGGGATCGTTAAGAACAAAGGTATGTTTTCGTTGTGGTTATGCAGGGCACATTAGAAGAAATTGCAAGATGGCAGCAAAACGATCAATTCAAGCGCCTCTTGCAACTACTACCAATGAGTTCACTCTCCGGAAATCAAAGAAGGATCTTTCAAAAGGAAAGAACATTGGTAGTACATCAAACAAGACGACGACGTCAAGGAAAAGTGATGAATCAATCAAGACGCTTTCACTGAGAAGAATAACTTCACAATCATTGCCAACACAGTCCAAAAAGGTTTGGGTGCGCAAAGGTGAAATCTTCCCTTGTTTTGTTGTTCATACTTCTTTACATGCTTATGACAACTCGTCTTGGTATCTGGATAGTGGATGTTCCCGTCACATGACCGGTGACAAAAACTGCTTTCAAAATTTAGAGAAAATCTCCGGAGGACATGTTGTTTTCGGAGACGGTCGTTCTTCCAAAATTGTTGGAAAGGGAACAATCGCTATTCCAGAAGGCCCGGTTTTGAACAATGTTTTATTTGTTGAAGGCCTAAAGACTAACCTCATTAGTATAAGTCAACTTTGTGACAATGGTTTCTCAGTTAATTTTTCTTCAGTAGAATGTATTGTAACTGATAAGGACCATGTATTCTTTTTGAAAGGGGTTAGATCTCAAAATAATTGCTATATTGTTTCAAACAAAATTTCTGAAAAATGTAGCCTAGTTTCTTTGGATAATGAAACTCTTTGGCATGAAAGACTAGGTCACATAAATTTTAAAGAACTAGCAATGATTTCAAATAAAGACGTGGTTAAGGGGGTTCCTAAACTTTTATTTAAAGAAAACATTGTGTGTGGTGGTTGTCAAAAGGGAAAACAATCAAGGGCTGCACACAAGAACTTGAACCACGTTGGTACCAAACGGCCCTTGGAATTACTGCACATAGATTTAATGGGGCCGACTCGTCAACCATCTTTGGAAGGTAAATGGTATATTTTTCTTTTGGTTGATGATTTCTCTAGGTATTCATGGGTAACTTTTTTAAAAGAGAAAGCGGATACTTTCGACTCTTTTCATGAGATTTGTCATCGTATTATGATTGAAAGAAATGAAAAGATCGTTCGTATTCGAAGTGATAGAGGTGGAGAATTCATTATTTCTAAATTCATTGATTTTTGCACTTCCAATGGCATAAAACATGAATTCTCAGCCCCCTATACACCTCAGCAGAATGGTGTAGTTGAGCGCAAAAACAGGGTTGTTTAAGAGATGGCGCGTGTGATGCTTCATAGCCGGAATTTACTGTTATATTTTTGGGCTGAAGCTGTGAACACCGCCGTCTATGTAATTAATCGAGTGTATTTGCGCCCGGGAACTTTAAATACACCATATGAGCTGTGGTTTTGTAGAAAACCTAATATCAAATATTTTCGTATCTTTGGGAGTCGTTGTTACATTTTACGTGACCGCGAAAATCTTGGAAAATTTGACTCTCGAAGTGACGAAGGGATTTTCATGGGTTATTCTACAAATAGTAGAGCATATCGGGTATTTAACTTGGAATCTAAAACGATAATAGAATCTATAAATATTAAAGTAGATGAAGCTTTCCATTTTGTATCTGATAAATCTACCCTTGATATGTCTCTAGATGATGATACTCCTGTAAATGCATCTTCTCGTAATAACTCTTTCGATAAAGTTGATGCATCTAATGGTTCTTCAAGTTTATCTAATGTGCAGGAATTGTCACATGTACCTCCGAGTACTCCGTTATCGCAAACGTTACGCATCTCCAAGGATCATCCGGAATCTAATATTATTGGAGACCCACAAGGAGTCAGAACTCGGAGACAGTTGGTTTGTGGAGTCGCATGTTACGTCTCCATGATAGAACCAAAGAACATCGATGAAGCTCTTCAGGATGACTACTGGATTGAAGCAATGCAGGAAGAGCTCCATCAGTTTGAACGAAACAAAGTCTGGAAATTAACGAAGCCTCCGAAGCAACACAACGTGATTGGTACTAAATGGATTTTCAAGAATAAGAAAAACGAGGATGGTACCATCATCAGGAACAAAGCACGCCTAGTTGCTCAGGGCTACTCACAAATTGAAGGTATAGACTTTGATGAAACGTTCGCCCCGGTAGCTAGACTCGAGTCAATTCGTATTTTATTCGCTATTGCTTGTCATTTTAAAATCGAACTCTTTCAAATGGACTTTAAGAACGCATTTTTAAATGGGTTTTTAAACGAGGAAGTTTATGTGGCTCAACCGAAAGGTTTTGTAGACTGTAAACAACCTAACCATGTTTTTCGTTTGAAAAAGGCTCTTTACGGTCTAAAACAAGCACCGCGAGCGTGGTACGAAAGGTTGACAAAGCACCTATTAGAAAAGGGCTATACTCGAGGGGGAGCTGACCGAACTCTCTTTGTGAAGCATTATCAGGATAATTTCTTTGTGGCACAAATCTATGTCGATGACATTGTATTTGGTGCAACTAGAGACAATGATGCTTCTAAATTTGCTGAAACCATGGAAAGCGAATTTGAGATGTCAATGATGGATGAACTGACATACTTTCTTGGATTACAAGTGAAACAAAATGATGAAGGCATCCATTTGTGTCAATCCAAGTATGCAAGGGAGTTGGTGAAGAAATTCGATTTAGAAAACTCTAAAGATTTTCCGACTCCTATGGGAACTAGCAATAAGGGATTAGGAAGTGAATCTCTTAGTGAGAGTGTAGACGAGAAGCTTTATCGCAGCATGATAGGAAGTCTACTCTATCTCACGGCTAGTCGCCCGGATATATCCTTTAGTGTTGGGATTTGTGCGAGATATCAATCAGCACCAAAGGAGGTTCACCTAAAAGCGGTGAAAAGGATCATCCGGTACATCAAAGGAACTTTGAATTTCGGAATTTGGTATCCTATGGGAACAACGCTTGACATTATACGATATTCAGATGCCGATTGGGCAGGATCTGTGGATGATCGGAAGAGTACGAGTGGTGCATGTTTTTATCTTGGCCATTGCCTTGTTGCATGGCATAGTAAAAAGCAAAACTGCATTGCACTCTCGACTGCCGAAGCGGAATATATTTCAGCAGGTAGTTGTTCAACCCAACTCATTTGGATGAAAAGAGTGTTGAGCGACTTCCGGATTTCAGCAACTTCGGTAACGATTCTTTGTGACAACACAAGTGCTATAAACATTTCTAAAAACCCTGTGTTGCACTCAAGAACAAAACACATTGAATTTAGATATCATTTTCTAAGAGAGCTAGTTGAATCAAATATTCTTCAACTTTCCTACATTTCAACTGAAGATCAATTAGCTGACATCTTAACAAAACCTTTGGATCAAAAACGATTTATTCATTTGCGTAAGGCAATTGGAATGCTTTTCTTGAAATAATTCCTTTTTGAAATCATTGCTTAGGTTAGGTTTTGTTTTGTGTTTTTTGTTCATTATCTATGCTTAGTCATAGAACATTAATTGATCATTAGTATTATTGACTTTAATTGCATCCTTTCATTTATTTAGAAATATATTATGCTTTGGATATCATAATAATTCATTTGATGCAATGATCATTTATGTTAATTAAATCATCTTTGTTTTGATCAAAGTCAATTTCTCTCTCAAATGATCTCTTGGTTTAGTTTTTATCTTATTTGACAATTGAGTCGAGTATGAAATTGAGATCAATTTTTGGTTAAATACTTTATATTTTAAATAATTAATAGCCATTTGAGGGGGAGTAAATGAAAATTGTTATGCTCAAAAGATGTGGAAAGAGTTACATCCCAATGAGGAGTGTGAAAACTACCACCACATGGAGGAAAGAGCTACAACCTCGGTCGTCCGAGTACTGTGTGCAGCTACCACATGTATACCAAGCATGGTTTTTCGAGTTGATTAGATAAAATGCTTTTTGGAATACTTGACTCTGTCAAATTCCAAGGTTGGTATAAGGTGGGAATTTTATTGAAAGATGCTCAAAGAGCCACTCCTTATAATAATTTGACTAGATATATTATCTAACTTATCTGGGATTTCAAACATCTATTGATCTTGGTATTTCATTTTCTTTACCAAATTGATGATTTGATAAAGGCATTACTCATAAGATCATGATAGATGTAATTGAACTTGTTCAACTTTAAGGGATTTACTTTTTATAAATTTTCGTTTCATTATTTGGATATTTTTGATAGATTTTGCATAATCTATTCCTTTTATTATGAAATGATGGTTTTCATTTAAAGTTGACATGCATAAGTGCTTACAATCTTTTTCCTGAATTTTCTAGAATTTTTCGGAATTTTTCTGAAGAAAAAGTTTGGAGCCGATCCGGACTGGACAATCCGATCCGGATCCCGAACGCAGGAATTTCCTGCGGGTAGCCGATCCGGACTGGATTCACGATCCGATCCGGACCGCGGCTAGGGTTTTATATAGAACAAAAGGGTTTTTGATTTCTTTTACTACAATCTTTTGTTCCAAAGTCTCCAGAGCTTCTCTCTTTAGAAATCAACTGATTTGGAGCCTTTTCAACTCAGGTTCTTCGATTCCAAGTTTTCTTGATCAAAAACTCGGTTTTTCACAGTTTTTCTCTATTTTGCTCAAAACGTGATGGAAATCTTGTAACTTTTTCGTTTGAGATTGGTTTTTGGTCAAATTTCTTTTGAAATAAGAACTCTGGGTAGATTAGTTTTGATTATATGCTAGGTATTCTCTGATTAACGGATTTTTAGGCTTCGATTTCTAAAAATTCGGTTTTAGGGCATATAATAGGAATTTTTGAAAATCATGGGATTGATCTATTTTTAAAATTCTTTTTGCAAAACTAATTTGATTCCTAGTCTCTCTACACGATAATGATTGTTTAGGTACAGTTTTTCAAATTTTTGAAAATAAACAATTTTTCGTGTTCTTGAGTTCTTGCTCAAAGGTTGCTCTTGACTAACGCACTAGCAAGGATGGTTTTTGCTTGGATTATTGTGCTCATTGTAGCGTTAGTAGGGACTCGAGCATCTGTTAAAAAGGAAAAAGATGGAACAAATCAAGAAGAAACAAAGAATGTTCCTCAAACTGAGCCAGAATCAGAAGATGAAGAGGATTGGGACACATTTTGTAAAGAAGTACAACAAGCTGTTGATGACGAAGATAGGTTCTATTTAAAGAACAAAAAGCTGATGAAGTCTTCTTCAACAACAAAGCAGTACTCTAGGCGAAAGAATTCGAGGGGCACTGGAATTCAGATTAATAAACCCCGCTAGAGCACACTCTCTGCCTAGAGAACATCCATGGAATGAAGGTCAAAATGCACCGTCAGCATCCACACAATTTCCTTCTACCTCCAGGAGAAACTCCACAGAAGCTGATATATTATCTATCCAACGAGAACAGAGGAAAATGTCTGAAGAACAAGAAATAATGTCCGCTGACCTTCGCGAGATGAAAAGGAATTGTTCCAAAATATCAAGAATGCTTAAAGGGATTTTGAACAAATTGAACTGTACGAGTTCTGAGGATTCTGAATAATCCTTATTTTGCTGTTCTAACTCTTAATTTCTTTTGCAGGTTTTTAAGTTTTAGTTCTTACCTTTTATTGTTGAACTTTTTAACCTCTCCTTATTATTTTTGTAATTTTGGCTACTTTCGTGACAAAAAGGGGGAGAGAGATATGAACAATTGGAACAATGGTGTGTGAGAACTATGAACTTTGAACTATGAAAGGTAAGGTAAACTTTGAACTATGAAAGGTAAGGTAAGTATCAAAGCAACTTTTGGTTTTGTATTGTGATTGCATGCATGCTTCGACTAACTATTTGACTAACTATTTGGGTATGTATTATTACAAACAAGTTGTTTGATTACTAACAAACTTATGACATTTGGATTTTATTGCTTAGAAGACATGTCTATTTCTGATTATGAAATCTTAATACATATCTGAGTTCATAAATGTCATAGTGAGTATAAACTCTATCTCTGTTTGGTTTTGAATGCTAAATATTCTTGAGGTATCTAACGATTTCTTTTTGTCAAGAATGATTTCTTTTTGCAGAGAGTACAGATGTTTAAGTCTAGAGTCTGTTTTAGGAGTTTATCTCATCTACTTATTTCCTGGTTCTCAAATGTAAATTTTTGTTGTATGGTGATAGCAACAAAAATATCTTTTTGAATTTTCTTGAGTGGATTCTCTGTTTTGTCACGAAACCGCCAAAGGGGGAGATTGTTAAGGAATTTATTTTGGCGTATTTCGTGAAAGTGTTAAGTCTTGAAGATTGAAGATTAAGAAGTTTGGATCATATACCTCAATCTCAAGAAAGAAGAATTCAAAAGGATCAGGTACGTTTAACTAATTAATTTTGATGATCCGAATACTTCTTATAGTGTAGAAACACTTGGATGATTTTTTTTTAACTGAATAAAAATAAAAAACTGGACATATTACATGTTCAGGATCCGGATCAGGCACTACAGTCCGGACCCTGAACATAGGGTAGTTCTTGCGCAATTCCAGTCCGGACCGTGGTATGTCAGTCCGGACCCCGAACGTGAATTCTGTAAGAATTGCATGGAACAGTCCGGACCATGGTATTTCAGTCCGGACCCCGAACGTGAATTCTGTAGGAATTGCATGAACAGTCCGGACCGCCAATTACAGTCCGGACCGTCATCCTGAAAAATTCCAGATTAGGTCTGTTTTTTATTCTTATCTTCTTCCAACGGTTTCTAACCTATAAATAAACCCTACGATTCATTTTTTTAGGGTAATCCAAATACGGTCAAAAAGAGAAAATCCCATATATAGAGAAGAAAGGAAATAACGAGATTAAATCATGTTTCTTCATCTATATTGATTAATTTGATTCTAGGTTTTCATACTCAGATTTTGAGTAGAATCAAATTAATGAATACTTAGATGGTATTTCCGATCTATCTTTGATCTAAGTATTCGGCGGATCATCACCACCCAAAAACAACGATGTTCCCAAAATCGGCGCGTGGACTCGCGTGGCCTTGTGGATTCAAGGTGCTACCGCTCTCGTGGATTCAGAGCGAGGTACGTTCGTGGATTCGAGACGTGCTACTGGGTGAAGACCGTGGATTCGGTTGGACGTCGTGGATTCGACGTTGGACGCCGTGGATTCGGCGTTGGACGCTAATCGTGGATTCGAGGAGCATTGCGGAGCGAGCGGAGAAGATCTACTAGGAGCGTATGGAAAAAGGTTGAGTCATCTGTGAGTACGGTATATCACCTTTGTACGTGTTATAATTCTAGTGGATTTCGCCGTGTTATCGGTCCCGTGGTTTTTTACTCCGGTGTTGGAGTTTTTCACGTAAAAATCTTGCGTGTTATATTTTCATTTCCGCATTGGGTTTTATAGCGCAACGATTTTTGAGTGTTTATTGTTTACACCTAGTCACCCCCCCTCTAGGTTGTTTTTCCCCTATTTAGATCCATATTTTAACATAACCCAACACCAAGAGATACAGAAATAGCATGCGATCCCATCTCAGGACTTTGGTTTGCATGTTTGGTAGAATGTTGTAGCAAACAATGAAGTTCAAAAATCGATACTCAGGTCGAAGTTCTTTTGAAAATACAGAATTTCTAGTCGAACTAGTATCGGGCATGCAAATTCCATCCACGACTACTCTCCAAAGCGCTGTTGTCAATATTGGAGACTTCATGTAGTGCGTGCCATCCAGCCTAGCTTTTATTCCAATTACTTCTCTAATCAACTGAGGAGTAATTGTCAGATGAGTGTTCAGGACCGTTGTTCGAAACTCCATTGGTCCGCCTTCATTGTCCTGAAGGTTGTTAGCACAGAGATATAAAGTTCGTACAAGATAAATACAATAACCTGTTGATTCCGGAAAGTTGCAAATGGGAGACATGCCAATTCTATCAATAAGACGACCAAAAGTCACAGATCGGTCTCGCAAGTTCCCGATATTGACATGGCGTTCCCCAATGCACTCTCTGTTTTCAAAAGCTTTCATCCTATCCGTGTTGATGTGAACAAAATCTTGCGGAGGTGGCTCACTTGCTAGTGGCTTGTTGATCTCAATACCTCGCGCCCTCCCTCGCTTTCTTGTAACACTCTTCCTTTTCATGGACATGGATGTTGGCTGCATGGGAGCTTTCCCTTTTTCGGCAGCAGTAGGCGGAATCTTCGCCTTTGTAGAAGCAGGGGCTTTCCCTTTTTCTGCCGCTGCAGCCAATGCTGCGGTTTCCTCAAGGACTTTATCCCAGTCCTCCGATTCTGTCTCCGATTCATCTACGGAGATATACTCTCCTTCCCCTTGAGTTCTTTTCGTCCTCTTGAGCTTGTTCGTCTCTCGCGTGCTGACCATGGCAACAATTAATGAGCACTATTATCCAACCGAACACCATTTTGGTTGATGTAGTGATCCGGCCTTTCGGGGGTATTTTTGACTTAGGTATAGTCATTTAAGCCTTTAAGTGAAATAAAATTATTCAATTCTTGAAGTTGGCCATTGTGAGATGCTAGTATTTTTCTGCGATAGAGGCGCGGAAAAAGAAAGCCGACGGCGCGATCGGATCTGAAATCCGATATCGGGAACCCCTGAACGGGACCCAAAGTGATATTGGTAATTAGTCGTGCATCGGAATCCGTGCTAAATATCTTGCACCCGTTAGAGATAAGGTGGTTTATCTCGTGGGGATAATTAATTAGTTAATTAATTATCCCAGGCGGAAAATTAATTAATTCTCTTACGTACGAATTAAAGAGGAATTAATTAAAGGTAAAGTACGACTATATAAGGGATCCTGAGTATCGGAAAGGAAAAGAAAGAAAATAAAACCCTAATCGAGAGAGAAGGGAAAAAAAAAAAAAAGAAAAGACGGAACCCTAGCCGGAAGAAAGGGAAAAGGAGAAAGAGAAGGAGCCCGTCTTCCGGACCATCCGAACCGAAGGCAAGAACGCGACCGGACAACCTTCCGTCGATCTTCGGTTAGTAAAATAATTTATTTAAATTATTTGGGAGATTTCCGTCATCTCTTTCGTTGATGTTCTTGGGTTGGCTTTAATCGAGTTCTTTTATCGGACCTCCGACCGACGTTTTGGTTGTTCGTATCGACGTTGGTTTAGTCGTTAGAATTATCGTGTTTTTATTCGGAGATTTTTGGGATGTTTCGTTGGAACATAGGGGTTAACGGGAGGGACGGCGGCCGCCGTTTTTAAACAGGAGGCCGCCGCCGCGCCGTTACCATGGTCGCGGGGTCTTCGCCGGAGTCGCACGGGAGGCGAAAACGGAGAAGAAACCGCGAAACGGGAAGTTAACTGTGCTTTTCCGGAACAGCGCGGCCCACGGTCCCGCGTGCAACCCGGTGCACGCCGGCAACATTGAAGGCCAGAACCGGCGCACAAATCCGTGCGCGGCGGCCCGGCCCGTCAGCACGGTGCACGCCGCTGGCCGTGCACCCGTTGCGCGACCGCCGCGGGCCGAAATGCTGAACCCGCGCTGCGCCGCGCACCGGGGGGGGGGGGTGCGGCCCGGCCCGTCCCCCTGGTGCACGCTCCTGTTTTGCCTCGGCCATGCCTGCCACCCGCCTGATGCCTAAACCCGGTCCACGTTGCTCCCGTGCACCACCCGACAGCCCAAAGATCGTAGCTCGTTTTTTTCCCTTTTTTCCACCTTTTGAACGCCGTTTTCGCCGTTGGGATCGTTATTTCCGTGGCTTTCTTGGCATGGCCACCTGGGACCTTCTTGGTCATTATTTTATTAGGTCGGGTGCTAATTTCCCGCGACGCTCCGTGCCTCGACGAAATCGTCGGGGGCGTGCCGTCGGTCTCTCTTTCTCATCATTTCCGCCGTCGGGGCCCTTCTTGGTCTAACCAGGGACGTCCCGAGTGGGCTACCGATTGAGGATTGGTTTTGTTGGACTTTCCCGTCGAAAGAGTAAGTGGGGTCTTGTGTTTTCAGATGTTATACACGCTTTTGACTATAGTTATCCGTGCGGACTTTCTTTAGGTCCAGACTCGCGAGCGGGGGTGCGCGAAAGATCGTGTGTTCCGATCTCTCTCCAAATAGGTGGTACGGTTTCTGTAAATACAGCCAGTGCAGTAAGTGCATTCTATCGTCATTAAAGTGCTCTCAATTTATCTAACAAAGTAGATGGACAGTTTTAACCTTTCGCATATCGGTGTTTTTTATCTAACAATTGAAGCGTCTTGCGTCGCATTGTTCATGACACGCCGATCTCGGCAATCTTTTTGGATGCTGCACGTACACAGGCGGATTGGCCTCCGCGATGGGTGTACTTTTCCGGAAGAGTGGTCTTGTTGACCCGTGTGTTCCTCACAAAAGTGGTTGCCGTGAGGACCCCTCGCGCCCGCTGGGAATAGCACACCAGCACCGTGGAAGGGGTTAAATGCATCAAAGTAGGTACTTGTCACGGGGGAGACTTTAGTCCTCTCCGACAGATAATCTGTGTGGTTTGGGTGCCCAATGTGTCTATTGTAATTCTGGGGGTTGGTGCCCATCTTTAACATGTGCAGGGTTGTAGCGAAATGATTTTGGTGTT
>CM055064.1:42182551-42225027 GCA_029204045.2 Tillandsia leiboldiana | reverse complement strand
CCTTGTGGATTTATGGATTGCGAAATGAGCTTTCAAAACTTGGGTGTCGTGTGGGCACCGTTTTCAAAACCCTGGGGTTTATGCTGATTTCGAAACTCGTTTTCAAAACTTAAGTGCCGGGTGGGCACTCTTTAAAAACCGTGGATTTATCCTTTCAAGTTGAAGTGGCCATGCGCTTAAATATTTAGAATACTGGTTGTATGTAATTGAATGTTGTGATTGAATGGTTATGTTTGCTTGGGAGATGTATTCAACCACACGCCGTGCACGTACAGGGGAGACTCTGTCCGTTTGCAGAGAGATCCTGTATGTGCGGCGGGTCTGGGCACGCACCGGGGAAGAAAGAGACCTTTCAAAAAAAAAAAAAATGCCGTTTCCGCTAAAACAAACCCCAGGGGCGTGACATGTGCACCACCCGACAGCCCAAAGATCGGTAGCTCCGTTTTTGTCCGTTTTTCCACCGTTTTGAACGCCGTTTTCGCCGTTGGGATCGTTATTTCCGTGGCTTTCTTGGCATGGCCACCTGGGACCTTCTTGGTCATTATTTTATTAGGTCGGGTGCTAATTTCGCCGACGCTCCGCGCCTCGACGAAATCGTCGGGGGCGTGCCGTCGGGTCTCCTTTCTCATCATTTCCGCCGTCGGGGCCTTCTTGGTCTAACCAGGGACGTCCCGAGTGGGCTACCGATTGAGGATTGAGTTTTGTTGGACTTTCCCGTCGAAAAGAGTAAAGTGGGTCTTGTGTTTTCAGATGTTAGTACACGCTTTTGACTATAGTTATCCGTGCGGACTTTCTTTAGGTCCAGACGCGCAGCGGGGGTGCGCGAAAGATTCGGGTGTTCCGATCTCTCTCCAAATAGGTGGGTACGGTTGCTGTAAATACAGCCAGTGCAGTAAGTGCATCTATCGTCATTAAAGTGCTCTCAATTTATCTAACAAAGTAGATGGACAGTTTAACCTTTCGCATAATCGTGTTTTTATCTAACAATTGAAGCGGCTGCGGTCGCATTGTTCATGACACGCCGATCTCGGCAAATCTGTTTTGGGATGCTGCACGTACACAGGCGGATTGGCCTCCGCATGGGTGTACTTTTCCGGAAGAGTGGTCTTGTATGACCCGTGTTCCTCACAAAAGTGTGGGTGCCGTGAGGACCCCTTCGCGCCCGCTGGGAATAGCACACCAGCACCGTGGAAGGGGTAAATGCATCAAAGTAGGTACTTGTGCACGAGGGGAGACTTTAGTCTCTCCGACAGATAATCTGGGGTTGGTGCCCAATTTAATTGATAATTCTGGGGTTGGTGCCCAGCTTAACATGTGCAGGGTTGTAGCGAAATGGTTTTGGTGTTTCCGGTTTGCTCCTTATTCCTTATTGTTATTAGACATCTACTTTGTTTCTCACTGACATTACCCACTCCGTGACAGGCGCTACGAGAGGCGTTAGCCGGGAGTTTGTCGAGACTGCGTCGCGAGGGCCGCAGTCAGGACACTTGGTTATTATCATTATCTCATTTCTTTTACGCATTTAGTTAATTTGCTTGTGGGTAGTAATAATCGTGGACATGTATTATTTAGCACTGTGGATGAGTTGTACGTTTATAGTTTGGTTCTTTTGGTGATGTTTTTGTATGCGGCATGTTTTCATGATAAACCAAATGACTTCGAAAAGGTTTTCTCAAAACGAAGTGTCGTGTGGGCACGGGTTTTGCAACTGCTGGTTTTATCCTTTCTAAAACATTGATGCCGCTTTATTATTCCGCTTGATGTTGAATGTCTATTGTATGGTTGATGGTTGGTGTTGGATGTATGTTGTTGTAAGTGAGACGCCGTGCATATACAAAGGAGACTCTGTCCGCGGACAGGGAGAATTTGTGTATGTGGCGGTCTGGCACGCACCGGGGATGAGGTTTAAATTACCTTGTTAAAAGAAAAAAAAATACACACGATTTTCCGCTTAAATAGACTCAAAAACCCCCGGGGGCGTGACAGTTGAGGGTGTTGAAAAAGTCGCCTGTGAGCAAGAACTCAAAAAATGAAAATTATTTAATTTCAAAATTTTAAAAAATCTTACCCAAACAATGCTTATCATGTATAGAGACTAGGAATCAAGTTAGTTTTGCAAAAAGAATTTTAAAAATAGATCAATCCCATGATTTTAGAAAATTCCCAAATTTTGCCTTAAAACCGAATTTTTAGAAATCGAAGCCCAAAAATCCGTTAATCAAATGAATACAGGGCATAGAAACAAAACTAAAGTATCCAGAGTTCTTATTTTTCAAAAGAAATTTGATCAAAAACCGTTTAAGAATGAATTCATAGGATGAAATTCTCTCACGTATGGAAGAATATGAACAAAACAGTGAATAATAATGTTTTTGATCAAAAGAACTTACTTGAATCGAGAGAAATCAAGTTGAAAATGATCCAAAACTCTTGGATTCTAGAGAGAGAAACTCTAGGAAGCTAGAAACAAAAGTTTAGAAGTAATAGAAATCAAATTACCCTTCGTTTCAATAAAAACCTAGCCGCGGTCCGGATCGGGTTGGAATCCAGTCCGGATCGGCTACCCGCAGAAAATCCCATTGTTCGGGATCCGGACTGAGTCCATCAAGTCCGAACTGCCTGCAACTTTTTCTCCAGAAAAATTTGTAAAAATTTTAGAAAATCCAGAAAAAGTATGTAAGCATTTTTGCATATCAACTTTAAACAAAAAGTATCGTTTCACATCAAAAGAAATAGATTATGACAAATCTACCAATAATACTAAAATTATGAAACGAAAATTTATAAAAGTTAAATCTTCTAAAGTTGAGCAAGATCTAAACATCAATCACGATCTAATGAGTAACGAATTTATCAAATCATCAATTGAATAAAGAAAATGAAAGCACAAAGATCGATAGATGTTTGAAATTCCAAATAAATTAGATAATGCTATCTAGTCAATATGTTTTAGGGAGTGGCTCTTTGAGCATCTTTCAATTTGAAATCCCACCTTATACCAACCTTGGAATTCGACAAAGTCAAGTATTCCAAAAAGCATTTTATCTAATAAACAAGAATTCTCCATGCTTGGTAAATATGTGGTAGCTGCACACAGTACTCGGACGACCGAGGTGGTAGCTCTTTCCTTCATGTGGTGGTAGTTTTCACACTCCACTAAGGGATGTAACTCTTTCCACATCTTTTGAGCATGAAACTTTAAATAATACTCCCCCTCAATTGGCTATCAATTATATAAAATATTAAGTATTCAACCAACTATTGATCTCATGTTCATACTTAACTCAATTATCAAATAAGATGAAAACTATACCAAGAGATCATTGAGAGAGAAATTATCTTTCATCAATTAAAGATGAAATAATTGATATAAATGAACATTGCATCAAATGAATTATAATGATATTCAAATCATAATAAATTTCTCAAAACATGAAAAGATGCAATTAAAGTCAATTTAACAAATGCTCAGTTAATGTTCTATATACACAAAATACAATACAAAACCTAACCTAAACAATGGTTCAAAAATTGTTATTTCAAAGAAAGCATTCCAATTGCTTTACGCAAATGAATAAAACGTTTTTGATCCAAAGGTTTTGTCAAAATATCGGCTAATTGATCTTCAGTTGAAACATAAGAAATTTGTAAAGTACTTGATTCAACTAGCTCTCTAAGAAAATGATATCTAAGTTCAATGTGTTTTGTTCTTGAGTGCAACACAGGGTTTTTAGAAATATTTATGGCACTAGTGTTGTCACAAAGTGTTGTTACCGAAGTCGCAGGAATGAGAAAGTCGCTCAAAACACTTTTCATCCAAATCAATTGAATTGAACAACTTCCCGCTGAAATGTATTCCCCCTCGGCAGTAGAGAGAGCAATGCAGTTTTGCTTTTTACTATGCCATGCTACAAGATAATGGCCAAGGTAAAAACATGCACCACTCGTGCTCTTCCGATCATCCACTGATCCTGCCCAATCGGCATCCGAATATCCTATTATGTCAAGAGATGTGCCCATAGGATACCAAATTCTGAAATTGATAGTACCTTTGATGTACCGGATGATCCTTTTCACCGCTTTCAGGTGAATTTCCTTCGGTGCTGACTGATATCTTGCGCAAATCCCAATAGTGAAGGAAATATCCGGGCGACTAGCCGTAAGGTAGAGTAGACTTCCAATCATGCTTCGATAAAGCTTCTCGTCTACACTCTCTCCGTGAGATTCACTTCCTAATCCCTTATTGCTAGTTCCCATAGAAGTTGGAAAGTCTTTAGAATTCTTCAATCCGAATTTCTTGATCAACTCCTTCGCATACTTGGATTGACATAAATGTATGCCATCTTCACTTTGCTTAACTTGCAATCCAAGAAAATAAGTAAGTTCGCCCATCATGGACATCTCAAATTCGTTTTCCATTGTTTTGGCGAATTTTGAAGCATCGTTATTCCTTGTAGCACCAAACACAATGTCATCTACATATATTTGGAAGTTTATGATCAATTAAACCTTTCGGTTGAGCCACATAAACTTCTTCATTTAGAAAACAATTTAAAAACGCGCTCTTTACGTCCATTTGAAAAAGTTTAATTTTAAAATGACAAGCGATAGCGAATAGGATACGAATTGACTCGAGACGGGCTACCGGGGCGAAAGTCTCATCACAGTCTATACTTTCAACTTATGAATAGCCCTGAGCAACTAAACATGCTTTGTTCCGAACAACGGTACCATCTTCATTTTTCTTGTTCTTGAAAATCCATTTTGTACCGATTATGTTTTGTTGCTTCGGGGGCTTTGTTAATTCCCAGACTTTGTTTCTTTCAAATTGATTGAGCTCTCCTTGCATAGCTTCTATCCAGTATTCATCCTGAAGAGCTTCATCAATATTCCTTGGTTCTACCATGGAGACGTAGCATGCGACTCTACATTCCAATTGTCTCCGAGTTCTAACTCCTTCTTGAGGATCTCCAATGATGTTTGATTCTGAATGGTCCTTGGAGATTCGAAGCGTTTAAGTTAACGGAGTACTCGGGGGTAATTGCGATGATTCCTGCACATTGGATGAACTAGAAGAACCATGAGATGCATCAACATTTTCAGAAGAGTTATCATGTAAAGATGCAATATCATTAGCAGGAGATTCATCATCAATAGAGATATCAGGAGTACATTTATCAGAAGAAAAATGAAAAGCTTCATCTACTTTAACATTGAAAGATTCTACCATCATTTTAGATTCAAGGTTAAATACCCGATATGCTTTACTGTTTGTAGAATAACCTATAAAAATTCCTTCATCACTTCGAGAGTCGAATTTTCCAAAATTTTCTCGATCGCGTAAAATGTGACAACGACTCCCAAAGATACGAAAATATTTTATGTTCGGTTTTCTACATAACGAAAGTTCATAGGGGGTATTCAAAGTATCCGGGCGCAAATAGATTCTATTGATCACATAGACCGCGGTGTTAACTGCTTCAGCCCAAAAATGTAACGGGAGTTTTCGGCTATGAAGCATAACACGCGCCATCTCTTGAACAACTCTATTTTTGCGCTCGACTACACCGTTCTGTTGCGGTGTATAAGGTGCAGAGAATTCATGTTTTATGCCGTTTGAAGTGCAAAAATAAATGAATTTTGAATTAATGAATTCTCCACCTCTATCACTCCGAACACGAACGATCTTTTCATTCTTCTCAATCATAATACGATGACAAATCTCATGAAAAGAATCGAAAGTATCTGCTTTCTCTTTTAAAAATGCTACCCATGAATATCTAAAGAAATCATCAACCATGAGAAAAATATACCATTTTCCACCCAAACTAGGTTGACGAGTTGGCCCCATTAAATCCATATGTAATAATTCTAATGGCCGTTTTGTTCCTACATGGTTCAAATTCTTGTGAGTGGATCTAGTTTGTTTTCCCTTTTGACAACCTCCACACACAATGTTTTATTTGAAGTTCAGTTTAGGAACACCTCTAACTATGTCTTTGTTAGATATTCTAGATAGTTCCTTAAAATTTATGTGACCTAGTCTTTCATGCCAAAATGTTTCATTATCAAGTGACAATAGGTTACAATGTTCAGAAAATTTATTAGGAACTATATAGCAGTTATTTTGTGACCTAACCCCTAAAAAGAATGAATGGTTTTCGTCAGTTACAATGCATTCAACCGAAGAGAAATTAACTGAGAAACCATTGTCACACAATTGACTAATGCTTATGAGGTTAGTCTTAAGGCCTTCAACAAATAAAACATTATTCAAAACCGGGCCATCTGGAATAGCAATTGTTCCTTTGCCAACTATTTTTGAAGATCGTCCATCTCCGAAAACTACAAGTCTTCCGGAGGTTTTCTCTAAGGATTGAAAATAGTTTTTATCACCAGTCATGTGACGGGAACATCCACTATCCAGATACCAAGACGAATTGTCATATGCATGTAGTGATGTATGAATGACAAGACAAGGGAAGAGTTCACCTTTGCGCACCCAAACCTTACGAGTTTTGGAATACGTCGGCAATGATCGTGACATTGATCTCCTTGGTGAACGCGTCTTATTCGGTTGATCACTTTTCTTTGGAATCCAAGAAGACGTCGTCTTGTGGGGTGTACTACCATTGTTCTTGACCTTTGGTTGATTTCTTCTTGAATTCTGGTCTTTGTTCTTGATGGTAGTCGTTGCAAGAGGTGCTTGATTTGATCGCTTCGCTCCATTCTTGCAATTCTGTCTTATGTGCCCTGCGAAACCACAATGAAAACATACCTTTGTGAAAGTTGAACCCGAAGTAGATGAGGTAGGCTTGTTAACGTTGGATGCGTTGATTTTCGTCGGAGGAGGAGCAACCGACTGAGGCACAAAAACCGTTCCACTCGAACTCGGATCCTCGCCAGTTACTCCTTCCTGAAGAAAAACGCTTCAAATCTTCTTTAAGTTGGAAAATAGTCTTTGTCATCTCCAATTTTTTTTGTTGAGCCTCGGAGTAGAGCTTTGAGAAGTGATTTACATTATCCACCCATTTGATATTTTCCTTCTCGAATTGCTCGTTCTTCTCTCGAAGGGAAACATTTATTTTGACCAAGTTATCCCTTTCCTCTTTAAGAGCGTTTGAGAGAGAAGTTGTCTTTTTAGCTTGTTCTTCAAGATCCCACAACCTTCTTCTCAAACTCTTGTTATGCTTTACCAATTTCTTTGAATCTTTCAATAATTTATGATAGGCAAAAGCAAAGTCTTCACCTTCGGAATCGCTCGGTTCATCATCCGTTGCAGTTTTTTTATTCAAGGAGGAGATGGATAATGAACCAGAGGAAGTCACTGAAAAACACACGAAAGGTGAAGTTGTGGACGCCATGAATGCTGTGGCGTTGTTATCCTCATCACTGGAAGATGACTCATCAGAAGAGGAAGTGTCATCCCATGTGACGGCTTGCATAGTCTTCTTCTTTGACGGATTCTTGTTGGGACACTCCGTTGAGATATGGCCATAACCTCAGCATTTGAAGCATTGGATTTGTCCCTCGGTGTTCTTCTTGTCCTTTGAAGAACCCTCTTGCTTTCTTGATTTAAAGCTTGAATTTTCTTTGCCTTTCTTTGACTTAACGAAGGAAGATGGTTTGCTTGAATTTCCTCTTCGAAAGCTTCGGCGAAATTTCCTTGTCAAGAACGCAATCTGTTTCTCGAAATCCTCCATTGATAAATTTTCATCAGCGTCTGAGGAGGATGAATCCGCGTCTTCTTCCTTTGTTGATTTCAAAGCAAAACCTGAAGACTTAAAAGAAGAGGAAGGCTTTCCAGAAGAATAGTTAGTAGGAAAAGTCATTTCATACGTTTGAAGTTCACCAACTAATTTTTCTACCTTGATTTCGTCCGGGTGTTTTACTGTTTCAATGGCTGCGACCTTAGTGCGAAATCTTTCAGGAAGAGTTCTCAAAATCTTTCTTACAACTTTAGATTCTGGAATTTTCTCTCCCAAGTTAGCACATGTATTAACGATATCTTGCAATCGTGTGTAATAATCTGTGAACGATTCATTTTCTGCCATATGAATAGAGTCAAACTTGCTCGTAAGCATTTGCAGTTTTTGAATCTTCACTAAACTTGTACCCTCATTTGTAACTTGTAGAGTATCCCAAATTTCTTTCGCAGTCTCACATGCCGAGACGCGAGAGAACTCGGTTTGTGACAAGGCATTAAATAAAGCGTTAATTCCCTTGCCGTTGTAAGAAGAAGCATCAATTTCTTCCTTAGTCCACTTCGACCTAGGTTTGATGGTGACAACATCGACAATAATCTCAGTAGGATTTTTCCATCTAAACTCAATTGATTGTCAAACCCGTTCATCGATGGAAATTAAAAACGCTCTCATGCGTACTTTCTAGTAGGCATAATTTGTTCCATCGAAGAATGGTGGTCTATTGATGTTTCCACCTTCAACCATTGTTTACAACCCTATTTCCGCTCTGATACCACTTGTGGGTTATGCTAATATGGATCTGAATAGGGGAAAAACCACCTAGAGGGGGGGTGAATAGGTGTAAACAATAAACACACCAAATTGTTGTGTAAAAAATAACCCAATGCGGAAAATAAATAAGTACGCAAGATTTAACGTGGAAAACTCCATCACAGGAGTAAAAAACCACGAGACCGATAACACGGCGAAATCCACGAAGATTAAACACGTACGAGATGATTTACCGTAACCCTACGACTCAACCTTTTTCATACGCTCCTAGTTGATCTTCTCCGCTCGCTCCACACGCTCCTCGAATCCACGATTTGCGTGCAACTTCGAATCCACGAAGTCCAACCGAATTCACGGTCTTCACCAATGTAGTACGTATCGATCACACGAACGTACCTCGCTCCGAATCCACGAGAGTGGTAGCACCTTGAATCCACAAGGCCACGCGAATCCACGCGCCGATTTTTGAAAAAATCATTGTTTTTGTTGGTGATGATAATCCGCCGAATACTTAGATCAAAGATAGATAAGAAAACACCATCTAAGTATTCATCAATTTGATTCTACAAGAGATAAGAGTTTGGAAACCCTAGAATCAAATTGATCAATATAGACGAAGAAACATGAAATTAATCGTGTTTTCCTTTCTTCTCTATATGTGGATTTTTCTAGATTTTTTGGTTATTCTTCGGTTACCCTAGATGTAAAATTAGGGTTTATTTATAGGCTAGAAACCTTTGGAAAGAGATAAGCATCAAAAACTACCTTATCTGGAATTTTCCCGCTCGGCGGTCCGGACTGGATTAAATCTGATCCGGACTGTCGTCTTTAGACAGAGCTTTTCCAGAAAAACAAGTTCGGGGTCCGGACTGGAATTCTCTGATCTGGACTGTTCATGCGATTTCATCAAACACATAGTTCGGGGTCCGAACTGAGTAAAGGCTGTTCCGGACTGGAATTCCGCATGAACTAAACTATGTTCGGGGTCCGGACTGGAATGGTTTGATCCGGATCCTGAATATCCAACTTGTCCAGTTTTTGATTTTTATGCAATGAAAAATCTTGCAAGTGTTTCTAAACTACAAGAATGTATTCGGATCACCAAAATTATTTAGTTAAACATACCTGATCCTTTTGAATTCATTCTTTTTGAGATTGATGTATATGATCCACAATTCTTCATCTTCAATCTTCAAGACTTTTATCACTTCACGAAATACGCCAAAACAAAATCCTTAACAAAGAGAACCCTCACCGTCGTGTATCAACGACGTGGCATCACCACCGTGTATCAACGGCGTGGCACTGGGTCAAACAGACCCCTCGATCCATCAGATCCTGCAACTGTGCCATCAGCTCTCTTAGCTCTACTGGTGATATCCAATGAGGTTCTATCGAGGTTGGCGCGGTTCCCAAAACCACGTCAATCGCAATCTCAATCTCCCTAACCGGCGGCATCATCATCAGCTCAGGTGGAATTACACCCGGGATCTCACGGGCGATAGGAATATCCTTTAGTCCCGATGCCGCCGTAAGCACCTCTCACATTGTCGCTGCAACCTGTGTGCTCTAACTGTCTCTACAAACAAGCCTCCTTTTGTCTGCCTCGCAGAAGGTCATAGTCCTCTCTCTCCGCCGTCAAACATCATGTGGTACTGCGCCAACCAATCTCAAGTACTGGGCCAAAACACCGAACTGCCACAGATACCAATACGTCTGCCGGTATAACTCGCGGTCTCAACTACACTGGACATGATCCACAAGCCTCCTCCATATGCACAACACCAACAGGAACATGTACCTCTAGTGCACGTGGTAATGACTCCGCCTCTAGTCCATGCAGGAATGCAGAGTGCTCTAACTCAGACTGCTGTAATGAAATCATACTTGCGACAATCCGATCCACTGCCATGGCGCCCTCCAACCAGGCGGCACAGACTCATCCGCTCGATGCAAGTGGTCGTCGCTCAGTCTGCCTGAAAATATCTAGACTAACCACATAGGGAGCACGACCTCTGCCTCTGCTCACACTGAGGCGACGAATTTGGTCCTCCGCAGATAACAAATCCATGCTACCGCTGCTACTGATATAAATGCTGATGCTGCCATCGAGATCCAACCGACCTCAGGCGTCTCAGAATCCACAATCCAGGGAAAAGAAATCGGGAATGCCTCTGCCGGCCGATCTGTCCTCCATCACCTAGCGCCAAGCACCTCTATCAAGAACTCGCCTCTGGCGGCAGATCCCTATCCAAAGGAACTGCAGCGCCACGCTCCATACACAACGCCTACTCCATCGAGGCATCCAATATCCGTAACGGAGGGACCGAATAAGCTGAAAGGTATCCTGGCGCAATCCACGGCCAATCACACATACCCTATGCGCCTTGTCCCTCTAAACATGGAGCGCGCAGTTCAGCAACTGCGTAAACTCCTTGACACAAGGAGGCCCTCAAATAGTCTCTCCATCACCACCAACCACGACTCTGCCTCCAAAGGCTCCAAACTCAATCCTACGAATCGGGGTGGTTCATATGCCAAAACTGGCTCAATAGATCGATCATGTCCCACAACTCATCTGCTGTCAACAATCCACCCTGCCTCGGTGCCTCGGCACCAAACGTTGGCACGGAGGGGGCTACTCAGTGCTCCGACAACTGTGTCACCTAAACCAGCTGCTCACTTCACCGCTGATATGCCTCAACAATCCTGCCATCTGGGTCCGGAGCTCTCTGACCTCAATCTAGGTATCCGGCCAAAAATCTAACCGCTCGGGCTCAACTGTTGCACCAGGATGCACACGGGTCAAAACCCAGCGTCGGGGAGACACCGCTCACCACGACAAAACCACAAATCAGCACACAACAAACACTTGACCCAATCCAGCGAAAGTCTAGAGCATGTCACCCATTCCACAATGTTATGTTGTCTCCAGTCAACATAACCACTTAGGAGAATAAACATGCTGATCACTCATCCCGTCCCTTGGGAGAGATATAAAACTCAATCAGGACTCTCGCTAAAACCACGACTCTCACGAAGGCATCTAAGGGTCAAACCATAAGCCTAGGGTTTCTAAGTCCACCATAACCTACAACCTAGACTCTGATACCACATAATCTGTCACGCCCCGGGGTCGAAACTGCGACCCGGGCTCGCCAACAGATCCGCCGCTTATACAAAACCCTGCATAGGCGAAGCGTCCAACCTGCAAGAAAAGGGACTACAGCTAAACAGATATCAGAGCTATAAAATAAAACTGCTGTAAAACTAAAAACCAACCATCTGTACAACTGGAAATAATGATACAATATCCATCTCCCATAAGTGAAAATCATAAAATATCCTCAAATATAATAACCCCAAAACTCAAGAGGGAGGTAAACCAAAATAATACATCAGTGTACAGGCTCTCAGTACAAGTCAGATCCTCACAATACAATAGTCTCTCAAAAGTGGAAATAAAATAATCTACTGACTATACTACAAATCTCCAATGTGGGGGTACATCTACTCTCCAAAGATAGGTAGGGATCTAGCTCGCAACTCCCTCGCCTCGAACAGCAACAGTAGAATCAGCAACACCCGCTAAGACTCTGCAAAACAAAAGAGAGGAAAGAAAAAGGAGGGGGAAAACCCCCAACGGGTGTGAGAATTACACTAAAAGGGAGTTCTCAGTGGGTACCGCCACCAGGCCCGACGGTCTGCCCACTAAGTCTACTAGAGGCATAAGATAACCATGCAGTAAAAACTGAACAAGAAAGCTGGAGATACTCTACAGCTACCATGCCTCTATCTAAATGCTCAAATGGGGAAAAACCAATGAAAAGTATGCAACCACTCGCACACGAGGTGCACAATCGACCCAATCGAGCTGACTGCCACATCTGGTCCAGTCAAGCCTGCACCTCCCTAGTGTATCAACGTAGGGTGTCCAATCGGACTAACTCGCTGTCGAATAGTGGCACATGCAGGCTATAGTCAAAATCCACGCTCTCTCTCAGAACGGATAGACTCAAGATCCTCAAAATCTCGCACAACGGTCGGAATACTCACAACGATTCGGGACCACCGTCAACCCAAACGGTTCCCAACAACCCTGGCACTGGTCTAATCACTGCTACCAGACTCCACTCAGCCCCCTGGCACAAGTGCAACAATAAAAGGATCTGCCTGAATAAACCCAATTAATGGACCAGTAAAAACTGGCACTGCCTGCTCTGCTGTCAAACTCAAGAACTCCGTAGCGGGATCGGCACACATGGCTCGAATCCGCGGGATTGGCACATATGGCTCGCATCCTAATATAAGTAACAGACCGGCACACATGGCTCGGTCATAGGCCTACCTCCGGAGTGGCACTCGAGGGGAGCGACCCACACGAGTAAAGTATCTCTGTCACAAGTATCACGATATAGCAGGACTGGATCACGACTCTGATCGAAGTGGGAAAATCCATCCACTAAAGAAATCCGATCCCCAATCTGATGCACAAGTAAATATCCGGTCAACTGCCCAATGTCTGCGGTCGCCGCAATACCCCACAAGTCCACAATCTGGTACCACAACAAACACCCGGTCAACCGCCCAATATCCGCGGTTGCCGGAACATCCCACAACCCACAATCAAGTCCAACCTGTCCCAGACTCAAAGTCTCGACTACACTATCCCAAACCCTTGCTCGAACCCGAGCAACATGTATTACATGTCTGACTAAAAAGGAGAAAAGAAACAAACATGGTTTCTCCTAAGTCAAGTCCCAACATGATAGTGTAGCAGTAAAAGATGGCCTATCTAGATGTCCATACAAGCATGCATTTGTCATCAAGAAAGATAAAAGGGAGTAAATCACACGATCGCTCCACAAGGTATAACCACATGCCAAAATCACTAATGAACTACACCTGTCCATAATCCATGATCCATAATAACTCCTCGGAGTAATATCTGCACATAGATACATAATCCTGCCCCATCGCATAATCCAATGTCATAAAAGGCTATGTGCTAACATAGCATGCTAAATAATCACATAGGGTAACATTCTCTTAGGTAAGCTTTCACTAATCATCAACATGAATATCCACTATTGCAATTGTCATAAGACATAACACGAATATAAATCTTGCAATTCCTTTTACAATTACCAGGCCTAAGCTTACCCTTCAATCATATATATTGTACCCTAAACATGCATGCATTCTATCAGATAGAATTAGAGAACCGTTCACCGGTTCTGGGGACGAAGCAACCCACCTGAATCGCTTTCCGCAGGCAAAGCTGAAGTCGGTGAAGTGCGTAGCCACTCACTATCAAAAATCGCCGAAACTGCACCCTCGGTACTCAGTCGCACCAGCCTCTGCTCCAACCAACATCATAACCACAACACACTAATCAATACCCCACACACACCAAACAGCGTTTGCTGTTTTTACGATCCAGCAAAGAGAAAGGGGATTTTCACCTGCATGCAGTCCTCCGAAAAATCCAAAAAAAATCACGGTTGCGATCCTCGCGACGAGTAAATCCAAATCGAGTATTTATACACCTCGTTCCGACACCTGTAGGCCAAGATACAATCAGAACATCGCCGTAAGACAAATCCTTCACGAACACAAGCCTGCAGAAAATCAGTCCCAAAGAAGCTTTATTATCACCTTCGAAGAGTCCTCCAAAAATTCCAATAAAAATACAGGTGCGTTCCTCTCGAAGCGTAGATGCCGATCGAGTCCTCACACGCCCCGATCCGATGCCCGTAGGCCGAGAAATCCCAACAAAACTCCACCGCTGTCCCAAACCTCTCAGCAGTACAAGGGGTCAAAAGGTACCTCGGGAACACTACCAAAAACTTGAAACGGAGCAAAGTGATCAACACGGAAATCGAAGGCGTAGCTCTCATGAACGTGCTGCCACAAAAATCGGATCAAAAATCCATCAAGGTAGCTCAGGGGTCCTCGCGCACTGAAATGCGACGGTAGAAGCCAAAAACGAAGGTGCGTCGAAGTGCGCCGCGTCGCAGAAAACGTCGATGCTACGGCCTCCAAAAATACCCAAGATCCAAGGAACGGTAGAGGACAAAGTGGTGAAGTGCTCTCCTCAAAGGGGAGCTCCCAGAAATCCAAAAATCCCGCACAAATGGCCCCTACTGCCTATTTATAGGCTGAAATCCAAGAGGAAAATCCACAGTTTGGGGTACATCTTCCGGGCGCCCGAAAGTTTCGGGGGCCAACAGTGCCGCCGAATTCTCTCTCCCGCACAGCGCCCGAATCGTCCACAACGCGCCACGTCACCCCAAAACTGGCAACAGCAAAACGGGCCTCCCGCGTTGCGCCACGTGGCCCGCGCGGGCGCTGACGCGTGGCGCGCCCACGCGCGGGAACCCGCCCGTCAACGCATCGGGCGTCGCGCCCACGTGCGCCCACGCCGTACCACCTGCCCCCCTACCACGCACGTTTCCCGAGGCACCCTCACCCGACACCGTGGACTGCGCCTGATGCGCCAGCCACTCCCCTGCTACCATGCGTCCAATGCGAACCACTAGAAAGACGCCACGTGGCACACGCCCCCGCTGCACCGCGCTCGCCCGCGCGCTGCCCGCGCCTGCTCCCGTGGGCCGGGCCCTCTACGCCGTGCCTCTAGCTCCGCCACGTGGCGTATGACGCCAATGAAGAGCCGCCACGTGGCACCCTTTAGGTCCACCGGTCCACCGTGCACCCGAAAACCCTGAAATCTTCCGGGTATCCGTTTTCTGGCGTCCGGACTCCGAAAAATACAACAAAGTAGTCGATTTCCATCGTTTTTCCGTGCTGAATCCAAATCTAATGTCCGTTTCGCGCGATACCACTTCTAAAATTCAACGAGGGCATCCGAACGCACTCGTGATCCATTTTACGCACTGAGTCCATTACTTGTGTCCAATTTGTGCACAAACACCGCCGACACACCACATAGGCCGCCATAAGCTGCTGATGTAACAGTAATCCTTACGTGGGAATTCGAGTCCTCACAGATAACCTGGGAGTTTCGGTTTCCGGTTTGATGTCCTGTTTACTTTATTGTAGCTATCTTTTGCACTTATACATTGTCTTATCTATTTTCCTTCCTATGATTTTTGTCACTGACTCCCACCATGTGACAGGTTCGGGCGGGTACGGGGGAGAGGCTACGACTCGGGAGTGATTTGATTTTTCGTTACCCCGGTGACATTTTACTCCTCCCATTTTGGTCATTACATTTGGTTGATATACTTGTATGAGATGTGGACATGATGTGATGTGGACACTTTGTGATGTGGATGATGGGACATATGGACACTTTGAACGGATGTGATCTTTTGGATATCGTTTTATGATTTTGTGAATGCATGTAGAATGTGGGAGCTTTTCAAAGTAATAAAATGTTTGCGAAATATGATTTCTAAAATTGAGTGTCGGGTAGACACTGTTTTTAAATCCTTATGGTTTTATCCTTTCAATTTGGAGTTTGCCGTGTGGGCGATATTCTCATGTATGATTCAAAAGATTAACTTATCTCCTTATTCGCACTGTGTATGTAAAACTGGTTGTGGTTGATGTATGTATGTTGTGCGAAGCCATGCATATAAAAGAGAGCCTCTGTCCGTTTGTGTAGAGAGATATTATATATGTGACAGGTCTGGGCATGTACCAGGATGAAGGATTATAAAAAAAAAAGGTTGTTTTCTGCTTTTAAACCTCTCTCTGGGCGTGACAGATTAAGATGGTATCAGAGCAAAACGACATCAACCACGGAGTTTTCTTGTTTTTTTTTAAAGTATGCATATGTCCAACATCCACGGTATTTGATATTTCATGCGGTTGACCAATGTAATAACCAAAGTCCCCAGTCACGAGAGAGCATGGATTTTCAGGGTCGTGTTGTCGGTTTTGCACAGTTTTGGTGTTGGTCGTTTTCGCTGGTTTCGCACGGCTTTTGTGTGTTGATCATTTTTGTTTGCTGACCCCATTGATTGTGTGTACAGAGTATGACATGTACCAGATCGTCGGTGGATGGCGGAGGAGAGGATGGGGCGAGGCCGACTGCCGCCGAGAATCGGTTGCTTCGGCAACAGGTTCAGGATATGTCAGGGCAGTTGTCAGCGCTCACCGTCATAGTACAGCAGATAGCACGCCAGACGGTGACATCGGCTACTGCTTCCCAGCTTCCTACTCCCAAGCCGGTTTTACCTGAGGTGCATGTGCTGGTAGCAGGTGGTGACGATGGTACGCCTACTCAGACTACCACGACAGGGGCACCAGCGGTTCCAGCGATAGTGCCCTCAGATGTTCCTTCACCAGCAGCTCAGGGGCCGATGCCGAGAGCTACTGTTAGGGACCCAGTGAGGGAGGCCGTCATCACTCCTTCGCCCACTCAGTCCGTCGTCGTTGTTGGATCGGATCCGGCATTGAACATGGAACGGGTTAGAGTAAGGGCGAGTTTAGCAAAGTTCCGGAAGTACAAACCACCCATCTATAAGGGAGAGACTACTGATCTTTGGGTGGTAGAGAGATGGGTGGACACCATGGAGAAATTGTTTGAGGACTTATTGATGGAGGAGGACGAGCGGGTTTCCTTGGCGGTGCATTTTCTGGAGGGGACCGCCCGTATTTGGTGGAAGACAGTGTGACCTACTCATTCTAGTGGCACTGCCTCTTCTTCATGGTCTACATTCAAGGAGATGTTGTTTGGGGCATTCTTTTCAAACAATGTGAAGTTACAGCTTGAGGATGATCTGAAGAACATTAAACAAGGGAATCGATCGGTTATGGAGTATCAGCGGGAATTTGTGAGATTGGCCAACTGCATTCCTTTTTTCATTCGGGACGAGTCTCACAAGGCCCGTCTGTTTGTGGATGGTTTGAGGGGCGACATCTATAGACTTGTTCAGTCAGCAGATCTACATACCTTTCAGCAGGTGGTCGACAGGGCCACTTTGGTTGAGTGTGGAGCTGTGATGATCTGGATCTCGCAGATGATCCGCAACGTGATCAGTGGCTTCTGGATGCTATTTTTATGTGATGGAGTTGGTTGCGTGCAAATCGGACCCAGCGCGAAAAATGGATCAAGAATACCTATTTGGATGTATTTTCTTAGTCCGGACGCCCGAAAACGGACAGTTGGAAGTTTTACAGTATTTTGGGTACAAGGGGGAGCCGTGGACCGGCGAGACACGTGGAGGCTCCCCATTGGCGCGCTGTGGACGCGTGGCAACACCGGATTGGCGGGCGCATCGGGCGCGGTCCACATGGACGGCGCGGGTAAACGGGGCAGGTGCGGGCTGCTTCGGAAGCGCTGAGGATAAGGGCTGCCATGTGTCGGTTGCCCATTGGCGGGCGCGATTGCCCTGTCGGGGCGCGACATGTGGCAACGATACGGTGGTTGGTGCGGTTGGGCGCGTCACGTGGCGGCCCAGGTTGCGGTCCGTGGGCCGGCCTAGTACTATAGCAGAACATTAGCATTTCTTCTTCTTCTTCTTCACCTTAGACTATTTAGTGAGCTTTTTCTCCTCATTTGAGCCCTTTTGGACTTCAAATTTCTAGAGGATTTTTACCAGTGCTCCACCTATCCCTCCTCTATAGTACTTGATTTTCTTAGGGATTTTTGAAGGCACTTTGATCATTTTCTTCATCAACCTTTGAGGGCATCACCATTGCTACATTCACAACCCACTCCGTCACGTTTTAGTGCAAAAATCCTACATAGCTCAATTCTTGGAGTTTTAATGTGTCGGTTGCCCATTGGCGGGCGCGATTGCCCTGTCGGGGCGCGACATGTGGCAACGATCCGGCGGTTGGTGCGGTTGGGCGCGGCCGCTGGATGCGCGCCGCGTGGCGGCTCGGGTTGCGGTCCGTGGGCCGGCCTAGTACTATAGCAGAACATTAGCATTTCTTCTTCTTCTTCTTCTTCACCTTAGACTATTTAGTGAGCTTTTTCTCCTCATTTGAGCTCTTTTGGACTTCAAATTTATAGAGGATTTTTACCAGAGCTCCACCTATCCCTCCTCTATAGTACTTGATTTTCTTGGGGATTTTTGAAGGCTCTTTGATCATTTTCTTCATCAACCTTTGAGGACATCACCAATTCTACATTCACAGCCCACTCCATCGCGTTTCAGTGCAAAAACCTACAAAGCTCAATTCTTGGAGTTTTAAGGTAATTTTTGGTTCTACATCTTTACAAGAGGTAGGACTACAACTTTGGTATTCAACTCTCTCCTTAGATCATGAGAATTTTTGAAGCTTTTAAGCCATCTTTGGAACCCTTTGTTTCAGCCTAAAAATATGGACAACCCTCAGTGTTTTTCCTTTTCTGGACAGTAGGATGGAAATTTTGAGATGATTTTTTATGGGAAAATCTTCAAGACTCGAAGCTCTACAACTTTGGTATGTACCACTTCACCTAGATCTGAGGATTTCTTGGAGTTTAATTATCATCTTTGGAATTCTTGTGTTCTGGTTTAAGTATTAGACTATTAAGATTGAGTTTTGGATAGTCAAAAGTAATTTTGTAATTTCTCAGTGATCCGTGCATGGATTTTTGTGTTCTTTGGCTCGATTTGCATATACTCTCGAAGAGGAATCCATTGGTACCTTGTTGCTGAATTTGGAGTTCGTTTGCCCAGGTAACTTTATTAATCTTTCAGCCCTTGTGTTGAGGTTTACATCAGATTTCAGTTTGTGTGTTATTTTGATATTTGGACCTTGGGAATGCAGAATTTGGTATAATTCTTGGTTAATTTTAGGATTTTAAAGTTGGGGTATCTTCTTAAGATCAAGGTGAACATTTCTCCTTTTGATTTCAGTTTAAAATTCCTTATGGATTGGTCCCTATAATTTTTGAAAGTTGGTGCTGAAATTTCAATGTGTTCTTGGGCAGCATTACACCCTTTGCTTAATTTAATTATTAAGGAAAATTAATGATGGATTTTTGGAGAATTGAAGATTTTCATATGATTGAGGACACTTTATATTTGCTGCTGGGAGTTTCAATTTGAGGTATTTAATGCTATGGGTGCATTTTATTTAGCATTGTTATACTTGCTGAAATTCTGGAATTGAACCGCGCAGCGTGCATTGTTTAGGTGATTGCACCCAATCCGAGTGGCGGATTTGGATGATTTTTATGGCATTGGACTCCTGAGAGGCCGAGGATTCAACACACCAAATTTCAGCTTGATCGGGCAGTGAATCGTCAAGTTTCAGGTGAGTTGTTTTGGTCTCCAAAATCAGCGAGCGGTTCTCTAGCTCTATTTGTTAGTATGCATGCATGAATTTATGTACATCTTATATGATTGAGTTGTAAGCATGAGAAATGGTCTAAATTATGTGGATTAAGGCGTACTTGATAAATTGCACATGTATTGTGGATTTGAGAGCTTGCATGATATATTTACCCATATGTGCGAGGGAGAGCTTACATGATGATGTTGTATACTTTATATTGATTGAGAGCATATATGATGTTGATGTACACCCTATGTTGAATGAGAGCATATATGATGATGTTGTTTATCCTATGTTGAATGCGAACATATATGATGATGATGTATACATTATGTTGATTGAAGCTCACATGATAAGTTATACATGCTTTATGATTGAGAGCTCTATGTTGGGATGATCCATGCTATGTGATTGAGAGCGATATGTTGAGATGATTCATGCTTTATGATTGAGAGCTATATGTTGAGATGATCCATACTTTATGATTGAGAGCTCTATGTTGGGATGATCCATGTTATATGATTGAGAGCTTCATGATGGAAGTGTGACACCCCCGGAATTTGGATTAGTCCTCTATATAAATGATATAATAGGACTAAATCTCTAACCCGGCTATAGCATTTTGGATGGTAGCAAGATCCAAGAGGAACATGAGAGTTAAGCGTGCTAGAGCTAGAGTAGTTCTAGGATGGGTGACCCCCTGGAAAGTGGGGCGTCACAGTTGGTATCAGAGCCATTCACCAGCCGGAAATGTGAGATTAGTCTCGGCTGAGCCAGGGTTATATAGCGGGTAGAGCGAGGCTCCCCGGCTAATGACCGTTGTGAGTGGAGTGCAGCTCCTCACAAGGTCGGCTAAGGCTAGCGAGACGAGTCTCACATCGCCTGGTGCTTGTGAGTGTGCTTGAGCCTGACGTGGACGTCAGGGCTTAAAGTGGGGAAGAATGTGACACCTCCGGAATTTGGATTAGTCCTCTATATAAATGATATAATAGGACTAAATCTCTAACCCGGCTATAGCATTTTGGATGGTAGCAAGATCAAAGAGGAACATGAGAGTTAAGCGTGCTAGAGCTAGAGTAGTTCTAGGATGGGTGACCCCCTGGGAAGTGGGGCGTCACAGGAAGTATTTGTTGGTTGTATGCCCCAAAAGCCTATCAGGCTGACGCATTTTTATATGGGACATATTTGTACTTGATCTTTATTATTATTTGGGCATCTTATGCCATTCATGTTTAATGTGTCCAAGAATCGTCCTTTGAATTAATGAGATGATAATGTATATTCTTAACAGTTAAGAATTTGAGATACATATTGTAGAGTACCGGGTCTTCGGATGGCGCGCCGACCGCACATGGTGTCGTGGAGTAGAGAGTTTGCCTCAGGCATGTTGCGTTTGTGGTTACTGTTGATGTCGGGTTGAGTTGGATCAACGCAGAAGTCCCAGCTCGATTCAGGACTTTTCCGGCATAGTGCGCCGATTGAGGATTGGATTCGGGAATTACCGATCTCACAATGGAGTACAGAAAATTTGGGAACACTTGGAACAGGTATATTATCAGATTACAGTGGAGTCCGGGAGGTTCCGGACTGACGCGGAGGATCCGGAGGCAAAAAGTGAGTCGGAACTGACAGTTTCGGAGCCGGTTTTTGATTTGAGCACCCCGACTCAACGGATGAGCTTTTTGAAGAGAAAAAGCTGTGAGCGCGTGTACTTTTGATTTACAGCGGAGTTTGGGAGGTTCCGGACAGCGGCGGAGAGCCCGAAGGCAAAAAGTGAGTTGGAGTTGGACTTTTTGGATTATTTTAAGGATTTAATTAATTAGTTTTGCTAATTAATTGGGGCTTCTTGCTTGGTGACAGAGGAGTGAGTTGGGGGTTGTGGATTAGAGGTGAGTGGTATTTTTACTTTTTATTTTAATCCTCTTGCTTAGCTAATTAAGCTTTAATTAATTTTAAAGCTTAATTAAGCTTTAGCTGAAGCTTATTTAAGGGGGGGGGGGGGGGGTGTTCTTATCCACTTGCCTCGTCACCTCCAAGCCCACCCACCTCCCTCTTTAGCAGAGAAGAAAGGAAAAGAAAAGAGAGGAAAAAGGAAGAAGGAGAAGGAAAAGAAGAGGAAAAGAGAGGACTTGAAGGCATTCTTGGTTTTTGGACTCCCCATTGGTGGCCGAGGGGAGCTCGTGGGCGTGCGACGTGCGGCAGCGAGGTAAGCAAATTGCAGATTTTTGGGTTTTCGGTGTTTTGGTTGATTTATTGGATTTATTTTATTTTATTTTTTTATTTCTGCGCGGGGGGTGGGTTGCCGCCGTGGGAGCCGCGCGCGCGCGCAATGGCGCACGCGCGGCCGGCGCTACTACTGCGCGGGCGCACAAGGGCGCCACGCGCAGCAGCCGCCAGGGTGCTGCAGGGCTGGCAGCACCCTGCGGCCCACCCGCGTGCGCGGGCAGCACCAGGGCGCTGCGCTGCAGGCCGCGCGCAAGCGCGCGCGGCGGGCGCACGCGGCCCTGCGGACCGCGCGCGAGGCGCGCGCAGTGCCGCAGGCCGCGCACCGCGCGGGCCCTTGCGGGCTGCGCGCGGTGCCGTGGGCCCTGCGCAGGCCGCGCGCAGCCTTGCAGATCGCGCGCGGGGCGCGCGGGGTGCAGCAAGGCCGCGCGCAGGGCGCGCACCGCGCGGGCCCTTGCGGGCTGCGCGCGGTGCCGCAGGCCCTGCGCGGGCCGCGCACCGCGTGGGCCCTTGTGGGCTACAAGCGGTGCCACGGGCCCTGCGCGGGCAGCGGGCAGCGCCGCGGGCCCCGGTTGGCCGCGCGCGCGGCGCTGCGGGGCGCCGCGCGGCCGCGCCAGCGCCGCGCGGCCGCGCCAGCGCCGCGCGGCAGGCCTGCCGGAGCCGTGCGGCTGGCTGTGCCGCGCGGCCGTTTTGTTTTTTTGCTGGCAGCGGCTTGGCATGCGCGAGCGCGAGTTGTTTTGCGCGTTTTTCCGCCAGCAGTTTCTGCGTTTTTGCAAGCCGTTTCACGCAGTTTTGCGAGCCGTTTTGCAAGCGGTTTCGCACGCAGTCTTTGCTTCTTCGAAGTTTTTCACGAGCGGTTAGCGTGTATTTTCGCGTGCAGTTTTTGCGCGTTTTCGCAGCAGTTTTGTGCTTTTTCACGTGCATTTTCGCCAGCAGTTTTGCGTGTTTTTCGCAAGCAGTTTCGCGAGCCATTCTTGTGCAGTTTTTTGCCGACGGAGCAGTTTTTCGCCGCCGCGCGCTGTTTTTCGCCGTCGGGCGCAGTTTTCGTCGATGGAGCAGTTTTTCGTCGCCGCGCGCTGTTTTTCGCCGTCGGGCGCAGTTTTTCACCGACGGAGCTGTTTTTCGCCGTCGGGCGCAGTTTTTTCGCCGACGGAGGCTGTTTTTCGCCGCCGGATGCTCGGTTTTCAACCGTTTGACTGATTTTGCGATTTCTTCTTTCCTGGCGGTTGCACTGCTGTTTTTAGCTTTCGTCGAGGCTGGTTGTGAGTTTCTCCGCCGCGTTGAGCCGCGGGCTGGCTTCGGGGCATCCGCAGAGCGCGCGGTATTGTGGTAGGTCACGGCGTGCTCCGATTTGCGTGCGGATTCTGGCACTGTGCTTCGTTTGTGTGCGGACCCCGTGGGGACCAGGTAATCCCGCTGAGCCCAATTGCAAGTGTCGACAAGCAATTGGTGGCGAGCAGAGGTGGGTTGGTTTTTCTCTCCAAGTCTACAGACTTCCTTCTAATTCTATCATGATAGGATTCGCATGCTAGTATAAGTGTATTATTGGAACCTTGACTAGCACCCTCGTCATATGAGCATGTGTTTAACCAGACCAATAGAGAACCTTAATCTGGGCTAGGTTCTTTTATGCTTTAGACATCCCACACATTGCATATCCTTCTGGACATAGAGTTCCTCGCCCAGGTAGTGGGTCGAGTGGTCAGGGTGTTGTGGGATGGGTGTTGCACTCGGGCCGGGGGCCGAGTGGGGTCTGGTGGCTGGGTTAGGCCAGTGTTGGTGTTTTGGGAGCCGTTTCAGATAAACGGTGGTCCTAGGAGTTTAGTTTTCGCTGTTCTTCTCGTCACCACCGTGTTGTGAGCGTGGTGCACGTGTGTTAGTAGGACCTTGAACCCAGAACCTTTTTGGACGAACATATGATTTTAGTCAGCCAATGTTTTCTTCCAAACCTCGCAGGGGCGCCTGAGTCTGTTCTTGTTTGATAGGACGAGGGCATTAGCTCTTCGAGGTTTGGACATGAAACTGGTTTTCAAATGGTTTCCTATAAAGACTAAAAATTATTAAAAGATGGATTTCTCTCAGACCAAATGGTTTCTTAATAAACGTCACTGTTTCTTATAAACTTATCCACCCGAGATGATTCGAGTGGTCTGGGTTCTAAGGGCTGATTTCCTTCTTAGGCCGAAAACGACAGGAGGCTACGTGTAATGAACCGGAATTTTTGGTATATAAATAAATGTAAATAAAGGTGGTGTGAAATACTAGTGTTATGAAAGTTAGGGAAGTAAAGAACATTTGGACGCGAGTTGGGGCCCAAATTGGGTTAAAATGGAGAGATCTGGAATTTTATTGGAGAAAGGGGGCCCAGATTTTTAGTGGAAAATTCACAGTGTCGGAAAATTCCGAGAAAATTACGGGAGCCCCGTAAATATGTTTTAAGACCACAGAAAAAGTTTCGCATTGATCGGATGCCTGATAGTGAGAATGGGCTCAGCCAACAGTGTCAGAAAATTCTGAGAAAATTTGGGGAGCTTCGTAATTATGTTTTAAGGTCACAGTAAAAATTTCGGGTTGATAGGATATCCGGATTGCGAGAACGGGGTCCGCCAGCGATTCTGGATACAGCGAGGCTTTTGGTGCCCCAGAAATGGCCCAAACTGAAAATTTTAATTTTTCTGTGGTAAATTAAGCTGAAGCGAAGCCGCCTGTTAAATTTGAGCGAAAACGGAAGAAAAAATGGACAAAAACAGACCAAAAACGAATTCCGAAGCAACGACGGCACGCGGCTCGAGGGGTGACTTACTGCGCAAGGCACGCTGCAGGGCGCTAGGGAAGTGCGCCTTCCCGAGTGGCGCAGTGGGCGCGCGCACCTGGTGCGCGCCCACCTGTGGGGTGGACCGCCACATGGCGGTCCCCTCTTGGTGGGTGCCACGGACCGGGTCCATTGTACTCTTCTTCGTCCTTTTCTTCTCCTTCTTCTTCTTCTTTTCTTCCTCCTCCAACCGAGTACCATTTCTCCTTCTCCCTGTTCTTCTCCAACCGAGCAAGTAGAGAGAGAGAGAGAGAGAAAGATGGAGGAAATTTTGTGGGTTGGAGCGGCGCGGCGGCGATTTCGTGTAGCGCGCAAAGTGTTCCAAAAATCAGATGGGCGACGCGGCGTTGTCGAGATAGGTCCCACGTGTTGATTTTTACGGTATTTTTGGCGCAGTTTTGAATTTTTTTTTGGACATTGGATTTAATCCCATGCCCACGTGCATGTTAGGGACCCAACTTTTCTGTGCCGTTTTACTGCGCGAGTTTCGCGAGCATTTTGGGCGCGCCTCGCTTTGCGTGTCGCTCGTGGAGATATGCACCGTTTTGCGTGCGGATTCGACTAATATGCGCAGTTTTGGACGCGGGCTCGAAGAATATGCACCGTTTTGCGTGCAAAGTTGAAAAAAGGAACGTGCACCGTTTCGCGTGCAGATCGTGTTGCCGCGCATCGTTTTGCGTGCCGGCTGAAGTGGCGCGCACCATTATTACGTATGGATTTTTAATGGCATGCATCATTTTGCGTGCAGGATTGTAGGACTGCACCGTTTTGCGTGCAAGCTCGAGGAGACAAGTGGAATCGCGCGGAGACCAATTGCAAGTGTCTACAAGCAATTGGGAACACCACAAGGTGGGGGATTCTGCCGAAATTGGGTGACCTCTCCCCTTGCTCCTTTGCTTTTTGATCTAGAAGCATGATAGTAGCCTGTTAGAGGCGTTAGGTAATTATGATTAAGATTGCATGTTTAGAGAAATACAGATGAAAAGTGCAACTGTTAGTTGCCAAAGACAGATGGTATATGTGCATGTGTAGAGAAATTTAGAGAAAAAGTGATATTTATGATTTATCCAAATAGGGGATAAACTAGTATGTGTAGATGGACACAGATGAAAAATGCAACTGTTGGTTGCCAAAAAGGAGATAATTAATCTGCATGTGTAAAAAGAATTAGGGAAAAAATGCAATTCTTGACTTATCTAAATTGCTGATAATTGCATGCATAGATGATAAATATTATTTTTATGATGGATATGAAAATAATTGCATGCGTAGAAATGAATAATTATGTGATGACTGTGATCATGTTAGGGTACAACCCTAGGAATCATGTGACATAAGGGAACAGAACTTGTTGGTAGTAAGACTAGGAGAAAATCTAGTTTAGGGGTTTGACGAGTGGCATCAACTTAGGAGTTATCCTAGGAGGGACGAGTGGCATGGTCTTAGGTGATAACCTAAGGACACTGGATAGAGTGATCAATATAGAGTCAGGGAACTCTAGGACATATGTGACATGGAACTTAGGTAAAAGAAACCTAAGAAGAGTTAGTGATCAACATAGAGTCAGGGAACTCTAGGACATATGTGACATGGAACTTAGGTAAAGGAAACCTAAGGAGAGTTAGTGATCAACATAGAGTCAGGGAACTCTAGGACCTATGTGACATGGAACTTAGGTAAAGGGAACCTAAGGTGAGCTAGATGAGTTTAAACTCACAGACAGGAAATAGAGTCAAGTTGACTCTAGGATTCAGTAAGGAATCAGGAGGATGGAAAAGGTGGATCAAGTGTGGAGATATGAAAGGGAAAACAGAAAAGTAGAGTCAATGTAATTCTACGATAACAGTGGAACATGGAATTAGAGTCAGTGTAACTCTAAGTTAATGGTGAAGCAGGAAAACAGAGTTTAGTTAACTCTAGGATTCAGTGAGGAATCAGAAATGTGGGATGAGATCCCCAGTTTAAAGAGTTGATCAAATATAACCCTAGAAGGGTATAGGGTGTCTGGGCAAATGGATAATAACTTTAACTTCAATTTGAGTTAAAGAAATAAAAGAGAAATGTTTAAGAGTCCAGGAGACTCTCTAGTTATCCTTATGGCAAGACCTAGGATAAGAGGAAAAAAAAAATTGTTGCTAAAAGGCAAAGATTAAAAGCAAGCTAAAAGTGGCTAAAAGCATAAAGAAAATGTAATTGGCGCCTTCGAATTTGAGACTCGTCAAGTGGAGCAGGACTCCCTGGGCAGTGACCCGTCGGACGAGGTACTTTCGAATGGCTAAAAGTGAAAGCAAGGAGCTAAATGCTCAAAGAAAAGAGAAAGTGATTTGCCAGTGGCAAAAAGGGAGCTATAAGCCTGAATAAGAAAGGAAAGCAAGTGTTCAAAGGCAAAGAGGCTAAGAACTAAAGTAGAAAGAAAAGAAAGAAAATATAAAAAGCTAAAATGGGCGTACCTTCGGGGATGAAACGTAGATCTTGTCGGAGCCATGGGCAGTGTCCCTCTCACGGGCAGTGACCCGTATGACAAGTTCCCCGTTGGGCGGGGTAACACTTGCGGGTGTTATCGGCAACCTTAGAAATCTTATCTTATGGTAGCAAGACTACCGGGCTCGGGCCCGTTGGATAAGAATTTCCGAGGGTTAACTTGAACTAAAGCTCCAGAATCTAAAGAATAAAGAAAAATAGAGTGGCCAAGGTGGCCCGGTTAGTTGGACCCTGTATTCAGCGGCATAGTGGCCGAGTTGGTGCTTAGCAGCCTAGTGTGGCTAGACAGAGTAGTGCTGGGTAGATGGTTATACACAGATAGTGTAGTGATATGTTATATTGCATAACTGCATTTTGATATTGAGGATTTAGTTTCCTAGCACTATTATTATTGCTTCCATTGGACCAAGTGGTGTAGGACACTTTTTCTCGGTGGTTGAACCCACTGGGAACTCTGTCAGGAGTTCTCACACCCCTTGGGTGACCCCCCCCCCGCCACAGGTTCGGGTATGGATACAGCGGACGAGACGGATCAGATGCAGACGGCGAGGCATACGACAGGGGCAAGAGCCCAGCAGCATAGAAACCTAGAGGGTCTAGCAGAGGTATCCCTTTTATATATTTCTTGAGTAAACTCTGTATGGTGAGGAATTTATGTAAAGGAATTGTAATAATTTTATTTGCAAGTTCAGAGATGTAAAGTGTAATAAATTTAAGTTATGGTTCACTCTTATATGCTTTCATTTCCGCTTTAACTGTTTGTTATTGAATGAAAGTTTAAATTTATAGTGATTTTTAGTACTCTGATATTGAGCTTCCGCATACACTTGTTGTGTTACTATGGATGTTACCGTTCCTTTCGGGTAGTGAAAGGTCATACCCGATTGGCGGGTCTGTTGGCGTGCCCGAACCGTACAAATTGGCGGACTCGGGGCATGACAGATTAGAGTGGTATCAGAGCCTAGGAATAGTCCTAGGTGGTTAGCAACCTTAGGGAGACCCTAGGGATTAGCACGAGAGAGTGTGTCGATTAGTAGGCGAAAGTATTCGATTGGTTATTGTTGTTCCCAAAAAGAATGTTGGGACTAATCGAGGGCGACGAGCTTTCATTCTTCGGATATTACGTTGGCGGCCGACAACGTAATGTTGGAGATGAAAAGAAGTACCCTCTTATACTTTCGCATAATTGGGTTGACGAGCCTTTTTGTCGGTATATAGACTGCGCGTTGCTCAAATGGCTAAAATTTGAGCTAATTATTTCGTTGTGGTGTGAACATCAGCGATGACACCATGTAGGGAGACACACTTGTGTTGACTCGAGTCACGAGAGGGCTCTGGGTCAAACGAGGTACACGAGCTGCGATAGCAGGTTGCCGCACTTATTGTGTGGTCCAGCAACATAAGGAATCTTCTTGCCGATAGGCAGAAATTCCCCGCCGACAGGAAGACAAATTCCGACGCCTAAGAGTGGCGTCAGGGTGACAGTCGGAGCAGATAGATAGGCCCCAGTGGCTGATAGCGCAGCAAGCTGAGGCTGCACAAACAACGTATTAGTATACGGCGTCGCCGCCTGTAGGGGCGACAGTAAAGGGAATGGCAGTGGCCGCCGAACTTTTGTCGGCACAGCCAACACCTTCAGCATAAGGTGTTTTACGCTTGTGTCAGCTAGGGTGCTGGCAAAAGTATGGTTAGTAAGGACCAGTGAGAGACCGACTCGCGAGGTAAATGGTGATCGCTATATCGCGAGAGCCAAGTTACTGTGCCCTAAGGGTTAGGGCAAGAAGGATTTGCGGGCCTGGCGACGTGAGTTCACCACGATGACGGTAGTGACCGTGTGGCGTATTGATTATGGCTAAGTTGCCGCATAGTAGTGTTGGTGAGGCCTAGAGTAGGCTTCAAGGTGCAAGGATCTCTCGAAAGAGCGAGAGTTTTGTGGCGCCGGTCTGATGGATCGGTAAAATGGCACGGATTGCCACCGCAGGAATTGCGAGTTAATCACCAGGATGGTGAACTGTTATTGTGGTGCCTCGACCCAGTTGGGAGAGTGCACAAGAGTCGTAGGGGTACGTAAGCGAATCGCTTCACACTGGAATTTTCTGCGAGTTAGCATGGGGGCGTAGGACGCCCAATTGTTTGGGTGCTCATGGAGCACAAGTATTGTTTATCCAGAGAGAGCTGATTAGATGGCATAGTTGCTTTTGCCCAGTGTGGCCAGAGTTGATAGAGAGTTGTGGGTCGTGGATTGACGACTGGTTAGTTGGTTTTGCTCAGTGAGCATAGTGGTCGCGTGGCGACGATTAGCGGGTTCGCTTGGGGACGATCGGTGCCTGGACCGTGTTTGTGGACTGTGGGCCTGTAGCCCAGTGGGCAGGCGCAGTCAGCTGTGAGAGACAGCGACCCGAGACCTGATGGCGGGGCATGATAGAGATTTGGTCGGGACGGTAGTCCGAGCGATGACCCGAGAACGTGGAATGCCACGTGTGAGCATTGAGGCTATTAGTACATTGAGAGTGGGATATGACCAGGCCGTAGAGCTAGTGGTGATTGAGGTATTGTAGCTCCTATTGGGAGTGTTGGTGTAGTAATCCTAGGTGAGGATCTACCCGTATGACGATTGGGTCTATGTGCTAGTGAGAGCCATTATACAGAGTTGGACTGGTTGGGCTATAGGCCCCTATTGGACCGTGGTCTGTGGACCTATTTGTAGTCCGAGATGTCGGGGTAGCCGATAACCCGTGGACTTAGAGCGCTAGCAGCGTGTGAGACAGTTGAGGACTTGTGGATTGGCCTTTGCCCTCCACATTAGGCAGCGGAGTGACCGGAAAATGCGGTAAATGTAATTGGTTGCAGATGCAACCTCCTTGTGAGAGATAAAATGATTGCGGAATTAAAGCAAAGAGTTCGCAAGATGAGACTTCGCCATTTGTGGCAATTGAGAGAACAAGTGCTCAAATGTGTCTCTCACCTACTTGGAGAAAATGGCCAGACACCAGGTCTGAGTTGTCCCTGAGTTGAGGTAGGGATCCAGGAAAGGGCTGCTCGTCTAATTATTGAGCGAGCAGGCAATGTGATGCCGGTCACGAGGTTCAGTGAGCCCAGTAGTGAGGGCAAGTTTCCCCCTCTTGATCAAGTAGGAGTCGAGATGTGACTCAAGTTTCGAGGACGAAACTTATTTTAAGGGGGGTAGAATGTAATGAACCGGAATTTTTGGTATATAAATAAATGTAAATAAAGGTGGTGTGAAATACTAGTGTTATGAAAGTTAGGGAAGTAAAGAACATTTGGACGCGAGTTGGGGCCCAAATTGGGTTAAAATGGAGAGATCTGGAATTTTATTGGAGAAAGGGGGCCCAGATTTTTAGTGGAAAATTCACAGTGTCGGAAAATTCCGAGAAAATTACGGGAGCCCCGTAAATATGTTTTAAGACCACAGAAAAAGTTTCGCATTGATCGGATGCCTGATAGTGAGAACGGGCTCCGCCAATAGTGTCAGAAAATTCTGAGAAAATTTGGGGAGCTTCGTAATTATGTTTTAAGGTCACAGTAAAAATTTCGGGTTGATAGGATATCCGGATTGCGAGAACGGGGTCCGCCAGCGATTCTGGATACAGCGAGGCTTTTGGTGCCCCAGAAATGGTCCAAACTGAAAATTGAAATTTTTATGTGGTAAATTAAGCTGAAGCGAAGCCGCCTGTTAAATTTGAGCGAAAACGGAAGAAAAAATGGACAAAAATAGACCAAAAACGAATTCCGAAGCAACGACGGCACGCGGCTCGAGGGGTGACTTACTGCGCAAGGCACGCTGCAGGGCGCTAGGGAAGTGCGCCTTCCCGAGTGGCGCAGTGGGCGCGCGCACCTGGTGCGCGCCCACCTGTGGGGTGGACCGCCACATGGCGGTCCCCTCTTGGTGGGTGCCACGGACCGGGTCCATTGTACTCTTCTTCGTCCTTTTCTTCTCCTTCTTCTTCTTCTTTTCTTCCTCCTCCAACCGAGTACCATTTCTCCTTCTCCCTGTTCTTCTCCAACCGAGCAAGTAGAGAGAGAGAGAGAGAGAAAGATGGAGGAAATTTTGTGGGTTGGAGCGGCGCGGCGGCGATTTCGTGTAGTGCGCAAAGTGTCGAGATAGGTCCCACGTGTTGATTTTTACGGTATTTTTGGCGCAGTTTTGAATTTTTTTTTGGACATTGGATTTAATCCCATGCCCACGTGCATGTTAGGGACCCAACTTTTCTGTGCCGTTTTACTGCGCGAGTTTCGCGAGCATTTTGGGCGCGCCTCGCTTTGCGTGTCGCTCGTGGAGATATGCACCGTTTTGCGTGCGGATTCGACTAATATGCGTAGTTTTGGACGCGGGCTCGAAGAATATGCACCGTTTTGCGTGCAAAGTTGAAAAAAGGAACGTGCACCGTTTCGCGTGCAGATCGTGTTGCCGCGCATCGTTTTGCGTGCCGGCTGAAGTGGCGCGCACCATTATTACGTATGGATTTTTAATAGCATGCATCGTTTTGCGTGCAGGATTGTAGGACGTGCACCGTTTTGCGTGCAAGCTCGAGGAGACAAGTGGAATCGCGCGGAGACCAATTGCAAGTGTCTTCAAGCAATTGGGAACACCACAAGGTGGGGGATTCTGCCGAAATTGGGTGACCTCTCCCCTTGCTCCTTTGCTTTTTGATCTAGAAGCATGATAGTAGCCTGTTAGAGGCGTTAGGTAATTATGATTAAGATTGCATGTTTAGAGAAATACAGATGAAAAGTGCAACTGTTAGTTGCCAAAGACAGATGGTATATGTGCATGTGTAGAGAAATTTAGAGAAAAAGTGATATTTATGATTTATCCAAATAGGGGATAAACTAGTATGTGTAGATGGACACAGATGGAAAATGCAACTATTGGTTGCCAAAAAGGAGATAATTAATCTGCATGTGTAAAAAGAATTAGGAAAAAAATGCAATTCTTGACTTATCTAAATTGCTGATAATTGCATGCATAGATGATAAATATTATTTTTATGATGGATATGAAAATAATTGCATGCGTAGAAATGAATAATTATGTGATGACTGTGATCATGTTAGGGTACAACCCTAGGAATCATGTGACATAAGGGAACAGAACTTGTTGGTAGTAAGACTAGGAGAAAATCTAGTTTAGGGGTTTGACGAGTGGCATCAACTTAGGAGTTATCCTAGGAGGGACGAGTGGCATGGTCTTAGGTGATAACCTAAGGACACTGGATAGAGTGATCAATATAGAGTCAGGGAACTCTAGGACATATGTGACATGGAACTTAGGTAAAAGAAACCTAAGGAGAGTTAGTGATCAACATAGAGTCAGGGAACTCTAGGACATATGTGACATGGAACTTAGGTAAAGGAAACCTAAGGAGAGTTAGTGATCAACATAGAGTCAGGGAACTCTAGGACCTATGTGACATGGAACTTAGGTAAAGGGAACCTAAGGTGAGCTAGATGAGTTTAAACTCACAGATAGGAAATAGAGTCAAGTTGACTCTAGGATTCAGTAAGGAATCAGGAGGATGGAAAAGGTGGATCAAGTGTGGAGATATGAAAGGGAAAACAGAAAAGTAGAGTCAATGTAATTCTAAGATAACAGTGGAACATGGAATTAGAGTCAGTGTAACTCTAAGTTAATGGTGAAGCAGGAAAACAGAGTTTAGTTAACTCTAGGATTCAGTGAGGAATCAGAAATGTGGGATGAGATCCCCAGTTTAAAGAGTTGATCAAATATAACCCTAGAAGGTCATAGGGTGTCTGGGCAAATGGATAATAACTTTAACTTCAATTTGAGTTAAAGAAATAAAAGAGAAATGTTTAAGAGTCCAGGAGACTCTCTAGTTATCCTTATGGCAAGACCTAGGATAAGAGAAAAAAAAAAATTGTTGCTATAAGGCAAAGATTAAAAGCAAGCTAAAAGTGGCTAAAAGCATAAAGAAAATGTAATTGGCGCCTTCGAATTTGAGACTCGTCAAGTGGAGCAGGACTCCCTGGGCAGTGACCCGTCGGACGAGGTACTTTCGAATGGCTAAAAGTGAAAGCAAGGAGCTAAATGCTCAAAGAAAAGAGAAAGTGATTTGCCAGTGGCAAAAAGGGAGCTATAAGCCTGAATAAGAAAGGAAAGCAAGTGTTCAAAGGCAAAGAGGCTAAGAACTAAAGTAGAAAGAAAAGAAAGAAAATATAAAAAGATAAAATGGGCGTACCTTCGGGGATGAAACGTAGATCTTGTCGGAGCCATGGGCAGTGTCCCTCTCACGGGCAGTGACCCGTATGACAAGTTCCCCGTTGGGCGGGGTAACACTTGCGGGTGTTATCGGCAACCTTAGAAATCTTATCTTATGGTAGCAAGACTACCGGGCTCGGGCCCGTTGGATAAGAATTTCCGAGGGTTAACTTGAACTAAAGCACCAGAATCTAAAGAATAAAGAAAAATAGAGTGGCCAAGGTGGCCCGGTTAGTTGGACCCTGTATTCAGCGGCATAGTGGCCGAGTTGGTGCTTAGCAGCCTAGTGTGGCTAGACAGAGTAGTGCTGGGTAGATGGTTATACACAGATAGTGTAGTGATATGTTATATTGCATAACTGCATTTTGATATTGAGGATTTAGTTTCCTAGCACTATTATTATTGCTTCCATTGGACCAAGTGGTGTAGGACACTTTTTCTCGGTGGTTGAACCCACTGGGAACTCTGTCAGGAGTTCTCACACCCCTTGGGTGACCCCCCCCCCCCCGCCACAGGTTCGGGTATGGATACAGCGGACGAGACGGATCAGATGCAGGCGGCGAGGCATACGACAGGGGCAAGAGCCCAGCAGCATAGAAACCTAGAGGGTCTAGCAGAGGTATCCCTTTTATATATTTCTTGAGTGAACTCTGTATGGTGAGGAATTTATGTAAAGGAATTGTAATAATTTTATTTGCAAGTTCAGAGATGTAAAGTGTAATAAATTTAAGTTATGGTTCACTCTTATATGCTTTCATTTCCGCTTTAACTGTTTGTTATTGAATGAAAGTTTAAATTTATAGTGATTTTTAGTACTCTGATATTGAGCTTCCGCATACACTTGTTGTGTTACTATGGATGTTACCGTTCCTTTCGGGTAGTGAAAGGTCATACCCGATTGGCGGGTCTGTTGGCGTGCCCGAACCGTACAAATTGGCGGACTCGGGGCGTGACACTACGCCTATAGCCTGTTCTTGCTTGATCGGGGCCGTAGGTATTAGTCACCCGAGGTTTTCGGACCCTTCGCGGATCTGGCTATGGAGCATCTCCAGCCATGAGTTTGTGTGCTGAGACAGTTTCCCACTTTAACCGAGAGGGGCCGAATCCCTGAACGGTAAAGGATCGAAAACTTCGATAGGATGAGCCTAGAGTCTGTTCTTGTTTGATTGGGGTTCTAGGCACCGGCCTATCGGGATTTTCGGATCTTTGCCGCGTCAGTCGGTTCTTCTCGCCTATGAGTGGGGCGTTGTTGTGGGAGCCGTTTGGAGTGACGGCGGTCCCAGCTGTGAGTTAGTGTTGTGAGTTGAGTCGTTGAGGGTTCTCCGACATAACCGTGGGAGTGCTTGGGCTTTTCATATTCGAGTCGAGGTTCATTTCCGACTGAGTTGTGTTTCGAGCTTTGAGATACCGATCTGTTTGATCGTGGATTATAGCCTGCTGAGCCTGGCATTTCATACCAGTTATGAGATACTCGTGATACTTGAGTTCGGTGGGGTTGCTCCCCTCGAGCTACGCCCCGGGTGCGATGATGATACCGAGCCTGACGAGGCTGCGATGATGCGACTAGTTGATACACTAGAGTTTGCTTGAGATTGAGATAGTCCATGTAGGACACCCTACGTAAGACCAAGTCCTGTTTGGGCGTAGTGGCAGTAGTGGAGCGCAGGCTGGACTGGACCCTATGAGGCAGTCATGGAGATTGGGTGTTATGTGAGAGAGTATGCTTACTGTGCCTTAGTGAGTTGTCCTTTGAGCATAGTACTTATGACATATTGTCAGTAGTGAGTGGATGCATACCATCGTCTGTGTTCTTTTCCTTTGAGCATAGTAGATAGAGGCATGATAGCTGTAGATACTTTCCAGCTTACTTTTCATTATTACAGTCTTATCTGTTATCTTTTGCCTCTGGTAGACTTAGTGGGCAGACCGTGGTTCTTGGAGACGGTACCCACTGAGAACTACTGTAGGATGTAGTTCTCACACCCTCTGTCGGTGGCAGGTTGCTGAGGCTTTTCTTCCGTTCCTGCCCGAGCTGGATTGACGGACCGAGGACAGGGAGTCGCGAGATAGTTACCTACCAGCATTGTTACCTTAGAGTGAGGTAGATGTGCCATCCCGGACTGTAGAATTTTGTTATATTTCTAGTTTCATTTCCTCCCTTTTGGATTTTGTAGATGTTGTGTAGGTGGTTTCCTTTTGTATCACCTTGTATTTGGGAGTTGGAGCTTGTATTTATTTTCAGCTTTATAGTAGCGAGATTTTATATTACAGCTTTCTTGTCCGCTCTGATATCTGTGTAGCTGTAGTTCTACCTTTTGCAGGTTAGACGCTTCGTCTGTACGGCAGTTTCCGTACGGATGGCGGATCTGTTAGCGAGCCCGGGTCGCAGTTTCGACCCCGGGGCGTGACAGATTAGAGTGGTATCAGAGCCTAGGATGTAGGTTATTGAGGACTTAGAAACCCTAGGCTTGCGGTTGGACATTAGGATGACTACGTGAGAGTCGTGACCTTAGCGAGAGTCCTGATTGAGTTTTTACCTCTCCCAAGGGATGGGACGAGTGATATTACTTGTTATTCTCTCAAAGGTGATTATGTTGGCTGCAGACAACATAATACTTTAGGAAGGATAACAAGTCTTAGACTTTCGCTGGATTGGGTTGTATGGTTGTTGTCTCCTGATGTTCGCTTTTGTTTCAGTTACCTGCGATGCCGCCGAGACGTCGTGCAGTGACGAGAGGGCGTCCGACCTCAGCCGAGGAGCCCGAGCGGCGAGAGGCCGAGCAGGCCAGGCAGAGTGGGGTACAGGAGCTGCGGGCTCAGTTGGCCCAGATGTCGGAGGCGTTGCGGCGCCAGGAGGTGGCGGCCAAGCGCCAGGAGGAAAACATGGGGCGTTTGATGAGATTGCTTGAGCAGAGGACATCTTCAGCACCACCTTGAGTAGCGACTTCGTCGATCTCGTCTCAGATCGCCCCATTGTCTGAGACGGAGCAGAGGGAGCTCACCGATCGCTTGTCCTTTATCTACCAGTTTCATCCCCCACGGTTCTCAGGGCAGAGTTCGGAGCCGTGGGAGGTTGAGAACTGGATCGCAGCCATGGAGAAATTGTTTGAGAACCTCTTCATCAAGGAAGAACATCAGGTACATTTGGGGGTGCACTTTTTGGAGAAGGACGCCGAGACTTGGTGGCGTCGAGTTCGTCCAGTGGGACCACCGGGAGTACAGTTACTGACGTGGGCGGAGTTTCGAGCTTTGCTGCGCGGGGCCTATTTTTCTGATAGTGCAAAGCAGAAGCTAGAAGGGGATCTTCGACGATTGCAGCAGGGTGATCGACCACTTCAGGAGTACATTCAGCAGTTCCAGAAGTTGTTGAACAGTGTGCCACATGTCGCCCCAGATGAGGCTCAGAGGGTGGATTTGTTTGAGAGAGGACTGCACCAGGATATTTATCATCTTGTTCACTCGCACCGGTCACCGACTTTGGATGCAGCCATAGAGTGTCACGCCCCGAGTCCGCCAATTTGTACGGTTCGGGCACGCCAACAGACCCGCCAATCGGGTAAGACCTTTTCCTACCCGAAAGGAACGGTAACATCCATAATAACACAACAAGTGTATGCGGAAGCTCAATATCAGAGTACTAAAATCACTACAAATTTAAAACTTTCATTCAACAACAATTAGTTAATGCGGAAATGAAAGCATACCAGAGTGAACCATGCATTACTTTATTACACTTTACATTTCTGAACTTGCAATATAAAATTATTACAATTCTTTTACACAAATTCCTCACCATACAAGGTTCACTCAAGCAATATAAAAATGGGATACCTCTGCCAGACCCTCTAGGTCTCTATGCTGCTGGGCCCTTGCCCCTGTCGTATACCTCGCCGTCTGCCTCTGAACCGTCGCGATCGCTGCATCCATACCTGAACCTGTGGGGGGGGAGTCACCCAAGGGGTGTGAGAACTACGACAGAGTTCCCAGTGGGTTCAACCACCGAGAAAAAGTGTCCTACACCACTTGGTCCAATGGAAGCAATAATAATAGTGCTAGGAAACTAAATCCTCAATATCAAAATGCAGCTATGCAATATAACATATCACTACACTATCTGTGTATAACCATCTACCCAGCACTACTCTGTCTAGCCACACTAGGACCCTAACCACCAACTCGGCCACTAAGCCGCTGTATACTGGGTTACCCTAACCCGGCCACCTTAGTCACTCTCTGTTCTTCTTATTCTTTACCCTATGGTGGTTTAATTTAAGTTAACCCTCAAAAATTCTTATCCAACGGGCCCCAGCCCGGTAGTCCTGCTACCATCAGATAAGATTTCTAAGGTTGCCGATAACACTCGCAAGTGTTACCCCGTCCTGCCGGGGGGACTTGTCATACGGGACACTGCCCGATAGGGTCACTGCCCAACTCTGACAAGAGTACTCTAGAACCTGTCATACGGGTCGCTGCCCGGGAGAGGGACCCTGTCCAACTCCGACAGTTATACGTTCACCCCCGGAGGTACGCCCATTTTATCTTTTTCTTTTCTTTTCTTTCTCTTTTCTTTCTCTTTTCTTTCTCTTTTACTTTAGCACTTGGCCTCTTTGCTCTTAACACTTGCTTTTCTGTCTTATACGAGCTTGTAGCTCCCTTTTTGCCACTGGCAATCTCTTTCTTTAAGCATTTAGCTCTTTACTTTCACTTTTAGCCTTTCGAAAGTACCTCGTCCGACGGGTCACTGTCCAGGGAGTCCTGCTCCACAATGACGAGTCTCAAATTCGAAGGCGCCCTTTACATTCTCGATATGCTCTTTTAGCCGCTTTTAGCTTGCTATTAAACTTTACCTTTTACATTTATTACCTCTTATCCTAGGTCTTGCCATAAGGATAATTAGAGAGTCTCCTGGACTCTTAAACATTTCACCTTCATTTATTTAACTCAAATTGAAGTTAAAGTTATTGTCCATTTGCCCAGACACCCTATGACTTTCTAGGGTTATATTTGATCAACTCTTTAACCTTGGGATCTTATCCCACTTTCCTGATTCCTCACTGAATCCTAGAGTTAACTTAACTCTATTTTCCTGCTTCACCATTAACTTAGAGTTACACTGACTCTAATTCCATGTTCCACTGTTATCTTAGAATTACATTGACTCTACTTTTCTGTTTTCCCTTTCATATCTCCACACTTGATCCATTTTTCCCTTCTCTTAATTCCTTCCTGAATCCTAGAGTTAACTTAACTCTATTTTTCTGTTCCACTTTTAGCTTAGAGTTACACTGACTCTAATCTCCTGTTCCACTTTTATCTTAGAGTTACACTGACTCTAATTTCCTGTCTGTGAGTTTAAACTCCTCTGGATCACCTTAGGTTCCCTTTACCTAAGTTCCATGTCATACTCATCCTAGAGTTCCTTGACTCTATGTTGATCACTAGTTCACCTTAGGTCCCCTTTACCTAAGTTCCATGTCATACTCATCCTAGAGTTCCTTGACTCTATGTTGAACACTAGTTCTCCTTAGGTTCTCTTTACCTAAGTTCCATGTCATATACACCTAGAGTTTTCTGACTCTATGTTGATCACTCTATCCAGTGTCCTTAGGTTATCACCTAAGACCATGCCACTCATCCTTCCTAGGATAACTCCTAAGTTGATGCCACTCGTCAAACCCCTCAACTAGGTTTTCTCCTAGTCTTACTACCAACAAGTTCTGTTCCCTTATGTCACATGATTCCTAGGGTTGTACCCTAACATGATCACAGTCATCAAGTAATTACTCATTTCTACGCATGCAATTATTTTCATATCCATCATAAAAATAATATTTATCCTCTAAGTCCTTTTTGCACATGAAAATGAATTATCTTCTTTTGGCAACTGACAGTTGCATTTATCATCTGTGTCCATCTACACATACAAATTTATCCCCTATTGTGGATAAATCATAAGTATCACTTTTCCTCTAAATTTCTCTACACATGCACATATATCATCTGTTATTGGCAACCAACAGTTGCTCTTTTCATCTGTGTTCCTCTAAACATGCAATCTTATTCATAATTACCTAACGCCTCTAACAGGCTACTATCATGCTTCGAATCGAAAAGCAAAGGAGCAAGGGGAGAGGTCACCCATTTTCGGCAGAATTCCCCACCTTGTAGTGTACCCAATTGCTTGTAGACACTTGCAATTGGTCTCCGCGCGATTCCACTTGTCTCCTCGAGCTTGCACGCAAAACGGTGCACATCCCTCGAGTCCGCACGCAAAACGGTGCACGTCCTACAATCCTGCACGCAAAACGATGCATGCCATTAAAAATCCATACGTAATAATAGTGCGCGCCACTTCAGCCGGCACGCAAAACGATGCGCGGCAACACGATCTGCACGCGAAACGGTGTACGTACCTCCAATCTGCACGCAAAACGGTGCACGTCTGACTGTAGGGTTGCACGCAAAACGGTGCATACTTTTCCTAGCCCTGCACGAAAAATGATGCACAACATTAGGATCGGCACGCAAAACTGTGCGCGACAACACGAACTGCACGCGAAACGGTGCACGTACCTCGAAACCGCACGTAAAACGGTGCACATCTGACTGTAGGGTTGCACGCAAAATGGTGCAGATTTTTCTCTAGCCCTGCACGAAAATGATGAAAACCATCAGATTCTACACGCGAAACTGCGCGCATTGGTCCAACCCGCACGCAAAACGGAGCACTTACCTCGTGTCGGCACGCAAAACGAGACGTGCCAAAAACGCCCGCAAAACTCGAGCAGTAAGACGGCACAGAGAAGTTGGGTCCCTAACATGCATGTGGGCAAAGGGGTCAAACCCATAATCCAAAAGGGAGTATAGAAACTGTGCCGAAATACCACAAAAATATAACAAACGGCCTACCTTGACGGCATCGCGTAGTCCATCTGGCTTTTTGGAGCATTTTGCGCGCTCCACGATGCCCACAATGTCTCGCCGCAACACTCCCCGACCTTCTCCCTCACTCTCCCTCACTCTCGGATGAAGAAGGAAACGAAGAAGGAGAAGAAGTGGCTTGCGGGGAGGAAGAAGAAGAAGAAAAAGAGGAAAAGGGAAGGGGGCGGTCCACGGTGCACGGTGTACCGTGCACCGGCCGATGCACCACACCCACCCGGGTGCACCCGGCCCACGCAAGAGGAAGGGCGGCCACGTGGCCGCGTCCCGCACATTAGTGCGCGCCAGCTGTGCGCATTGCGCAGCGCATCCCGCGTCTTGGAAATTCGTTTTTATTCCGTTTTTTGTCTTTTTTTCGTCCGTTTCCGTCCAAACTTGACAGGCGGCTTCGTTTCAGCTTAATTTACCACAGAAAAATTTAAATTTTCAGTTTGGGCCATTTCTGGGTCACCAAAGTCCTACGGTGTCCAGAATCATTGGCGGACCCCGTTCTCGCAATCCGGGTATCCGATCAACACGAAATTTTTACTGTGACCTTAAAACATAATTACACAGCTCCTGTAATTTTCTCAGAATTTTTCGACACTGTTGGCGGAGCCCGTTCTCACTATCGGGTATCCGATCAACGCGAAACTTTTTCTGTGATCTTAAAACATATTTACGAGACTCCCGTAATTTTCTCGGAATTTTCCGACACTGCGAATTTTGCACTAAAAATCTAGGCCCCCTTTCTCAAATACATTTTTAGATCTGTCCATTTTAACCCGATTTGGGCCCTAACTCGCGTCCAAATGTTCCTTACTTCCCCAACTTTCATAACACTAGTATTTCATACCACCTTTATTTACATTTATTTATATACCAAAATTCCGGTTCACTACATTCTACCCCCCTTAAAATAAGTTTCATCCTCGAAACTTGAGTCACATCTCGACTCCTACTTGATCAAGAGGGAGAAAAACTTGCCCTCACTACTGGGCTGACTGAACCTCGTGACCGGCATCACACTGCCTGCTCGCCCAACAATTACACGAGCAGCCCATTCCTGGATCCCTATCTCAACTCAGGGACAAACTCAGACCTGGCGTCTGACCACTTTCACCAAGTAGGTGAAAGACACAGTTGAGCACTTGTTCTCTCAATTGCCACGAATGACCAAGTCTTTTCTTGCGAAATCTTCACTCTAATTCCGCGATCATTTGATCTTTCACAAGGAGGTTGCATCTGCAACTAATTACATTTACCGCATTTTCTTTCCGATCGCTCCGCTGCCTAATGTGGAGTGCAAAGGCCAATCCACAAGTCCTCAACTATCACACATGCTGCTAGTGCTCTAAGTCCACGGGTTATCAGCTAACCCGACATCTCGGACTACTAATAGGTTCACAGACCACGGTCAAATAGGGGTCTATAGCCTCAAAACTAGTCCAACACTGTACAATGGCTCTCACTAGCCCATAGACCCAATCGTCATACGGGTAGATCCACACTTAGGATTACTACCCCAACACTCCCACTAGGAGCTACAGTACCTCGATCACCACTAGCTCTACGGCCTGGTCATATCACACTCTCAGTGTACTAATAGCCTCAATGCTCACACGTGGCATTCCACGTTCCCAGGTCATCGCTCGGACTACCGTCCCGACCAAATCTCTATCATGCCCCGCCATCAGGTCTCGGGCCGCTGTCTCTCACAGCCGACTGCGCCTGCCCACTGGGCTACAGGCCCACAGTCCACAAACATGGTCCAGGCACGGATCGTCCCCAAGCGAACCCGCTAATCGTCGCCACGCGACCACTATGCCCACTGAGCAGAACCGGATAATTGTCAGTCGTCAATCCACGACCCAAAACGTCTAATCAACTCTGGCAACAACTGGGGGCGCATAGGCTAATGTGCCTCCTATCAGCTCTCTACTGGCACCTAAACGATAACTGGCTCCATAAGCACCCCATAACAGTGGGCGCTCCTACGCCCCCATGCTAACTTGGCGTAATCAGGAATGTTAAGCAAACTTGTAAACACGCGCGTAACTCCTGTACACCTCTCCAACTGGGTTGA
>CM055064.1:42132078-42182451 GCA_029204045.2 Tillandsia leiboldiana | reverse complement strand
GGAGATTCGTAGCGTTTGTTGAAACGGAGTACTCGGAGGTACACGAGATGATTCCTGCACATCAGATAAACTAGAAGAACCATTAGATGCATCATAAATTGGAAGTAGTTATTATGAGAGAGATGCACTAGCAGGAGAATCATCATCTAGAGAGATATCGAGGGTAGATTTTTCAGATTCAAAATGAGAAGCTTCATCTACTTTAACATTTATAGATTCTACGATCGTCTTAGATTCAATGTTAAATACTCGATATGCTCTGCTATTCGTAGAATAACCCAAAAAGATCCCTTCATCACTTCGAGAGTCGAACTTTCCAAGATTTCACGGTCACGTAAGATGTAACATCGACTCCCGAAGATACGAAAGTACTTGATATCCGGTTTTCTACTAAACCACAGCTCATATGGTGTATTCAAGGTTCCTGGGCGCAAATACACTCTGTTAATGACATAGACAGCGGTGTTCACAGCTTCAGCCCAAAAATGTAGCGGTAATTTCCGGCTATGAAGCATCACACGCGCCATCTCTTGAACAACCCTGTTTTTGCGCTCAACAACACCATTCTGCTGAGGTGTATAGGGTGCCGAGAATTCATGTTTAATGCCATTTGAAGTACAAAAGTCAATGAATTTTGAATTTATGAATTCTCCACCCCTATCACTTCTAACACGAATGATCTTTTCATTCTTTTCAATCATAATACGATGGCAAATCTCATGAAAAGAGTCAAACGTATCAGCTTTCTCTCTCAAAATGCTACCCAAGAAAACCGAGAGAAAACATCAACCAATAAGAAAAAAATATACCATTTACCTTGCAAGGATGGTTGACGAGTTGGCCAAAAGAAAAAGAAGAAAGAAAATAGTCTACACAAACTATACAAGATTAATCGTAGAACGATTAAGGACAAGGAGGGGTTTCACCTTTGCATACCCAAACTTTTGAGTTTTGGAGTATGTTGGTAAAGGTTGAGAGATTCTCCTTGAAGACGACGTCTTGTATGATTGATCTTTTTCTTTGTCATCGTCTTGTTTGAGGTGCTACCAATGTTCTTTCCTTTTGAAAAATCCTTCCTTGAATTCCGGGAAGTGAGCTTATTGGTAGCAATTGCAAGATGTGGTTGATTTGTTCTTTGAGCTCCAATCTCGCAATTTCTTTCGATGTGCCCTGCAAATTACAACGAAAACATACCTTTGAGCTTGACGATTCCGAAGAGGATGAGGTAGGTTTGTTGTCGTTGTTTGTCTTGAATTCCGATGTCGGAGGAGGAGATACCGACTGAGGCACAAAGACTGTCCCACTCGAACTTGGACTGTTTCCAGTTTGAGTGTACCCGAGGCCGAACCGATTTGTTTGACCAAGACCAAGGAGTTTATCCAACTTACTCCTTCCTAAAGAGAATTGCTGTAAGTCATCCTTGAGTTGGAGAATGGTCTCTGTCATTTCCCGTCTTTCCTGTCGGCCCTCGCCATAGAGCTTCAAGAAGTAGTTTGCTTTGTTCACCATATCTATATAGTTCTTCTCGAGCTGCTCATTGGACTCTTGAAGGGAAACATTTGCTTTTATCAAACTATCCCTTTCCACTTCAAGATCGGTCGAGAGAGAAGTTACCCTTTTTACTTCTTCTTCGAGATCCTGCAATCTCCCTCTCAACCCCTTGTTTTGCTTAGCCGGTTTCTTTAATCCTGTAAAGATCTGTGATAGGCTAGAGCAAACTCTTCACCTTCCGAATCATCCGATTCATTGTCCATTGCATTCTTTTCAACAGTGGAGTTGGACAATGATTCAGACGTACTTGCCATAAAGCACATGAATGGTGAAGATGTGGACGCGTGGAATGCCGTGGAGCTCTTTTCTTCATCACTTGAAGACGACTCATTTGACGTTGAGTTGTCATCCCAAGTGACGACTTGCATCGCCTTCTTCTTTGCCGGATACTTGTTAGGACACTCCGTTGCAATGTGGCCGTAGCCTCGACATTTGAAGCATTGCAGTTGTCCTTCTGAACTTTTCTTATCCTTTGAGAAGTTCTCCTGCTTTCTTGACTTGTGACTTGGAGTACCCTTGCCTTTGTTCCACTTTCTGAAGGATGGAAGATTTGCTTGAATTACCCCTTTCGAAAGTTGCGGCGAAAATTCCTTGTCAAGAGAGCGAGCTGCTTCTCAAATTCCTCCATAAAAGGTTCTCGTCATCGTCCGAGGAGGATGTATCCGCGGTCTTCTTCCTTAGTTTTTCACGCATAACCTGAAGACTTAGAAAGTGGATGCTTTTCCAGAAGAATTGTTAGTATTAAAAGTCATTTCATAAGTTTGTAATGAACCAACTAATTCTTCTACACGTATTTCGTCCGGGTGTTTAATAGTTTCAATGGGCAGTAACCTTTGGGCGAAATCGTTCAGGAAGAGTTCTTAAGATTTTTCTTACAATCTTAAATTCTGGAATCTTCTCTCCCAGATTAGCACAGGAGTTTACGATGTCTTGCAATCGTGTATAGTAGTCCGTGAAAGATTCATTTTCTGCCATCAAAGATAGAGTCAAACTTGCTCGTAAGCATCTGCAGTTTCTGAATCTTCACGAGGTTAGTTCCCTCATGTGTAACCTGGAGAACATCCCAGATTTCTTTCGCAGTCTCACATGCCGAGACGCGAGAGAATTCAGTTTGAGATAAGGCATTAAAAATAGCATTAATTCCCTTGCCATTGTAGAAGATAACTCAAACTCTTCCTTGGTCCATTTCGACCTAGGTTTTAAGGTGTGAACATCAGAGATAAGTTCAGTTGGATTAGTCCATCCTGATTCAATTGAATGCCACACCCTTTCGTCGATGGAAGATAAAAAGGCTTTCATCCGTACTTTCCAGTACGCATAATTTGTTCATCAAAGAAAGGGGGTCGAGATTGATGTTTCCACCTTCAACCATTGTTCACAACCCTATTCCCTCTCTGATACCACTTGTTGGGTCGTATATAATACGGATCTAAATAGGGGAAGAAACACCTAGAGGGGGGTGAATAGGTGTAAACGTATAAACACTCAAAAATCATTGCGATAAAAAACCCAATGCGGAAATGAAAATAACCTCGCAAGATTTTTACGTGGAAAACTCCATCACCGGAGTAAAAAACCACGTGACCGATAACACGGCAGAAATCCACTAGAATTAAAACACGTACAAGGTGATTTACCGTACAAACTTACGACTCAACCTTTTCCATACGCTCCTAGAGGATCTTCTCCGCTCGCTCCAGACGCTTCTCGAATCCACGATCTGCGCCCAACGCCGAATCCACGGCGTCCCAACGTCGAATCCACGACGTCCGACCGAATCCACGGTCTTCACCCAATAGCACCCTTCGAATCCACGAACGTGCCTCGCTCCGAATCCACGAGAGCGAATGAACCTTGAATCCACAAGGACACGCGAATCCACGCGCCGATTTTGGGGTAATCGTTGTTTTTTGGTGGTGATGATCCGCCGAATACTTAGATCAAAGATAGATCGGAAATACCATCTAAGTATTCATTAGTTTGATTCAACTCAAGATGTGAGTATGAAAACCTAGAATCAAACTAATCAATATAGATGAAGAAACATAGAGTATTCTCTAATGATTTCCTTTCTTCTCTATATGTGGATCTATAGCCGTAAAAGATGATATATGAAAATGACGGCTATGTGGATTGACCCTAGAAAGAAAGACATAGGGTCTATTTATAGGTTAGAAACCCTAGGAAGGAGATAAGAATCAAAAACCTGCCATTTCTGGAATTTTACGGACGGCGATCCGGATTGTGATAACTGAGATCCGGATCGTCATAACGAAACAGCCAATTCCAGAAAACGAAGGTTTCGGGATCCGGATCATGTAACTACGATCCGGATCGTTCATACAGTTTCACCAAACATCAACGTTCGGGATCCGGATTGCGAAGCAAGATCCGGATCGTTCAAGGTAGATGGTAAACTCAACGTTCGGGATCCGGATCAAGAGACTACGATCCGGATTGCGACGATGTATGAACGAACCACCTTCGGGATCCGGATCGAACAGCCTGATCCGGATCCTGAACATGTCCCAAGTCCAGTTTTTGATTTTTATGCAATGAAAGATTCTTCCAAGTGTTTCTACACTACAAGAAGTATTCGGATCACACAAATTCTTTAGTTAAACATACCTGATCCTTTTGAATTCTTCTTTCTTGAGATTGAGTTAAATGATTCAACTTTCTTCACCTTCAATCTTCAGGACTTGAAACTTTCACGAAACTACGCCAACTCAAATTCCGTAACAATTATGTCCAGTGCAGTAGAGGCCGTGAGTTATGCCAGCAAACATATTGGTATTTGTGGCAGCTTGGTGTTTGACCCAGTGCTTGGGATTGGTTGGCGTAGTGCCACAGGAGGTTTGACTGCTGAGATAAGGACTTTGATTCTCTGCAAGGCAGATAATGGAAGGCTTGTTTATTGAGACTGTTTGAGCACACAGGTTACAGCGACAGTGTGAGAGGTGCCTACGGCGGCAGCGGGACTTAAGGATATCCCTATTGCCCATGAAATTCCGGGTGTGAGTCAATCTGAGCCGATGATTATGCCGCCGGAGAGGGAGATTAAGACTGTGAGTGACGTGGTTCTGGAAACCGCGCCAACTTCAGTAACACCTCATTGGATATCGCCTATAGAGCTGCGAGAGTTGATGGCATAGGTGCGGGGAGCTGATGGATCGAGGGTCTGTTTGACCTAATGCCACGTCGTTGATACACGACGGTGAGAGCTCTTTGTGATTGGAGCCCAGGCAGGTCCAGGTATTATTTAGAATCTTTTGATGGAGCTATATTCCGGTAGTTATTGTATGATGCCTACACCAATTTGGAATTTCAGCGGAGGGCTTTGTCTAGATGGTGTTCAGGACACGGTAAGGGGCATTATGAGTACAGTGAAGCCAATGGAATGACTAATGCCTTGTTGCCTTTAAGATTGAGGAACTCTGTATTCCAGCAGGACTTGAACGGATTGATAGCGGCATTCTCTAGGGATATTTTGGCTTTACCCTCTCCCTGAGTGATTTAGGGCTTGTGCAGCATTGGTTGATGTCGCGGTAAGGTCTGTGGGGAAGAAGCTTTGTGCCAAGTCGTTGTGGTACGAGTTTAGCTTTGAGAGCACATCTTCCTGGATTACCTTATTCTAGCCATAGGGGCGGCTGTAGGAATCCGGTCAAAATGGATGCTATTTAAGACTGGCCGAGACCGACGGTTATTGTTTGGGTGAGGAGCTTTTGGACCGGATAGTGCCAGCAGAGCTCGACGAGCAGATGATGAGTTTGGTACCCGCGCCGATTTTAACCTGGTCAGCGGTGGGAGATGGATTTGTGAGTTATAGTGATACCTCCCATAGTGGCTGTTAGAGCTACCATTGGATTTTGATGAGCATCCTGTATCACCCCGACAGGGCCACCGTGGTGGCGGATACCTGGAGTAGAAGAGCTATTTGGGAGGTTGAGTTTGACAGTTCGATAGCTGGTGCTGTGTGGGGCCATTCTGGTGTACAGGGTTTGAGTTTGTGTCCTAGTGGATCCTTTTTGATGAGAGGCTGCGGCTGAGCAATCCAATTGGGTGGTTGAGTTTTGAGGGCGACCGAGTGTGAACCCCTGCTTGTTTGGGCCCTTTTCTGTGCAGGTGTTTGTGTGGATGTGTTTCGGGTCGCTTTGGTTGAGTCGGCTCTTGGGAGTGTTTTTAGAGCTGTTGCACTGGCTGTCGTTCTGTTTCCCCCGGTCTTTTGTTGGAGTTTTGAGGTTTTTCTGCGTCTCAGCTCAGGAGTGTTATGCTTTGGACCCCTCGCCCGTGATTGACTCGTTCCTTTTGAGGTCTGTGAGAGTTTGGAATACGAGGGACGCCCGTTGCGAATTCCGGCTCGTGAGGTGAGGGAAGTGCGCAATCGGGCTATGTCGTTCTGGTTGTTGCTGATGTTGTTGCTGAGGAGTAATCACGGGCAGTGATAGGCGACTTGGAAGTTGGAGACGGCGGTGTTGAGTTTTGATCCCTGGTTTCTGAGACTCCTTGAGTGTGGTTTAGTTTCGAGGACGAAACTTTCTTTTAGTGGGGGAGGATGTGGTGACCCGGATCTTTGCAGGGCTTCTACAGTGTGTCCGGCAGCTTCTGGAAGCCTACGTGGCATGTCGGCGATGTTCGTGCGCCAATTTGGACACAAGTGATGGACTCGGGGATTAAAATGGACCACGTGGGTAACCGGAAGACCCCGTCGGATGTTTAGAAGTGTTTCCGCGCAAAATGGATAGCAAATTTGGACTCGGCGTGAAATTCAGATCAAAAATACCTTTCCGGGAGCCTCCGGCAAATTTTAGGATTGGAATTTGGAAAAATGGACGCCGGATTTGGATTCAGCGCTGCGAAACGGTCAAGATGGGCTATTTTACTTGATTTTTTCGGAGCTTGCTACAGTGTTTTTACTGTTCACAGGCCGGAACCGTAGCTCCGGCGATCGCCGGCGGCAGCAGGCAGCGCCGGCGGGCGGCGGCGCGGCCTCGGGCAGGCGGCACAGCGGCGGCGCGCGGCGCGGGCAGGGCGCGGGCAGCGCGCAGGGGCGCGGGCAGGCGCGCGGTCCACGGCGGCGGCCGTGCACCAGGGCGGTGCCACGTGGCGGCTGCTGAGTGGATGGCTCACAGCGCGCGGTCTACGGAATATTTTTGGTGCACGGTAGACCGACAGTGGGACACGTGGCCGTTTTTGATTGGTTGGTGTCGTGCACCCGGTCCACGGTGCAGGGTGGTTACCTCGGGCCGCGTGCGCGCGCGGGCGCCATGCCGCGCTGACGCCGCGCACTGTGCGCGGTTGACTCTTGGAGGGGGACACGTGGCGGCCTTTTAGTGGGCTTCTACGGCTGTCCCCTGTTTCGGGGACACATCGGGAATTTTTCATTTGTTTTCCTTCTTGTTTGGCATAGTCATCTCCGAGCTCCATTCTTCTTAGTTTTTGCACCACCTCGAGCCCCCATCTCCCGAGCTCCCTTCAGTGAAAATTTTCATCTTCGAGTTCCGGTTCTTGCTGCAGAGTTTGGGAATTTCTGAGTGCACACATCCTGAGGTTTTGGATTTTACGGCGCGGCGCGATGTTTCCTTCCCGATGTCCCCCTTCGTCGCAGTGGCAGTGTGATGGCTCCCCTGGGCTACCTCGACACTCTTTTTCTACGATTTTTGCGCCGTTGGCTTCACGACAGGTAGGGCTTCATCTTTCATTTTGATCGCGCATTCTCATTTTGACTCCTTGGCACGGATCCCGAGGCATTAATGTGACCCCTTTTTCTGTGAGGGATGTGAGGACAGCATCGGAGTATTTTGGCCATAACTTCGCGCACGAGCGTCACACGGAGACGAGCTTATACAACTTTTTCATCTACGGATCGCAAGGAACGCGCTCGTATTTTTCTTGGAATTTCTTGAGATTTATTTCGAGGTGAAATCTCTGTTTTTCTCTGTGAACAGTGCACAGTTTTTAGCACAGATTTTGTATGAATATACCCCCCCTTGCCGAATTTATAACTTGACTTACCGGACTCAGATTTGGACGTGCAAGCTACCGTTGCGAAGCTATCGACGCGAGGATCGCTGTGGTATTTTTCTGGGATTTTTCTGGGCACTTTCTGCAGGTGAAAATTTAGCAGTTTTGGGACAGATATTGTATGTGATTATAAGAGCATTATTTGGGAGCCTAAGTGTGTTTAGTGGATTTTGTATTGTACCAGGAGTGTTACGGGTGTGCTGAACTTGTTGGAGCAAGGGTTTGCAGTTTCTGGTATTTTCAGCTGTACGGGTCCGGACAGTTCGCACTTCAGGTGGGTGGTTGCTTTACTCCTCTTTTCTGATATACCCACTAGGAATATTAGAGTGATCCCCTTTATTGGACATGTTGAATGGTCACCTAATGGACATGCATGCTGAACTAAATAATTGTGAGCCTATCATACGGATAATATCTTAGTGGAAAACGTGATAGTGGTTGGAACTTACACATGCTTATGGGAATATTATTGGCATTTAACTTAGCATGGGAGATTTACTTTTATACTGGAATATTATGATATGTCTTGCGGGAGGGTACCACTTGAGAATATTTTGGACATACATAGGGGGATTGTTTATATGATGGTGATTAGCAGGTTATAGACGGGTGTGGTCGGATTATGATTTTAGCGTGATGATTATACCCAGGTGAAGCTATTAATTGATACACTGGTCGAACCACTATTTGTCACTTTTTCTCCTATCTCTCATGAGGACATAGGCTGGCTTATTTGGACATTTTGTAGGGCCATTTCTTATCGCTACACTTTATGTTGGGATTTGATTTAGAAGAAACCTATTTGCTTCTTCTCCCCCTATTCTTAGTCAGGTGACTATTTGTTGCTCGGGTTTGAGCAGGGGATTGGCATAGTGTGGCCGGGGCCTGGATTTTAGCTTCTGGAGTATTATGGCTACCGCGGATAGCAGGCGGTGGACCCGATGTTATATGTGGGACATGTTTGTGATCATGGATGTTGTTATGACCCCTACTTTTGATTACCCACTAGGCATTGTAGTAACTTCTATGATTAGAAGGCTGATTAATAAATTGTGGGCTTGGGCATGAGGTTTAGACAAGCACAGGTTATCTCTTATTTACTGTCCTTATGCATTTATCAGCATGCTTTAGCAAGGTAAGATCATATCGATATCTGCTTTATTTTATGTATATCATCTTGGGACATTTGCATGCTTGTATGGTCACCTAGATAGGCCACCTTTTTCTGCTACACTATCATGCTGGAATTGACATAGGAGAAACCCTTTTTATTATTCTTTTCTCTTTTTATTTGAGACTCAGGGTATTTGTAGCTCGTGCGCGAGCAGGGTGGATGGGATAGTGTAGTCAGGGTCTTGGGTTTTGGGACAGGCTGGGTATTGCGGCAACCGCGGACATTGGGCGGTTGACCGGAGATTTCTTATGCATCAGATTGGGTATCAGGTCTCTTGTGGATGGGTTTTCCCACTTTGATCAGAGTCATGATCCAGTCCTGCGATATTGAGATACTTGACAGAGATACTTGTGATACTGATGACAGAGATACTTTACTCGTGTGGGTCGCTCCCCTCGAGTGCCACTCCGGAGTGTGCGACCGGACGGATCGAGGCCGGTCTGTTGTTATTACTTTAGTGTTTGATCGGACGGACAGAGGCCGATCTGTTACTTACTTTGGGGACATGACCGTATCAGGCAGTAGTCGGTCAGTATTCCCACAGATGAGATTAGCAGGCAGTACCAGTGTTTACTGGTGGTCAGATTGGGTTATTCAGACAAGCATTTATATTCTGATGCATACCTTTAGCTATTTTCTTAGCTTAGCATTTTGAGGCATATTAGTGGTAGCTTTTCATCAGGAGTCTTATTCGTTTTGGCATACCACCTTTATTTTCTTTTGCCTCTGGTGGACCTAGTGGGCGTGTCAGAGTTGAGGTTTTACCCACTAGGGAAGGCTACTGGTTTACTAGTAGTTCTCACCCCCATTCTTCTTTCCTCTTTTTCTTTCCCCTTGTTTTGCAGTGTCTTCTGCGGGTGCTACTGGGCTTTCAGTAGCGGGTCGAGGAGAGAAGACGGCTGAGTAGATAGATCTCGAGGCAGGATGAGCGTATTAGCTGGACTGTTGGTGTACCCATGTTTTCCTCAGACGGTTGTACTTTCACTTTTGGGACTGGCTTTTGCCAGCATGTTGTATTTTTTTTATTTGTGAGCTGGGAGAGACTGATGTATCATTTATACAGATGTATTGTATTTTATTTCCAGCTTCAGTCTGAGATGTATTAGTTTTAGTTCAGCTCTGTTTTTATTGCTCTTTTTTTATATCTCTTATATCTGAGCAGGTTACCGACGCTTCGTGTACACGGGAAATACCGTGTGCACGGCGGATCTGTGGACGGTCCCGGGTTCTGGTTTTCACCCGGGGCGTGACAGATTTGATCTTGCAATCATTACCTGATTCATTTTCTCAGTTTATTTTAAATTTTCAAATGAATAAAATTACTTGCACTCTCGCCGAGCTGTTGAATATGTTGGTCACGGCTGAAGGAATTCTAAAAGTCAATAAGGACAATGTGAAGGATAAAACTTTGGAAGGTATGTCCGAGATTCATATCATTGAAACTACTTGCTTATCGGTTTGTTCTACTTTTACATGGGTCATTGACTCGGGATGCACCTCGCATTTGTGTATTTCAATGCAGGCGCTAAAGAAAAGTAGACGACTTAGGGATGGAGAGATTACCCTACGCGTTGGAAACGGAGCAAGAGTTGCTGCTGTTGCTGTAGGGACTTATCCTTTATGTCTACCGACAGGAGTAGTTTTAGAACTTAGAGATTGTCTTTATGTTCCTAGTGCGACTAGAAACCTTATTTCTGTTTCACGTTTGGTATTGGACGGTTATAAGTTTATTTTTGAATCAAACATTTGTTCAATTTATTTGAGAAATAATTTGATAGGTTGTGGTTTTTTAATAGACAATCTCTATTACTTACATATGGATGTTAGTATGAATACAGTTGACAATGGCATGAATGAGAATACTATTGGTTTTAAAAGACCTAGAGAGGAGGTAAACAAAACATACTTGTGGCATCTGAGGCTTGGTCACATTGGAGAAGATAGGGTTAACAAGCTGGCTAAGGATGGTATCTTAGGATCCTTACTCCCTGAACCATACCCAGCTTGTGAATCATGTCTTCAAGGAAAAATAACCAAGTCTCCCTTTGTTGGACAAGGACAGAGAGCTACCGAAGTACTCGCCCTGATACATACTGATGTATGTGGCCCATTCGATGTGTTTGCTTGGGGCGGCTATCTCTACTTTATTACCTTTACTGATGATTATTCACGGTATGGGTACGTGTATTTAATTAAACACAAGTTTGAAGTTTTTGAAAAGTTTAAAGAGTTCAGACAAGAAGCAGAAAAGCAAATGGAAAAATCGATTAAGGCTCTTCGATCCGATCGAGGAGGGGAATACCTTAGCACGGATTTCTTAACCTACCTCAAGAATAATGGTATTGTCTCTCAATGGACTCCTCCTGGAACACCAGAATTGAATGGGGTGTCTGAACGGAGGAATCAAACTTTATTAGATATGGTTCGATCTATGATGAGTTTTACAGATTTACCTACGTCACTTTGGGGTTATGCACTTCTTACGACTATTTATATTTTGAACAGAGTACATTCCAAATCTGTTCCCACCACACCATATGAGATGTGGCATGGTAGGAAGCCAAGTTTTACTCACATTAAGACTTGGGGGTGTCCGGCTTATATTAAGAAATTAAAGACGGACAAATTGGAAAGCAGATCAGTCAAGGGAAGATTCATTGGTTATCCCAAGGAATCACTTGGATACAATTTTTTTCTCCCAGAAAGTCATAATGTGATTGTGAGCCGTCATGCCTTCTTTCTTGAAAATGAATTTATTTTAGCAGGAGGCAGTGGGAGAAAAATAGAACTAGAGGAGAAAGTCTCTTTAGGATCGAGCATTCCAAGAGCCCTTCCTGATAACTCTGTGATACCAGAGATTACATTGCCACCTCGCAAGTCTAGTAGAATCTCTCATCCTCCTGATAGATACATGGGATTATTTATAGAGGACATGGAGGAAATGTTCCTAGTGGGAGACAAGGATCATAAAGATGATCCTAAGACTTATAGCGAGGCGATATCAGACATCGACTCCGAAAAATGGTTGGAAGCTATGAAGTCTGAAATAGACTCAATGTACTCCAATCAAGTTTGGACTTTGGTTGATCCACCGGAGGGTATTGTACCTGTTGGATGCAAATGGATCTTCAAGAGAAAGATTGGTTCTGATGGAAAGGTAGAGACCTATAAAGCTAGGCTGGTAGCAAAAGGTTATAGTCAACGCGAAGGCATTGACTATCAGGATACCTTTTCACCTGTAGCCATGCTTAAATCTATCAGAACTCTGCTTGCTATTGCTGCACATTATGACTACGAGATCTGGCAAATGGATGTAAAAACTGCTTTCCTAAATGGATATCTTGAAGAAGAAATCTATATGGAGCAGCCTTTGGGTTTCACTACCAAAGATAGAAGTCATAAAGTGTGCAAGCTTCAACGATCCATTTATGGGTTGAAGCAAGCTTCTCGGAGTTGGAACACTCGTTTCAATGATACAGTCGAATCATTCGATTTCATCAGAAATGAGGAAGAGCCGTGTGTGTATAAAAAGGTTAGTGGGAGTGCTGTTACCTTCCTCGTATTGTACGTGGATGACATACTCCTAATAGGGAATGACATTCCTATGTTAACATCGGTGAAGTTATGGTTATCCAAAGAGTTTTCTATGAAAGACCTTGGAGAAGCATCTTATATCCTAGGGATAAAGGTCTATAGGGATAGACCTAAGAAGTTGCTTGGTTTATCGCAAGCTATGTACATAGATGAAGTGTTGAAAAGGTTCAGCATGGAGAATTCCAAAAGGGGTATGGTACCTCTAAGACATGGAATTCACCTCTCTAAGACTATGTCTCCTAAGACACCTGAAGAGAGAAGTCGCATGAGCAGGATCCCTTATGCTTCCGCAATAGGGAGTTTAATGTATGCGATGCTATGTACTCGACCTGATATAGCACAAGCTGTGAGCGTCACTAGTCGATATCAGTCGAACCCAGGCGAAGAGCATTGGGTAGCGGTAAAGAATATCCTTAAGTACTTGAGAAGAACAAAGGATATGTTCTTGGTTCTTGGAGGTGGAGAACTCAAAGTTAATGGCTATACAGATTCAGACTTTATGTCTAATATAGACGATAGAAAGTCTTCGTCTGGGTATCTATTTATTTGCAATGGTGGGTCAATAGTTTGGAAGAGTTCTAAACAAGAGACGGTTGCTGATTCTATTATGGAGGCGGAGTACATCGCTGCATCTGAAGCTGCCAAGGAAGCTGTTTGGATCAAGAAATTTATCACTGAGCTTGGCGTGGTTCCCTCTAGTAGGGATCCCCTGCCACTATGTTGTGATAATAATGGCGCCATAGCATTAGCTAAGGAGCCGAGATCTCATCAGAAATCCAAACATATCGAGCGGCGGTATCACAAGATCAGAGAGTACATCAAAGATAAACATATTGAAGTGCAGAAGGTTGCCTCCGCAGATAACGTGGCGGACCCGTTAACTAAGGCTTTGACTCAGCAGAAACTAGAGACTCATCTTGAGAAGATGGGCATTAGATACATGACTGATTGGCTTTAGTGCAAGTGGGAGATTGTTAGTTGTATGCCCCAAAAGCCTATCAGGCTGACGCATTTTTATATGGGACATATTTGTACTTGATCTTTATTATTATTTGGGCATTTTATGCCATTCATGTTTAATGTGTCCATGAATCATCATTTGAATTAATGAGATGATAATGTATATTCTTAACAGTTAAGAATTTGAGATACATATTATTGGTGATTAAGTCATAAATGCTCTCAATCGGAGGATCATCATGGGGACGATGATTGATCCGGTAAGATTGATGTATGTGCCGCTCTCTTTTAGGATGACGAGTCTCAAGTCATCAGTGTGTGGACGCTGGAGCGAACGTGCAGGTGGTTGTTAGAGAACAAGGGCACTGAGCGTGACTAATTACGAATAGTTACATGGATGTCTACTCATTCGTCAGTAACTGATTCGATGTTGCAGTGGTACAACTGATCCTTAGAACCTGCGACACCACGGCCATTCATTATGAGGCTACTGTAGTTTGATTATGCAATAAACTCTGATCCTAGTCATGGGTCTTAGTAGTATATGTTGGCTGCAGTCGGTTCATATTAGGAATGGGTGTTTGTTTACAGGGGATCTATCGCTCTCGGTAGAGAGATAATTAGTCCTATGCTATTTGTAAGACAAAGCTCAGAAATCCTTGGCCGGGGTAATATGGTTCATGGAAAGGTGTTTCCAAGAGTAACCATATGAGCTTCTGTCCTATCAAATTTGTCATATAACGGGTGATGGGGTTTGACGAGTATTCCATGACCTCCACTCAGTTGGGACTATGCGATAGAAGGATTGTATTGTACGGTAACTGCACCTAGAGGTTCAGTCCAATATTCACTTCTGACTGGATTGCCACTATATGCTGCTAGGCGTCACTGGTGGATTGTGGGAACCAATAAGAATAATTATAGGCGAATAATTATTATACAAGGGAAGAATCAAATGTGTTTGATCCATCAAAAAGAGTTTCGATGATGATGCCGATGGGGATCGCATCATATCTCACTACCAGACAGAATTGAACCTATTAGGTCACACACATAAGGAATCACGCATGATCGATATTATGGAGATGATAAAGAAGTTTATAGAATGGATTAATTATAATCACAATACTAAAGTTTACTAATTTATTAGTAAAAGGACTAATTTGCAATTATTGTAAATTAGAGGTATTTAAGTGCAAAAGTTGCATGGTGTATTTGCTAATCGTTAGTAAATATTTGGAGGACTTATGAGTAAATGTTACACATTAAGGATAATGGATAATCCAATCGGATTAGGATTCGATTAGGATTAGAATTAGGGTTTTCTCATTATAAATATATGTCATATGTGACATATTGAAAATAAGAGAAAAGGAATAAGAAAACCCTAGCCGCCTATCCTCTCCCTCTTCCTAAAGTCCTCCATAATTAATCGTTCTCGATCTTCGGAAGATTGCTAGCACAATTAGAAGATTGATTTATCCTCCTTACATCGACGCAAGAGTTATTTCATGATCGGATCGCGAATCAAGGCGATCGACTATTTCAATCAAGGGCGTGATTCCGTGTGTGCGCGAGTAGAGGCCGGGTGCGTGCGCGGCTATCAAGGACGAACAATTTTTACCAACGATCGTCGGCTTCGCGGTGATCTCGACCCGCGCAAGGTAAAAATTAAATCCTAATTGATAAGATCAATTAGATTACCTTTTAACGATCTAAAACAAAATAATGAGGTGATCTTTGGTTTAAGAAAATTTTTAATTGCGTTTCTTTTTCCGCTGCGCATATCTGATTACTTTCTTACAGTATTTACCCTATGTGATTGAGAGCTTGCATAATTATGTCCTACACACTAGTTTGATTGAGAATATGTTGCATGAAATTGCTCACTTTATGTTGTTTGAGTTGCAAACATGTGTAATAGAATTAATGTTTAATCCTTACTTATGTTAATAGAATATTGGAACCTTGACTAGCACCCCGTTATATGTTGCATGTATTTAACCAGAACAGTAGGAAGTCCTTACTTGGGCTAGGTTCTTTTATACTTTAGACATCCCCACACTTTACATACTTTTCCTGGACATAGAGTTTTCCTCGCCCGGGTAGTGGGCCGAGTGGTCGGGTTATTGTGGGATACTTGTTGCACTCGTGCCTGGGGGCCGAGGGGAGTCTGGTAGTTGTGTTTAGACCAGTGCTAGTGTTGGGAGCCATTTGGGTAGACGGTAGTCCCGGACTGTCGAGTATCTTCCGGTCAGTGTTGTTGGGAACCGTTTGGATTGACGGTGGTCCCGGGTCGTTGAGTGTCGTCCGACCAGTATTGTTAGCCCTTGAGTTGTGGGTCGATCCCGGCTGTGGAGTATCTCCAGCTCGTGAGTAGTGTGGCGAGTTGGGTGTTTCGTTTTGGGAGCCGTTTGGATCGACGGTGGTCCCGGCTGTTGAGTACCTCCAGCCAGTGGGTTAGTGTCACGAGTTGGTTGAGTTCGCTAGTGTCTCGAGATTCGTGAGGGCTTTATTAGTTTGAGTCGTTGAGAGTACTCCGACCTTTGTGTGAGATGCTTGAGGATCTTGGGTCTTCCGTTCAGAGAGAGAGAGAGTGGATTTTGACCACAGCCTGCATATGCCACTGTTACTATGTTTGATACCACGCCGGTTTGACTGGGCTAGTTTTGGCAGCCACTCCCTACGTGATTCCAGTCCTCCGGGATGTCATGGTAGTAGGTGAGCGCAGGTTTGGCTGGGCCAGTTTTGGCAACCACGCCCTACGTAATTCTCGTCCCGGTGTGGATGTGTGGTAGTAGGCGGGCGCAGGCTTGACTGGTCCCTTTTTGGGCAGTCATTACGATTGGGTCGATTGAGCATACTGAGGTAGAGTAGATGCATTTTATCATCTGTATCACCCATTGAGCATTGTAGATAGAGGCATGATAGCTGTAGATTTCTATCCAACTTATTTTTCATTATTATAGTATTCCTGTTATCTTTTTACCTCTAGTAGACTTAGTGGGCAGACCGTTGGTCTTGGAGACGGTACCTACTGAGAACTATTGTAGGATGTAGTTCTCACACCATCTATCAGTGACAGTTTTGAAAAGGCATCTACTCCGGTTCCTACCCCTACAGTTGCTGTTTCTTCTGATCGAGATGAGGGAGTCGCGAGCTAGATCCCTACATCTCCTTGGAGAGTAGCTATACCCCCTTGTTGGAGATTTTTAATACAGTCAGTTGGTTTATTGTATATTTTTACTCTTTGGAGAGCCTTTCTTCATTTTGAGAGACTGATGTATTGTGAGGACCTGACTTATACTGTGAGCCTGTACACTGATGTATTATTGTTTTAGTTTACCTCCCATTTTGGAGTTCATAGACGTTGTAACAGAGGATGTTGTATGATGATTATTTTTGGGAGAAGGATATTGTATCTTTATTTTCAGTTGTACAGTGGTTTGGATTTTATTTTACAGCAGTTTATTTCTCGCTCTGATATCTATATAGCTGTAGTATTATCTTTTGCAGGTTAGACGCTTCGTCTATGCGGGGTTTCCCGTATGGGTGGCGGATCTGTTGGCGAGCCTGGGTTGCAGTTTCGACCCTGGGGCGTGACAGGAGACGTGGTTCCTCGCGCTCGGAGTGAGGGTTCCGACCGCAACCGGGATAAGAAGCGGTCTCAGTAACAAGCAGGAGGAGGATAGCCAGGGGGTGGACGACCACCCAAGTATCCTCGTTCACAGAAAAGAAACACATCGGCAAGCGGGCAGAAGGCAGGGGATCGGCCTTGTATTATTTGTGGTGGGGCACATGCGGTTACAGTTTGTTCTCAGCGGCAGGATCATTATTTTCGGTGTAGAAAACAGGGTCACTTCAGATCCAACTGCCCACTAATTTAGGGAATGGCATCGTCAGTAGCTTCTACGTCTTCACCACAGCGACAGGGCCGAGGGAGGTCCTCTACAGGTTCAGCAGGATGCCCTCCGACCCCTCGACAGGAGGAGAGGGTACCACAACAGTAGTAGCAGCAGTCTGGTGGGAGGGTTTATTCCATGGCTCAGTATGGTACAGACCCACCAGCGGACGTGGTCGCAGGTATTGTTTTATTTTCAAGCATTCGTGCTAGAACTTTATTTGATATCGGAGTGTCCCACTCATACATATCGCGTACTTTTGCTCATACCCATGGTTTTGAGGAGAGACCCCTTCCTAGCGTGTTATCAGTTTTGACCCCGGGGCCACCTATGGAAGCGGATACCTTTGTACCTACCGGCCCGGTGTGTAGTGGCCCAGACTTTGGTGTGGCTTTTCCCCCTGTGATCCGTGGTGTGAGACACCTATTATTGGTGTATCGGGCCCGTAACGCATCAAATGGACGTGTTGGATGGACTCAGTGAGGTTATGGGTCAAGCCAGTCTTTCGGCTGTTTTTGTCGAATTTTGGAAGTTGTTTCAGGCTAATCGGAGGCCGGATTTGGATTCAGCGTGAAAAAACGCTCGAAAACGGCTATTTACTTGTATTTTTCTGAGTCCGGATGCCCAAAAAGGGGCACCCGGAAGTTTTCTGTGGATTCGGGTGCATGGGGAAGGTCGTTGACCGGCTGGGTGCCACGTGGCGGCCGGGGATTGGCCGGCTCACGCGGTGCGGTCCACGGGGAGGCACGGCGGGTGCATAGACCGAGGCGAGGGACATGTGGCGTCCCTGGAGTGGTCGGCGAACGCGGCGTGGTCCACGGAACCCGCGCGGGTGCATGGACCGGGCGCGGGGACACGTGGCAGCCGCGGATTGGCGGGCTCACGTAGGCGCGGTCCACGGTGGCGCACGGGGGCACCTTGGGGCCCGTGCGTGGCAGGGCTCACGTGAGCGCTGTCGAGTGCGGGTCACGTGGCGCCAAGCGATTCGCGGGAGCCAACCACCGCGCTGACCTGGGAGGGGCCACGCGTCGTCTTTTGGCTGGGCTTGCACATGCTGTCCCGTGTTCAGGACACGTGTCAAGCCCAGGAAGTTCCGGGCGCTCTACAATGGGCTTCTGTGGGGAGATTCGGGCGCCCGAAATACCCCCGAGCGCCCGAATCTCGGCCCAAGTTGGAAAATTTGGGTTTTTTCGGGCTGGGCCTATAAATAGGCCCCTTGCAGCTCTGTTTTTGATTTTCTGGACGTTTTCTCAAAGGACCTTCTACAGTGATCTTGTTCCTCTCTCAGTGCTGCATCTTGTGGAGGAGTTCTAGGATTTTTTGAGGCCGCTACATCGACGCCTACGACGATTCGGCGCACTTCGACGCTCCTTCTCCAGCGGCCTTTTCCGTCGCGTTTCGGTGCGCGGACTACCCTAGGCCACCCCAACGGAGTTTTGGGGTGATTCTTGCGCCTGTGTTTCCACAACAGGTAGGGCTACGATTCTTTTATGTATAGTTTCTCTCCATTTCGAGCTTTTCTTGGGTTTTTCGGACCATTTTGTGACCCCATTTTCTGCGGCGGAGTTTTGGACAGCATTGGAGTATTTGTGGGATATCTCGGCCCACAAGTATCGGAACGAGGAGTGCAAGTACTCGATTCGCATCTACTCGTCGCGAGGAACGTCAGCGTGATTTTTCTGGATTTTTTGGAGGCTGCTGCAAAGGTGATAATTCAACTTCTTCTGTACTGAATGCTGCAGATTGTGATCGTGAGGAGTTTTGGGCTCGCTGCGGTGTTTTAATTGTATCTTGGCCTACAGGTGTCGGAATGTGACGCCCCACTTCCCAGGGGGTCACCCATCCTAGAACTACTCTAGCTCTAGCATGCTTAACTCTCATGTTCCTCTTGGATCTTGCTACCATCCAAAATGCTATAGCCGGGTTAGAGATTTAGTCCTATTATATCATTTATATAGAGGACTAATCCAAATTCCGGGGGTGTCACATTCTTCCCCCCTTTAAGCCCTGACGTCCACGTCAGGCTCAAGCACACTCACAAGCACCAGGCGATGTGAGACTCGTCTCGCTAGCCTTAGCCGACCTTGTGGGGAGCTGCACTCCACCCACAAGAGGAACATGAGCTTAACTCTCATGTTCCTCTTGGATCTTGCTACCATCCAAAATGCTATAGCCGGGTTAGAGATTTAGTCCTATTATATCATTTATATAGAGGACTAATCCAAATTCCGGGGGTGTCACATTCTTCCCCCCTTTAAGCCCTGACGTCCACGTCAGGCTCAAGCACACTCACAAGCACCAGGCGATGTGAGACTCGTCTCGCTAGCCTTAGCCGACCTTGTGGGGAGCTGCACTCCACCCACAACGGTCATTAGCCGGGGAGCCTCGCTCTACCCGCTATATAACCCTGGCTCAGCCGAGACTCATCTCATATTTTCGACTGGTGAATGTCTCTGATACCAACTATGACGCCCCACTTCCCAGGGGGTCACCCATCCTAGAACTACTCTAGCTCTAGCACGCTTAACTCTCATGTTCCTCTTGGATCTTGCTACCATCCAAAATGCTATAGCCGGGTTAGAGATTTAGTCCTATTATATCATTTATATAGAGGACTAATCCAAATTCCGGGGGTGTCACACGGAACGTGACGTGCAAGTACTCAATTTTCATCTACTCGTCGCGATGATCGCAGTGGTTATTTTTCTGGAATTTTTGGAGGTCATCTCGCAGGTGAAAATTGACCATTTTCTGGACTGTTTGCGCGGACAGCGACTTTGTGACAATTGTGGGATTTATGTGTGCACCGTTTTGGTTGTTTTTGCAGTTTTTGCGATGAGCCGGGGTTTTCCTTGAGGGAGGGCGAGTTTGGATCTGTGCTTCGCGTGCTTCGCGATCGAGGTGGGTGGTTGTTGTATACCTCTATTTCGACATGCTCACTAGGAATATTAGAGAGATTCCCCCCTCGTGTTAGGATTATTGATTAGTACTTGTGGTTGGAAATTATGCATGCTTGTATGGATATACTGTTAGCTAGGTTAGCACTTAACCTTGAATGTGGAATTGACTATCATATTGGGACAATGTGGTTTATCCTGTTGGTGGGTACTACTTAAGGATTATGTGGACATGCATAGATGGATGGTGATATTGATTGATGACTTATTTCCTTGCAAGATGATTACATGATAATCCTTCTTTTATCTTGCTTGAGAACATTTGCATGCTTGTGTGGACATCTAGATAGGCCATCTTTTACTACTACACTATCATGCTGGGATCTGACTTAGGAGAAACCATGATTGCTCTTTTCTCCTTTCTTTTTAGACTCTAGATACATGTTGCTCGGGTTCGAGCAGGGGTTTGGGATAGTGTAGCTGGGACCTTGATTGTGGATTGTGGATGTTTACTTATGCATCAGATTGGGGATCAGGGTTTCTTTAGTGGAGGGATTCGTTCCACTTGAGCACAGTAGTGATCCAGTCCTGCTCTTATGATACTTGTGACATGGTTACTTTACTCGTGTGGGTAAGCTCCCCTCGAGTCCCTCTCCGGAGCGTTGGGGTCGGACAGTTATTGAGTTTTTGCTATCACATCGGCGCGGATTTACTTGCCCGATGATGAGGGCGGCAGCAGGAGTTTTTGCTATCACATCGGCGCGAATTTACTTGCCCGATGATGAGGGTGACAGCAAGCAGTACCGATTTTTACTGGTGGATAGATTGAATTTATTTGGACGGTTATGGTGTTACTGATGCATACACACGGTTATCCCTTTCTGGCACTGCATTTAGAGGCATAGTAGTGGTAGTTTCCTATTATCAGCAGTCTTTATTGCTTACCACTCTTCTTTCCCTTTTGCCTCTGGTAGACCTAGTGGGTGCGTCGGAGTTTGAGGCTTTACCCACTTGGCGAGGCTACTGGTTTTCTAGTAGTTCTCACCCCCATTATTGTTTCCCCTCTTTTTCCTCCCTTTGTTTTGCAGAGCCTTCTGCGGGAGCTGCTGGGCTTTCGGCGGCTGATCGAGGTGAGGGATCGCTGAGTAGATAGATCTCCTGGTAGGATGAGTGAGTTTAGCTGGACTTGTACCCCCCTTTCTCTCAGACAGTTGTACTCTTACTTTTGGGTTTGGCTGTGGCCAGCTGGTTGTATTTATTTGGTGAGCTGGGAGAGACACTTGTATTATTTTTACAGATATATTTTATTTTTCTTCCAGTTTCAGTCTGAGATGTAGTAGTTTTTAGTTCAGCTCTGTATTTGTGCTCTTTTATTGTATTTCTTATATCTGAGTAGGTTACCGACGCTTCGTGTACGCGAGAAATTCCGTGTGCACGGCGGATCTATAGGCGAGCCCGGGTTCTGGTTTACACCCGGAGCGTGACACGGTGACTTTGGGCAATCGGGTTTGCCCGCAGGATCTTGTAGTTATTCCGATCAGAGAGTTCGACTTAGTGCTTAGTATGGATTTGTTGCCCAGATACTTTGCAGTTATTGATTGTGAGAAGCAGCAGGTGCATCTGCGAGAACTTGGATACCCGGAGCTCATTTTCCAGGCGTGTAAAAGCACATTCTTCGCAATGTTCATCTCCGCTACACGGGCAAGGAGACTGATCGAGGGTGGTTGTACAACTTACTTGGCATTATTGGATTTGGTCACGCGGACTTCACCATCGCTTTCTGATATTTCGATTGTGAGGGAGTTTCGGGATGTTTTTCCAGATGAGTTACCAGGGATGCCACCAGAGAGAGAGATTGAGTTCACCATTGATCATGTTTCCGGTACTTTACCGATTTCGAAGGTACCTTACCGTATGGCATTTGCAGAATTAAAAGAGCTCAAAGCACAATTGGAGGATTTATTGGCCAAGGGAATTGTGAGGCCAAGCGTTTCGCCTTGGGGAGCATCGGTTCTTTTTGTACGGAAGAAGGATGGCAGTTTGAGGCTTTGCATCGATTACCGGGAATTGAATAAGATCACAGTGAAGAACAAGTACCCTTTACTATGGATTGATGATTTATTTGGCCAACTGTAAGGGGCCATAGTTTTCTCTAAAATCGACTTGCAGTCTGAATATCACCAACTCAGGGTTAAGGGGACGGATATTCCCAAAACAACATTCATGACTCGGTATGGTCATTATGAGTTTATAGTTATGCCTTTTGGACTTACGAATGCGCCGGCCGCATTCATGGATATGATGAACAGAGTGTTCAGACCATACTTGGATCAGTTTGTGGTAGTTTATATTGATGACATCCTGATTTATTCGCATAGCGATGAGGAGCATGAGGGTCATTTGCGGATTGTGCTTCAGACTCTCAGGGAGTAAGGACTTTATGCCAAACTCAAGAAGTGTGAGTTTTGGCTTCACGAGGTTGCCTTTTTGGGACACATCATCACAACATCAGGGATTGCAGTGGACCCAAAAAAGGTGGAATTAGTTATGGATTGGCCGCGACCGACTACAGTGACGGAGATTCGCAGCTTTCTGGGTTTGGTCGGATATTACCGGCAGTTTGTTGAGGGCTTATCTAAAATCGCCTTGCCATTAAACCGGTTGACTCGAAAAGGCGAAAAGTTTATTTAGACGCCGCAATGTCAGGAGAGTTTTGAGGAGCTCAAGGGTAGGTTGACTCGAGCACCAATTTTAGCTCTGCCAAGGTCGAGAGAGGACTTTGTGGTTTATTGCGATGCGTCGCGGGTTGGCCTTGGTTGCGTTTTGATGCAGCAGGACAGAGTTATAGCCTATGCGTCAAGGCGGCTCAAGGATTATGAGCGGAACTACCCTACCTATGATCTCGAGTTAGGGTAGTGGTCTTTGCTTTGAAGTTTTGGAGGCATTACTTGTATGGAGCGCATTGTGAGTTATATACAGACCATCAGAGCTTGAAGTACTTGTTCACTCAAAAGGAACTGAATCTCCGGCAAAGACGTTGGTTGGAACTACTAAAAGATTACTATTTGTCAATTCATTACCACTCGGAAAAGGCAAACGTAGTGGCGAATGCTTTGAGCAGGAAGGTTCCAACTGAGGAACTGACAGTGGAGTCGGTTACACAACAAGGCAAATTGATTGCGGAATTTCAGAGGATGGGTTTGGTGGTGGTACCTCACTGTACAGTGGCTCGATTGTTTACCTTGGAAGTTAGACCGACCTTGTTTGAGCGTATACTTGAGGGACATAGGTCGGATGTTCAGTTTTAGCGCGCTCGTAGCAGGATCACTTCGGATCAGGGCAGTGACTTCACCATTGGGGAGGACGACTCGATTCGGTATCGAGGTCGTTTGTGTGTTATGGATCAGCCGAAACTGAGAGAGAAAATTTTGACCGAAACACATCGAACCCCTTATACCGTACACCCCGGAGGGACAAAAATGTACAAGGATCTGAAGCAAACATTTTGGTGGCCAAAATTAAAGGAAGATGTGGCACGTTTTGTAGCGCATTGCTTGGTGTGTCAGCAAGTTAAAGCTGAGCACCAACGGCCTGCGGAAAAATTGCACCCACTTCCAATTCCACAGTGGAAGTGGGAGTGGATTACTATGGATTTTATTACGAGTCTCCCACGATTGCCCATGGTAGATCGGTTAACAAAGTCGGCACATTTCTTGCCTATACATACTATTTGGTCACGTGAGCGTTTGGCACAGTTGTACATTGATGAGATTATGAGACTACATGGGGTTTCGGTTATGATCACATCTGACAGAGATACGCGTTTCGTGTCAAATTTCTGGAAAAGTCTTCAGCAGGCAATGGGGACCAAGCTCAATTTCAGTATAGCGTTTCATCCCCAGAGTGACGGACAGTCGGAGCGAGTGATTCAGATTTTGGAGGATACGCTCTGAGCTTGTGTGCTCGACTTTGGAGAGGGATGGTATCGTTACTTGCCTTTGGTAGAGTTTGCATATAATCACAGTTTTCAGGCCAGCATTCAGATGGCGCCGTATTTATCCACCACATCATCACATGCTACTAGTGCGACCAAAAGTAGGAAAACAGTAGCTAACAAGGATAGAAAGATAACCGAAAAGCAAGTGTCGAATTTGTTATGCAGCGTCCTCAAGCCCGTCCCGTTTTCCATTCCCACTAGATCCTGTAAAAACAGTGGGATGAGAAACATGCAACTAAATCATGTTTCTCAGTGGGTACAATGCGCCAACGAGGACCAGTCGTACTCACTGAGCAACACGATGGATAAACAAATGATATACGATGTCAGACAATATAAATACTGAATGCGAAAACCATGATAACGAAGGATATACCATAATAACTGTAAAAGAGAGTACGAAAAGAACTGCTACTAGGAGAACATCCCATAAACACGTAAATCTATAATCTACTCATCCACAACCGCCATGTTGGCCCACAGACCTCAGGCAAAGTCACCAACCTGCTCGATATACCGATGCCAACCAAACCCCAGGCGCAATAACCGCAGCACCGCAATAGCTGCAAGGGGTCCCTTAACGGAAAAGCTACTGCGTAGGGATCACGGATCAATCAGACCACCTTTTCGGAAAAGTACACTGATGCGGTGGCCAAACCGCTAGTGTGCGTGACACAGCGCCAAGAGCACGACGATCGTAAAAAGATCCAGTCAAACCGCGACAATCGGTTGCAACAGTAATGAGTAAGTGAAACCGACCCAGAGGTCAAACGAGAAGTCGAAGAAGAGCCTATACATCTAAATCACCTAGATGTCCATGATTGTCCCTATCACAATCAACCGCGACGATTGGTCGCAAAGAGGTAACTAATAACACCGACCCGAAGGTCAAACGAAGTGTTAAGGAATAAGACCATATGTCTAAATCACAGAGATGTTCATAATGGTCAAAACCAACAGCGACAAATAGTCGCACGGCTAAAAGCCAATCGAACCGATCCAGAAGTCAAGCTAGACGCCACCGAGGAGAGAGTACATGTAAATAGTCAAGATATTTAGATTTGTCCCTACTCTGTTATAAATTGTCAATAAAGGCAATTCCAAAGCAATCACATTAACCGTGATGGAAGAATAAATATGTTACTTGACCACAAAGGAAACAAAAAATAAGAAGAAGAGAGGAGTCGAGTTCACCAGATCGACAACATTCTCAACTTCGGTTCGGAATACCCTCCTCTACCAGTAGACAATCGAGTACTTGTCTCACCAATAGTCTCTCGTGAGTCACCCGGACCTATTCAAAGTCCCACACGTGATTAATATAACAAATAACATCAACCAACGATTTAGTGGCCCCAACCATTTCGCCAAAATCCCTTCTGTTCCAATTTGCCGGAACAACACTTCGATCCCCGAACCGTCGCGCCGATCGGCTCCCCGATCAAGACATGACCCGCCTGAATTTGCCATCGTTCTATTGAGGACAAAACAGTCCCCGGGCCCCTTCCGCGACGTTCACAATATTCGGGAAAGTCTACTTGTGCTATTTGCAACAAAAAAACCCTACAGATGAGTACTACACTAAGTAAGGGTCTGCAGGGAACAGCATCCATACCTTAGGTCCCGGGACTCCCAATGCTAATTCCGGACAGCACGCGATGCCACGAAAGTCGTGCCGCTGTCCGAGGTCCGTTCGGAGTCCGAAAATCGTGCGAGACAGATGGAGAAATGGTGGCTGCGGGAACGACCGAGACTCAAAATGATGCACCGCTGTCCAAACTGTGGGAACCAGGTAACAACAATGCAGTCTGGCCATACCGCCGTCAAAACGAAATTTCGCGCCGACCCGGTTGATCCCGACGGCGACGCAATGAAGAACGATAAAATTGGACCCCCCCCCCCCCCCCCCCCCCCACCCCGAGCCACAAACAACAAAGAGCCGGGCTTCTGCCAAGCTGGTACTTGGCGCGGCGGCCGCAACGCATGTGGGCGCTGCACGGCAAGGCGCGCGGCGCGGAGTGCAGGGGCGGCGTGCGGTCTGCAGCAGCTAGTGTACGCGCACAGGGGCGCGCTGTTCAGGCGTGCAGAGCGGAGCGGGCCTGGCTGCGGCTTGAGCACGTGCGCAGGGGCGCGCTGCATAGGCGCTCAGTGAGGCGCGAGCCACTAAGCACGGGCTGTGGGGCTCGGGGGCGGTGCAGGCCGAGCGGGAGCGGGCCGCGGGGGTGCGGCTCGGGCCAGCGCAGTAGCGGCTGCAGGGGCGACGCAGCCTGACGCAGCGTAGGTTGCAGGGGAGGGCGGCCTGACGCAGCCGCGGCTGCAGGGGCGACGCGGCCTGGTGCAGCAGCGGCTGCGGGCTGGCGCAGGAACAATTGGGCTCGGATCCCATCTCCCTCAGCACCGACAAGGATGGCGTCGGCGGCGGCGACGATCTCCGGCTCGGATCTCGTCGGAGATGGCGTACGGACGATGTGGGAGGAGGAGGCGGCTGAGAGTGATGAAAGGCAAAAGAGATTAGGGTTAATTTTAGGATTGGTTCCTCTTTTAACCCTAATCCTAATTCTAATCTCCCACCCTCCAACCTAACAATTCAGAATTTACCATCATGTCCCGGGTTCTACCACCAAGGAAAATCCAATTTAAAATTAAATTTCGGATTCTTGTCCCATTTTTGAGACTCCAAAAATTCAAATTTTCCGAAATGCGTGCTAAAAGCCCAATCATCCCAATGACCGATTTCACATATCGCGGTGCAGAAACATGTCCCAACATTTTGAATTTACTAAAAACCGATTTTTCGGTCCAATTTACTCACAAAAATTACATTTTCGGGAGATCCGGATATCGAATTTAATACTCGATTGCACCACCGTTCACAGCTCGACGACGCCGTCAAAATGACGATATTCTTTTTCGAAGATCGCCTCATATCCAAAAGTTGGTCATTTTAAGAAAAAAAATTCGTTTACCGTGATTTTCCACCAACTCCAATTTTCATACTTTTCAGTACAACCAGTACAACAAAATCAAGAACGGACTAGACCACTCCCTTCAGCACAGATTCACCAATAACCCGATGAGAAAAATTCTGAAAAATTATTCCTCTTGTGCTGAAAATAACACATTCTTTAAATATCTAAAGTCAAAAATTCAAATCTTCAAAATTTAAAGTACAACTATTACAAATGATTTCAGCATAATAGAGATTAAATTTTCAAAAATTTATTCCCAATTTTGTGGTGAATCAACACTTGAGGTTGTGGTCACGGAAAACGTATTTGTCGAATAAGTCAAGAAAAAAAATAAATTTTCGTAATTTCAGAAAATGTCGCGGCATTTTACGCGCATGAATGCGTGGAATCAATCGTGAGAATGCGAATTAACATTCTAAAATTTTAGATTTTTAGGGACTAAAATACAAAATATTGGGTTTGGGGACTTAACGGCAATTAAACAAACATTTATATAAGAAGAGGGATTAGGTTAGGGATTCTAAACCTAATCGATAACCTAAGAGACCTCCCTTTCAGTCGCAAAGCCCCTCATTCTTCCCTCGTTCGTACGCCCCAACTGTCACGCCCCGGGAGCAACTTTTAAGCAAAAATAGCCAGATTTTTTTTTTTTTTTAAAGGTCACTCGCTCTGGCACGTGCACAAACCCAGCACATATACAAGATCTCTCTGTACAAACGGACAGAGTCTCCCCTATATATGCACGGTATCGCATTCACATATACATCAACCACATTCCTTTCACATTCATAGAGTGTGAATATTTAATAAAATCATTCTTACCATTCATACAAAAAAACCAATGCCCACACGGCGCATCATAAGTTTGAAAGGATAAATTCACATGGTTTAAAAACAGTGCCCACACGACACTCAGTTTTCTAAAACCGTTTCGCAAATCCTTTTTATATTTTAAAAGTCCGCGTCCACCCGACGCATCCATAAAATCATATACCGAAAGTATAGTTCCAAAGAGTATAGCTAGCTAACAAAAACACAAGTTCGTCCCAACATTCACACCATCCACAATATCCATATCCACATGCACAAATACCAACCAAAATGAAATAACCAACGAGAAGAAGAAAAAGAGTATCACAGTCTGAAAAAGAACTGTAACTCCCTAGGTCGCGTCCTCACCACCGTCCTGATCCCCACCCCCAACCGAACCTGTCACACAATGGGAGTCAATAACATAATCCATAGCGAGAAAATAAATATAGCTATAGCAATAACTGTAAACGAAGATACAGTAATATGCAAGGAACACCAAACCGTATATCAGAACACCCAAGCCACCATACCGCTACCACTCTGTTTCCACATAGGGAATCATACCACTAATATCCAACACAACCGCCAAGTCGGTCCATTGACCTCAGGCACAATCACAATCTCGCTCGATGAGCCGGTGCAAACAACCCCAACCGCACTAACCGCAATGATGCAATGTCCGCAGAGGGGTCCCCTCACGCAAGTCGCCGCGTAGGGATCACGGGTCAAACAAACTACATCTCCGAAAAAGTATACCGATGCGGTAGCCAAACCGCTGGTGTGCGTGAAAAGCGCCAAGAGCATGACAATCAATTTAGAACCAATCAAAACCTTACTGGCGACAATCAGTCGCCCAAGTGTAGCATAAACCAATAATAACAAAAAGGGTTATTCATTCAGTTCTCGTCTTATTGTGTTATACCGTGTTGTCACATTACCCATGACCATCATCCTTCCTACTAACAAAGCAACCATCATAAGAATAATAATAAAGAAGGAGAGAAAGGTCGAATTGAACCAATCCAACATCGTTCTCTTTTTCGAATCAAGATACCTTGTAGTGACCCAGATCCCCGTGTAGCTTTCCCCCATATTTCGAGGTGTGGAACACCTGTTGGTGGTGTGTTGGGGCCACAACACGTCAAAGGGATGTGTTGGATGGACTCAGAGAGGGTTTGGGGTCAAGCCTGTCTTTCGGCTGCTTTTGCCGAATTTTAGAAGTGGTTTCAGGCTGATTGGAGGCCGTATTTGGATTCAGCGCGGAAAAACGCTTGAAAACGGCTATTTACTTGTATTTTTCTGAGTCCGGACGCCAAAAAACGGACACCCGAAAGTTTTCAGTGCAAAATAGTGCACGGGGGGAGCCCTGGACCGGCGGGTGACACGTGGCGGCCTGGGATTGGCCGGCGCACGCTGTCTGGTCCACGGGGGAGTGCCACTGGTGCACGGTGGACCGGCGGGGACACGTGGCGGCCCCCGATTGGCGGGTCCGCGCTGCGTGGTCCACGGGGCAGAGCGGCCGGTGCAGTGGACCGGGGTGCGCCACGTGGCGGCCCCGGATTGGGTGGCCCATGCCTGGTAAAACAAGTCAAAATTGTTACTAGTGTCACTTGATAATGAGACTCTTTGGTATGAAAGACTAGGTCACATAAACTTTAAGGAACTATCTAGAATATCTAATAAAGACATAGCATGTTATTATATGAGTGTTCCCTTTGAGCATGGTACTTGTGGCATTTTAGCTGTAGTTTCATCCAGCTTACCTATTATCTATCTATCTGCATACCTATTGTTTTGCCTTCAGTAGACTTAGTGGGCATACCGTGGATATTGGTGTCGGTACTCACTGGGAACTACCTTCTGCAGTAGTTCTCACACCCGCTGCGGTGACAGGTTTCCAGAGGTTGCTGTTCCGGCTTGGTTCGCGCGGAGACAGCTGTTCGAGGTGAGGACGTGGCCGAGTAGCTCCTTACCATTCTATTTGAGAGTCAGTGGTAGATGTACCCTGTATTTTATGTTTCCACTTTTGTACTGGACATGTCTGAGAGATTTGTATTTATTTACATAGCGGTAGGGACTATGTATTGAGGATTTTGTATATTCAGATGTTCAGTTGTGATTCTGTAGCTACTAGTTTTATTACAGCTCGGATACATGTTTAGCTATGGATCTGACTTGCAGGATAGACGCTTCGTCTGTGCGGGGGTTTCCGTACAAATGGCGGATCTGTTGGCGAGCCCGGGTCGCAGTTTCGACTGCGGGGCGTGACAAGATTTGGTTTATTTGGACAGATACTGTTTTCTAATGCATACATACAGTCATTCCTTTCGGTACTGCATTTAGAGGCATACTAATGGTAGTTTTCCTGTTTCAGCAGCTTATTTACCTTACCACTTTTCCTTTTTCCTTGCCTCTGGTAGACTTAGTGTGTACGTCGGAGTTTGAGGCTTTACCCATAGGGGGGAGGCTACTGGTTTACTAGTGGTTCTCACCCCCATTGTTGTTTTTCCTCTTTTTTGCCCTTTGTTTTGCAGAGTCTTCTGCGAGAGTTGCTGATTTTTCGGTCGTTGTTCGAGGCGAGGGAGTCACGAGCTAGATCCTTACCCGCCCGAGGAGTGTAGCTGTATCCCCTAGTTGGAGATTTCTAGTACTGTCAGCTGGATTATTGTATTATTTACTTTGAGAGAAATCTTCTGTATTTTGAGAGACTGATGTACTATAGTTTTAGTTTATCCCCCTTTTTGAGTTCAGGGATGCTGTATTGAGGATATTGTATGATGATTATTTATTATTTGAGGAGATGTATATTGTAATTTATTTCCGGATGTATAGTGATTGGATTTCATTTTACAGCACTTTATTTCCGCTCTGATATTTGCATAGCTATAGTACTATCTTTTGCAGGTTAGACGCTATGCCTATGCGGGATTTCCCGTATGGTTGGCGGATCTGTTGGTGAGCCCGGGTCGCAGTTCGACCCCGTGGCGTGACAGATTAGGTTGGTATCAGAGCTTAGGGATAGGTCAGTTGGGACTGTAGAAACCCTAGGCTTGTGGTTGGACCCTTGGATGACTTCGTGAGAGTCGTGACTTTTGGCGAGAGTTCTGATTGGATTTTATACCTCTCCCAAGTGATGGGATGAGTGATTAGCATGTTTATTCTCCTAAGCAATTATGTTGGCTGCAAACAACATAATGCTGTGGAAGGGGTGACATGCTCTAGACTTTTGCTGGATTGGGTCGAGTTTTGTTGTGTGCTGTGGTGCAGTTTGTCATGGTGAGCGGTGTCTCACCGACACGATGTGCTGATCCGTGTGCCCCCGTTGCAACGGTTGGGCCAGAGCAGATCGTTTTGGGCCGTATACCCGGATTGGAGGTCAGAGAGCTCCGGGCCTAGATGACAGGATTGTGGGAGGTATACCAGCTGCGGAGTAAGCAGCTAGTTTTGATGACCCAATTTTGGGCGGTAGGCCCCATCAGCATTTTCCCACTGAGACTACCCCTATTGCAGTACTCCCGATGGCAGCGACTCTAGTGGTGCTGTTTGAGCAAGCTACCCCTTCGTGCCGATGATTAGTGTTGAGGTGCTGAGGCAGGATGGAGCATTGATAGTGGATGAGCAACGGGATATCATTGATCGGTTGAGCTAGTTCCGACAACTCGAACCGCCCCGATGCGTAGGATTGAGTTTGGAGCCTATATAGGCGGGTCGTGGGCGGTGGTGATGGAGAGACTAGTTGAGAAAGCTGTTGTCCTAGTTGCAGGATTTGAGGGAGAAGGACCTTGTTGGACCGAATGTGTCACGCCCCGAGACCGCCAATTTGTACAGTTCGGGCACGCCAACAGACCCGCCAATCGGGTATGATCTCTCATTATCCGAAAGGAACGGTAACATCCAAAACAATATATCAAGTGTATGCGGAAGCTCAATATCAGAGTACTAAAATCACTACTAATTTAAAACTTTCATTCAATAAACAATAAGTTTAGAACTGTAAATGAAAGCAGGATATGAGTGAACTATAAATAACTTTATTACATTTCTATCTCTCAACTTGCAACTGAACAATATTACAATTCTTTTACATCATTTCCTCACCATACATAGTTCACTCAAAATATAAAAAGGTACATCTGCTAGACCCTCTAGGCCTCTATGCTGCTGGGCCCTTGCTCCTGTCGTCTGTCTCGACCGCTGTATCCGGACCTGGAAAAATGGTCACCCGAGGGTGTGAGAACTACAACAAAGTTTCTAGTGGGTTCAACCACCGAGAAAGAATGTCCTACACCGCTTGGTTCCAATGGAAGTAATAATAGTAGAATGCTAGGAAAACTATAAATCTTGATTTAACATGCTGAAATGCATATAAAAAAGTCACTACACTATCTGTGTATAATCATTACCCAATACTACTATGTCCAGCCATACCAGGCTACTATCCATAAACTCGGCCACTATGCCACTGTAAAAGAGGGTCAAGCTAACCCGGCCACCTTGGCCACTCTATCGTCTCTTTATTCTTTCACATTCTGGTGCTTTAGTTAAAGTTAAACCCTCAGAAATTCTTGTCCAACGGGCCCCAGCCCGGTAGTCATGCTACCACAAAACAAGATTTCTAAGGTTGCCTATAACACCCGCAAGTGTTACCCAGTCCTACGGGAGAAACGTGCCAGACGGGTCACTGCCCGAGAGAGGGACACTACCCATAACTCCAACAAGGGCTACGTTTCACCCCCGAAGTTACGCCCGTTTTATCTTTTTCTTTTCTTTTCTTTTCTTTTCTTTTACTTTTACTTTAGCACTTAGCCTCTTTTGCTCTTAAGCACTTGCTTTTCTTTCTTATTCGAGCTTATAGCTCACATTGCCACTAGCAAACTGTTCCTCTTTCTTTTAAGCCTTTTAGCTTTTTACTTTCACTTTTACACTTGTCTTTATTCATTCGGCCCTCTAAAGGAGTACCACATCCGATTCCCCTTAGAAGGGTCTCACATTCAGAGGCACCATTTGCATTCTCTTTTGCTTTTTAGCCACTTTTAGCTTTCTTTGTAAACTTTATCTCTTTTATTAATTTATCTCTTATCCTAGGTCTCGCCACAAGGATAACTAGAGAGTCTCATGGACACATAATCATTTCTCTTTCATTCATTTAACTCAAATTGAAGTTAAAGTGGTTGTCCATTTGCCCAGACACCCTATGACCCATTCTAGGGTTATATGTATTTAACTCTTTAACCTTGTGATCACATATACTTGTCCTTAGAGTTTGACTCTAAGTTAGATACTCTACTATCTGCTTAACTCTTTAACTTTGTGGCCACATACTCTTTTCCTTATTCCACGTTGAACTTGGAGTTACGTTAACTCTATTTTCATGTTCCACTTTTAACTTAGAGTTACATTGACTCTAATTCATTACTTGAGAGTAAAACTCCACTAGTTCACTTTAGGTTTTCTTTACCTAAGTTCTATATCATGCTTAACCTAGAGTTCATTGACTCTATGTTAAATACTCTATTCTCAACCTTAGGTTATTCCCTAAGACAATGTCACTCGTTCATCTAGGTTTAACTCCTAAGACATCATGCCACTCGTTAAACCCTTGATCTAGGTTTTCTCCTAATTTTACTACCAAACATACTCTCATATCACATAATTTAGGTAAATCATAAATTTGCACTTTTCATCTGTGTTCATCTACACATGCAAGTTTATCTCCTATTTTGGATAAATCAGACTACTTGATTGTATTTTTCTGAGTCCGGACGGCCGAAAACGGACACCCGAAAGTTTTCTTGTGTTTTTGGTGCACGAAGGACCGGTGGACCGTCGGTGTGCCATGTGGCGGCTTCTGATTGGCGCCATACGCCACATGGCAGCGCAGGAGGCGCGGCGCAGTGGGCCCGGCCCACGGGCGCAGGCGCGGGCAGCGCGGGGGCGCGGGCAGGCGCGCGGGTGAGCGCGGTGCGTGGGGGCGGCGTGCCACATGGAGGCTTCTCGTTGGCTGGCTTTGGACAGGTGGCGGCAGCTGGGTGGCTAGCGCAGCAGGCGCGGTCCACGAACTGGCGCAGTAGGTGCCTCGGGCTGCGTGCATGTCAGGTGGCAGGCGGCGCGGCTTGGGTTGGAAGGCACGCGTTGACGCGCGGGTTCCCGCACGTGGGCGCGCCACGCATCAGCGTGGGCGCGGGTTCCCGCGCGTGGGCGCGCCACGCGTCAGCGTGGGCGCAGGCCACGCGGCGCAACGCGGGCGGCCGGGTCGGCTGTGCGCTGTTCGGGGGCCACGTGGCGCTTCCTGGCAGTTTCGGGCGCGGTCGGACGAGATTCGTGCGACCGGGGTTTCGGCGCCCGAAGGATTCGGGCACCCGAAACCAGGGATACTAAGGGCATTTCTGGATTTGTTTGGGCTGAACCTATAAATAGGCCCTTCCCCCCCTCCGTTTCTTCGTTTTTTGGTTTTTTCGAGGCTCTTCACTGGGGGCTTTCTTTAGTGAAGTTCCTCCCGTCCCTCTTTCCCACTCTTTGATGGATTCCCGAGATTTTTGGAGGCCTCGGTATCGGCGTTTTCTGTGACGCGGCGCACTTCGACGCTCCTTCGATCTTGGGCTTCTACCGTTGTTTTTCAGTCCGAGAGACTCCCTGGACTACCCCGATGGACTTTTGAGCCGATTTTTACAGCAGCGCGTTCACGAGAGGTACGCCTTTGATTTTCGTGTTGATCACTTCACCTCATTTTGGGTTTTTGGCACTGTTCCCGAGGCTTTTCTGTGACCCTTTATACTGCTATGAGGTACGGGACAGCGGTGGAGTATTGTTGGATTTTCTCGGTCTACGAGCATCGGAATGAGTCGTTTAAGGACTCGATTGATATCTATGCTTCGAGAGGAACGCACCCGTATTTTTATCAGAATTTTTGGAGGACTCTTCGAAGGTGATATTTATGCTTCTTTTGGACTGGTTTCCTACAGGATTTTATTTGTGGATATTTCGGTATACCGCAATGTTTTATTTATATCTTGGCCTACAGGTGTCGGAACGGGGTGTATAAATACTCGATTTGGATTTACTCGTCGCGGGGATCGCAATCGTAATTTTTTTGGATTTTTCGGAAGACTGCTTGCACGTGAAAATCCCCCTCTTCGCTGCTGGTTTGTAAAAACAACATGTGCTGTTTGGGTGTTGTGGGGTATTGATTATTGTGTTGTGGTTGCGATGTTGGTTGGAGCAGAGGCTTGTGCGACTGAGTACCGAGGGTGCAGTTTCAGCGGATTTTGGTTAGCGTGTGACTACGCACTTCACCGACTTCGGCTTTGCCTGCGGAAAGCGTTTCAGGTGGGTTGCTTCATCTCCAGAACCGGTGGACGGTTCTCTAATTCTATATGTAGAATGCATGCATGTTTAGGATACATTGTGTGTTATTGAGAGGTAAGCTAGTAAGGATGATTGAATAAGGGAATTGCAAAATTAATATTCATGTTAAATATTATTGAGGACTTACAAGATTTGGATATCCATGATAATAAACAGTAAAAGCTTACCTAAAGGAATTTACCCTATGTGATTGTTAGCATGCATGTTTAATTGTGCAATATCTAGCATCGAGGTAGAAGCTAGAGGAATGGCCTAGATCATGTAGATTGACATACTATAGTAGCGATCTTTTAGCATGCCATGTTGCACATAGTCTTTTATGATATGATTACTCGATGGGGCAGGATTATGTATCTATGTGCGGGTATTACTCCGAGGAGTTATTATGGATCATGGATTATGGACAGGTGTAGTTCATTGTGATTTTGGCATGTTGGTTATGCCCTTGTGGAGCTATTATGTGATTTACTCCCTTTCATTTTGTGGTGACCCGGATCTCTGCAGGGCTTCTACAGTGTGACCAGCAGCTTCTGGAGGCCTATGTGGCGTGTCGGCGGTGTTTCTGCACTAATTTGGACACAAGTGTTGGACTTCGGGTGTAAATGGATCATATAGGTGATCGGAGGACCCCGTTGGATGTGTAGAAGTAATTTCGTGCGAAGCGGATATTAAAATTGGACTCAGCGCGAAGTTTGGACCAAGAAACACCTTTCCGGATGCCTTCGGCAATTTTTAGGAATGGAATTTGGCAAATCGGACACCGGATTTAGACTCAGCGCGCGAAAACGATCAAAATGGACTATTTACATGCATTTTTCGGAGTTTGCTATAGTAAATTACTGTTCACTGGCCGGAACAGTGTTCCCGGCGATCGCCGGCGGCGGCGAGCAGCGGCGGAAGGCGGCGGCGCAGGCTCGGGCAGGCGGCGCGCGGCCGCGGGCAGGCGCACGGGCGCGCGGGCAGGGGCGCGGGCGCGTGGGCAGGTGCGCGGTCCACGGGCGAGGCGTGCACCAGGGGAGGACACGTGGCGGCTTGTTATTGGAGCGGTGTTGTGCGCGCGGTCCACGCAGCGCAGCGGAGCAGGTGACCGGGGCAGGTGACCGTACGGCGGGCAGGTGACCGAACGGCGTGGCCTGTGTTGACTTTTTGGCTGCCACGTGTCGGCACAGGATTGGGCCACGTGGCGCAACCGCAGCGGCTGGCGCCACTGTGCGCTGTGCGGTGTGCCATGTGGCGCTCGGGGATTGGCTCTTTTTGCTATTTGCTGTTTTGGGACACGTGGCGCTCCAGGGACGTTCCGGGCTCGACGGTTTGGGGTGCATTTTGGGGTCCCTGTAGCAGCCCGAATCATTCGGGCGCCCGAAAAATAGGACACAGATGTCATTTTTGGAATTGTTGAGCTGGGCCTATATAAGGCCGAATTCAAGGATGGTTTCGGGCTTCTTCTGGGCCTCATCTCTCCGAGAGCTGTATACAAGAGTTGTTCACCTTCCTGTGGAGCATCTCTTGGAGAAGTTTGGAAATTTTTGGTGGCACGCACTTCGAGGTTTGTGGCTTTTCGGCGCAGTGCGACTTTCATTCACCGGTGATCCCCTTCGTCACGTTTCGGTGCGCAGGCTCCCTTGGCTTACTCAGACCATCGTTTTCGACGATTTTTGCGGCAGCGCATTCACGAGAGGTAAGGCTTCGTTTTTCGTGTTGATTACTTCTCCGCATTTTGAGTTTTTGGCATAGTTCCCGAGGCATCTCTGAGCCACTATTTTTCTGTGGGGATTTTGGACAGCATGAGCTTGTTGGATTTATTTCTCAGCCTACAGACATCTGATTGAGGTGTTTAAAGACTCGATTGATATCTACTCTTCGAGAGGAACGCACCCGTATTTTTATTGGATTTTTATGAGGTCATTTCGAGGGTGAGAATTAAGCTTCTTTACTGCTATCTTTTCAGCAGAACTGTGTTCTTGAGGGAATGGCTCCCAATGTTGTCCGAATTGTTTCTTGGCCTACAGGTATCAGAACGGGGCATTTAAAGAGTCGATTTGGGGCTACTCGTCGCGAGGATCGCAACCGTGATTTTTTGGGAATTTTTGGAGGTCTGTATGCAGGTGGAAATCCCCCTCCTCTCTGCTGGTTGGTAAAAACAGCGTGTGCTGTTTTTGGGAATGTGTGGTATTTGGTTATTAATTGTTGGTGATGTTGTTGATTGGAACAGAGGTTGGGGCGGCTGTTTACCGAGGGAGCGGATCCGGCAGATTTTGGATTTCGTGTGGCTGCGTACTTCACCGACTTCGGCTTTGCCTGCGAAATGCGTTTCAGGTGGGTGCTTTGTTCCGAGAACCGGTGGACGGTTCTCTAACTCTATATGTTAGAATTGCATGCAGGTGTAGGGTACAATACCTGGGATTAATTGGTAAGCTTAACAATGTTGATTTATGGGAATTGCAAGTTAATTATTCATATTATGACAATGGTATTAATCAGACATTTATGTTGATGTCTAGTGGAAGCTTACCTAAGGCAAGGTTACCCTATATGATTAATTATCATGCCATGTTAGCACATAACCTTTTACGAGGCTGGTTTATGCAATGGGATAGGACTTGGTAGTTATGTGCAGGTTCTACTCTGAGAAGCGATTATGGATCGAGGATTATGGACAGGTATAGTCATCGATAATTCGGGCATGAGGTTTATTTTCTTTATTCTTCTTTGAGGACAAATGCATGCTTGTATGGACATATAGTTAGTGTGAAGACCCGAAATTCCCACTATTAGACTACTGTTGCATCTGCAGCTTCTGGAGGCCTTTGTGGCGTGGCGGTGGTATTTGTGCACCGATTGGACATTGTGATGGACCCGGTGTGTTAAATGGATCACGAGAGTAGTCTGATGATCCCGTCGGATGTTTAGAAGTGGTTTCGCGCGCAAGGGATATTAATATTGGACTCAGCGGGAAGTTTGGACCCATGATCACCTCTCCGGATGCCTTCGGGAATTTTTAGAATTGGTATTTGGCCAATCGGACTTTAGAAATAGACCCGGCGTGAAAATCAGATCAAGTGGACTTTCCGGGGGCTTTCGGCAAAAATTTTGGATGAGAATTTGGAGAATCGGACTTCGTATTTGGATTCAGCGCGCGAAAACGTTGGAAATTGACTATTTACATGTATTTTTCTGAGTCCGGAAGCGCGAAAACGGACAACCTGAAGTTTACTGTGTTTTTCGGGTGCATGGTGGACCGGTGGACCGGAGGGGGTGCCACGTGGCGGCTCCGCATTGGGTCCGTACGCCACGTGGCAGGCGTAGAGGCGCGGCGCAGCAGGCCCGGCCCACGCAGCAGGCCCGGCCCACGCAGCAGGCGCGGGCAGGCCGGGCAGGCGCTGGCAGCGGCGCGGGCTGGCACTGTCGCGGGCGGATCGGATAAGGGAGGCCACGTGTCGCCTCCCGATTGGCCGCGTGGATCGCCCTGTCGGGAAGCGACACGTGGCGGCGATCGGGCGCGGGGGCTTCTGCGCGGGAGCGTGCCGATTTGCGACGCGTGGCGGCCCGGCAGCACAGTGCCGGGCCGGCCCGTTACTGTAGCATCAGGGGGAAAATTCCTGGGGTGCTTCTTCTTCTTTGGTTTAAATTGAGTTTTCTTTCTCCATTTTGGGGCTTTTGGAGAGGTTTTTCTCAGTGAGGTTTTTACCAGAGCTTCTCCAACCTCTCTTCTACAACACTGGATTTTTAGAGGATTTTTGGAGGCCATTAGGATCATCTTCTCCATCAACACTTGAGGACATCACCATTGCTACTTCACAGCCCTCTCCGTCGTGTTTCAGTGCGAAAATTCCCCAGGACTCATTTCTTGGAATTTCGAGCTCATGTTTGGTTCTATGTTTTCACAAGAGGTAAGGCTACAATCTTTGTATTCAACTCTTCCCACAGATCTTATGATTTTACAGAGTTTTATGGCTATCTTTGGGACCCCTTTGTTTCAGTCTGGAATTTTGAGCAATCAGTGGTATTTTGGCTTTTCTGAATTATAGGGGTGGAATTTTTGGATGATTTTTGTGGGGGAATTTCCAGGACTCGAAGATCTAAAATATTGGTAAGTATCATTCTCCCCAGATCTGAGTTTTTATTAGGGTTTATGCATGATCTCTGGAACACCTTGCTGCATTCGTGTACAGTTGGAACTTGGTGGATAGTTTAAAGTGTTTATGGGTTTTCTCCTTCATCCGAGCACGAAATTTGGAGTTCTTTAGCTCAAAATGTATCTAATCTCGACAAGGAATCCAATGGTACCTCTCTTGCAGGATTTGGAGCACGTTTGGTTAGGTAACTTTAATGATCTTTTCAAGTGCTGTTATAAAGATTACTGCAGTCCCTGTTTTAGTTTTGATTTGAGCAATGCACTTTGGAATGCAGATAACTTTGTGGAGATAAGGTCTTTTTCAGAAATTCAAGTTGGGACTTCTTCTTGACTTCAAGGTGAGCAATTTCTCTTTTGTGATCTGTGGATAAATCCCTTTGGAAGGGCCCCTATTTTAAGCTTGGAATGCTAGCATGTTTATGTTAGCAGTTTTGGACAGCATGGTGATATTTGTGGTGTTTGAATGTTAGGGGAAATTAATGGTGGATTGTTGAGGACTTGAAGGTATTTGTATGAAGAAGGGATCTTTGTTTTTACTGTTGGAGACTTCATTTTGAGGTATTTGAGGTTGCATATACTATTTATTTAACCTCGTTGCTCTTGCTGAAATTCTGGATTTTTTTTAATTGCGCGGTGTGCATTGTTTCAGTGGTTGTGCCCAATCTGTGAGGTGGATTTGGATGATTTCCGCGGCATCGGACTCCTGAGAGGATAAGGATTACCCACGCCAAATTTAAGCTAAAGCGGGCAGTGGATCGTCAAGTTTCAGGTGGGTGTTTCGTCTCCAGAACCGGTGGACGGTTCTCTAATTCTATGTATTAAAATGCATGCATGTTTGTGTACCAATATCTATTTGAGATGCAAGTTTGGTGATGACATTGGTTCGAGGAATTGTTGTAAGACCTGACTTTTCCGTTACCCTTTCCGTTATCCCTTTCTTACGACTGTCCGACTGTGGGACAATTTTTAGTGTTTTTCCGGAAAGTGCGTCGGGACTCGCGGACATTTTTAGGCGGAAGGGCTCGCGAAACGGAGAACGGGGACGCGATCGGTTTCGGATTCCGACTCCCGGTTCTCCCAGAATAAATTTTTGAAGTTCGGACCCCTTTAGACGCCTCGGGATCCGTGTTGGCAGCCCGCACACCTTTTAAGGTAAACCCTAATTCTTTTAGTATATATATATAGCCGTGTGGGAAAGAGGATTAGGGTTCCTCTTATTTTCTTTTGGTGGCCGCCTCTTTTCTTCTTCCTCTCCTTCCTCCCTCGTAGCCGCCGGCAAAGAATAACCAAGCGCACGGGCAAGGGTGGACCGGTGGAGGCAAGCGGACGATCCCTCCTTCTCCTCCTCTTTCGCACATCGAGGTGAGTCGGAAACGTTTCCGTTTGGGGGAATCTCCCTTTCTTTTTTTTCTTTTGTTGGTCACGAGGAGGGAGGAGGGGGCGGCGCCGTCGCGCATCGCTGCGCGCGGGGCCGGCCGCGGGTGGGGCGCCGTGCGGGCAGGTGCCGCGCGGGGGTCGCCCCACGCCGCGGGCAGCGCGCCGCGCGACACTCGGCCGCGCGCGGGGCCGCCCACAAGAGGGGGCGCCCGCGCGGGCTGGTGCCGCGCGGGGCCGCCCCGCACCGCGGGCAGCGCGCCCGCGCGGCGCTCGGCCGCGCGGGGCCGCCCCGCACCGCGGGCAGCGCGCCCGCGCGGCGCTCGGCCGCGCGGGGCCGCCCGCAAGAGGGGGGCGCCCGCGCGGGCTGGTGCCGCGCGGGGCCGCCCCGCACCGCGGGCAGCGCGCCCGCGCGGCGCTCGGCCGCGCGGGGCTGCCCGCAAGAGGGGGCGCCCGCGCGGGCTGGTGCCGCGCGGGGCCGCCCCGCACCGCGGGCAGCGCGCCCGCGCGGCGCTCGGCCGCGCGGGGCCGCCCGCAAGAGGGGGCGCCCGCGCGGGCTGGTGCCGCGCGGGGCCGCCCCGCACCGCGGGCAGCGCGCCCTCGCGGCGCTCGGCCGCGCGGGGCCGCCCGCAAGAGGGGGGCGCCCGCGCGGGCTGGTGCCGCGCGGGGCCGCCCCGCACCGCGGGCAGCGCGCCCGCGCGGCGCTCGGCCGCGCGGGCTGGTGCCGCGCGGGGCCGCCCCGCACCGCGGGCAGCGCGCCCGCGCGGCGCTCGGCCGCGCGGGGCCGCCCGCAAGAGGGGGCGCCCGCGCGGGCTGGTGCCGCGCGGGGCCGCCCCGCACCACGGGCAGCGCACCCGCGCGGCGCTCGGCCGCGCGGGGCCGCCCGCAAGAGCGGGGCACCCGCGCGGGCTGGTGCCGCGTGGGGCCGCCCCGCACCGCGGGCAGCGCGCCCGCGCGGCGCTCGGCCGCGCGGGGCCGCCCGCAAGAGGGGGGCACCCGCGCGGGCTGGTGCCGCGCGGGGTCGCCCCGCTCCGCGAGCAGCGCGCCCGCGCGGCGCCCGGCCGCGCGGGGCCGCCCGCAGGAGGGGCGCCCGCGCGGGCTGGTGCCGCGCGGGGCTGCGCCCAGGCAGAGTGTCCGTCGCACGGGCCGGTGCTGTGCGAAGAACTCCGCTGCACGCTGTTGGGAGTCGTTGTAAACTTCGGACTTCTAAGCTTTGACTTGCCCTTGTTCCTTCAGGAGTGCGGGACGCTGTTGGCGACTGGTGCACAGACGCGGACTGGACGAACGCAGGACGACGCACACAAGGTGGGTACCCCTTAGAACCTCTTTATGCATAGTTTCGTTGTTGCTATGTTTATTTTGTTGAGGGGTTTGGTGGGTGATGTGGACCTCCGGATTTACGGCTGTCGCGATAGAAGACCGGGCGGGCAGTTCGCCCTATCCGAACAAAGGTAGGGTTGTTCGGGGCATACTAGCGTTGGGGGCAGTGATCGACGTGACCTTTCAGAACATTAAAGTTGAACTTGTGGAATATTGTTAACTCCGGCAAAGGTTTGTGTTTTATTATCTTTATAGTATGGCGACTATGGGTCGCTGTGGGGACTCTTCCATTGTCTTGGTTTCCGGAGTTATGGGAAAAGGGGTAAGAACTTAGTAATTGCATGTTTACATTTGCTAACCCTGTTAAAGCTATTGTGTGGATTTTTTTGGTTGCCGAGGCAGGTGCTCGGTCCGGGTTGCCGAGGATGGTGCTCGGATGAGGCTCGAGATTTTGCTACACGCACAAAGATCTTAGTAATTGCATGTTTACATTTGCTAACCCTGTTAAAGCTATTGTGTGGATATTTGGTTGCCGAGGCAGGTGCTCGGTCTGGTTTGCCGAGGATGGTGCTCGGATGAGGCTCGAGATTGCTACACGCACACCCGCGGTTTGGCCACCGCAAAGGGTGTGCTTTTCCGGAAAAGTGGTACGTTGACCCGTGTACCCCACGCGAAGGTGGCGTTAGGAATGGGGGCCCCCATGGGTGGGGGGTGTGAGCTGTACTGTTGAGGTCGGTGCTCGACGGCCGAGGCAGGTGCTCGGCGGTGGGCATCGGGGAAGGTGCCCGATGTTATTTTTGATACAGGGTGTAGTTATGGTGGATGATGCCGAGGTGGGTGCTCGGCGGCCGAGGCAGGTGCTCGGTAGGGGTCTCCGAGGCAGGTGCTCGGTGTGGTTGCCGGGGGAGGTGCCCAGTTTTGGTTTGCACGAGGTTCTGCATTATATTGTTTGCACGGGGTTCAGCATTGTATGGTTTGCACATGGTGCTTCATTGTTGGTTGCTCTGGTTTCTATCGTGGTTTGCCTGACTTTAGCCCTATTTGCTTATTATGTTATTTCTTGTCACTGACTCCCCACTCCGCGACAGGTTCACCCAGACCGTCCGGGGTCGAGCGCTAGGGCACCGGAGAGGCCGCAAGAGTGCTGCTCTGACTTTGATCGAGCTTCAGTCACAGTGACCTTTCTTTCCCTTTATCTTTTATTACTCATGTTAGTTAGTTGTGGTTTGCGATACCCCCGTGGGGTCGAAGTGGATGTTGCCTCTTTCCTTTTGAATAATTGAATGAATTCTACGTTCTCTCTTACTTGGCCGTTTTGAACGATGAAAAGCAAAGAAAACCGTTTGCGAAAACTACTTTTAAAACGTGGGTGTCGTGTGGGCACCGAGCTTTACAAACCTTATGGGATTTATGTGTTTGCGAACTGTTTTCATAAACGATGGCGTCGTGTGGATGCCGCTTTCAAAACCTTGTGATTATTTATCCCTTCAAAACACCGGCCTCTATGCTCTAAGTGAATGCTAGAATATCATGTGAATTATTTGGTTGTATGTGTACGAGACCCCAACTGATGTGGTTAGAGATTGTGTGTGCTACGCCTTGTGAGACACTTTGTAGTTGAGACGCCGTGCATATACAAAGGAGACTCTGCCCGTTTGCAGAGTGAATTTGTGTATGCGGCGGGTCTGGACACGCGCCGGGGAGTATTGTTTTACAAAAAAAAATAATATATGGCTGATTCAGGGGCATCGGTGGCTCCTCTTCCGCGCGATTCGAACCCCCGGGGCGTGACAGATTAAGATGGTATCAGAGCGGTAAACTTTAACCACAACAGTCGGGGCCCAACATCCACGGGGCGCAATACACTAACTACTGATTAATAAAGTGAACTGGGGGATTTAATTTTAGTACGTCTGTAGGTCGCGGTGCTAGACCCGATAGGTCTAGGGTTGACTTGGTTTCTTTGTATGTAGCGATTAATGGCCCGAAATGGGTTATCAGCGGAGAACGCAGGGGCAGAAAGTACGGTGCCAATAGCGGCGGAGTATCAGCTGCTCCGACAACAACTACAAGAGGTGGCCGGGCAGTTGGCAACCCTTATGGAACAAATGCGGCAGTGGGCGCAACAGTCGACAATACCAATGGAGGTCGCCCAGGCTTCTTTGCCCGGACCAACCGCACCAGTGACGAGACCGTGGGTGGCGGTCAGCGAGACTACGGTTGCCCCTTCTCCGACCTCGGTGACCGAGATACCGTCGGTTCATCCGACGACGCCTTCAGTAGCACTAACACCAGCAACTTCGGGACTTACGCCGGGGGCACCGCCCTTCCATCTTGGACCACGTTCCGAGAAAAACGGTTTGAGGCATTTCTCTCCGACAGCATCAAACAGCAGATGGAAGATGACCTGAAGCACATCAAGAAAGGAAGTCAGACAGTTACGGGTTATCAACGGGCAAATTGTGAGGTTGACCAAATGTGTTCCCCCTATTATAAGAGATGAATCTCACAAAGCCCGTCTTTTTGTGAATGGTTTACGAAGCGACATCTACAAGGTGGTGCAAACGGCGGGTTTGCACACCTTCTAGGAGGTGGTCGATAGAGCCACCACAGTGGAGCACGGATTTGCGATTTCACGAGCCCGACGGGAGAGCTCACATCACGGCGGGGATAAGAAACGAGCTCGACCTTGTTTTGGAGAGGAGCATACCAAGAGGAGCCGGCCTCCTAAATACCTGAGATGGCAACAAGGAACCACGAATGCGCCGACGGGAGGACAATGGTCGGTGGACAAGTCTTGCATCAATTGCGGTGGAATACACCAAGTGACCGAATGTCCCCAGAAGCAAGACCACCGTTTTCGATGCGGCAAACCGGGGCGCCATTGTTTCAACTGCCCCTCGGAAACAGGGACATCACCCGTAACAGCATCCCACTCCTCCACCTCGCTTCATGTTTCTCCCTACCATAGATATTAGAAGAAATCCCATCGTAGAAATAAGTTCGGTCGGATCCTCCGGCTACCCCTCGAGGCAGGCGGCTGTACTCCTTCCTGCCCAGCGAGGGCGAGACGGGTTCTTAGTCTCTAAGGACTAATGAGGTTTCCGTTAAAAGTTAACGGCATCACGCTTGGGGCCGACAGTCGCGGCAATCTTTTAGTGGTAGTTGACTGCTTGAAGTTCCAAGTGCGTTTCCGGGAACCGGACTTACCGAAAAACAGCCTTATGAACTCGGAGTGGTTGTCATGAGTTCACGGTCATACCGTTCAGACTCGTTAACGCACCAGCGGTATTCATAGGCATGAGAAATAGGATACTCAAGCCCTCCTTAGACCAGCCGGTAATGTGGTCTTATAGTGGACGTTCCGATCTACTCTCACAACGGACAAGGGATATGGGGAACACTCGCGAGTAATCCCCTAGACCCTCCAGGATCAGCAACCATATGCCAAACTCATAAAGTGTGAGTTTTGGCTCCGTGAGGTGGACTTTTTGGGGCGTACCGTTTCGACATCTGGAATTGCAGTGGATCCGAGGAGGATCGAGTCGGTGGCCAATTGGGCTCGGCCAACAACGGTGACGAAGATCCGAAGCTTCTTAGGACGGGCAGGCCATTACAGACGCTTCGTGGGAGGCCACTTCCCTAAATCGACTAACCCAAAGTGGGGTAGAGGTTCGTCTGGACAGCCCAGTGCCAAAGGAGTTTCAAAGAACTTAAAGACAGACGCACACAGGCGCCAGTGCTCATACAGCCGAAGCCCGGAAAGGACTATAAGATCTAGTCTGACGAATCTCCAAGAGGATCTTGGGAGACCCATCGACGGACACGTAACTACAACTGGTGCAAGACAGAATGTCCTCGGAGCAAGGCGGAATTTTTTTTTACGAGTGACTCAGGGATGTAATAAGGTTCCGGGGACGAATTCGTGTGCCCGATAAGCTAGAAACGAGGGAAGAAAATCTAGCCAAAGTATATAATACCTCCTATACCGCGCATTCCGGAGGTACAAAGAGGTGCAGGGATCTATGGCAGACCTTCTGGTGGCCCAAATCGAAAGAGCGATGTGGCACAAATTGTGGCGCAATTTCTGGTGTGCCAACAGGTGAAAGCGAACATCAGCGACCGGCGGGGGAAAGCAGACGTTTCGGCTACGAGGGAGGTAGTAGCAAGGAAGACCTCGTATAAGAGAAATTTTGGCCACGACCCCAGAGGAACCCTTAGAAGTAATGCTTCGTACCCTCCTGCCCAATAAAGAGGTGAAGACTTAGTTGTCTTTTATGTTGGCTATTTAGTTAAGGGTTAAATAGGTCCAACTTCCGGCCTTGTGACAATAGACCCGAGGCGTTGTAACAGTACGCCTTAGACGTCCAGGTGAGGTGAGACGGGCCAAGACCCGAGGCGTTGTAACAGTACGCCATAGACGTCCAGGTGGGTTGAGTCAGGACAAGATCGCTGGCGGTGTGACAGAACGCCTTAAGTAAATGAGTTGCGTATTGCTAATGGTTCGAGCTCTTGGCATTGTTGGTTGGCGTCAATGACCCGATTTTCGGGAGGTTGGAGCGCGTAGGCCCGGTGACATACCGGTTGGCTTTACTGCCAAACCTCGATGCGGATCTTAGCACGAGAGGACAAAAAGGTTGCGCAACCGGACGATCCCCCTATGGGAAGGCGCTATGAAGCAACCAGGAAGAATGTGAGGTAACTTAGGAACCAGAGTCAAAGATGGGGGAGTGCTACCCGGACCTCTTCGCCGCAGGCGGGAGTTAAGTTTCGGGGACGAAACTTGTTTTTATTGGTGAGTGATGTAAGACCTGGCTTTTCCGTTACCCTTTCCGTTATCCCTTTCTTACGACTGTCCGACTGTGGGACAATTTTTTAGTTTTTCCGGAAAGTCCGTCGGGACTCGCGGACCATTTTAGGCGGAAGGGCTCGCGAAACGGAGAACGGGGACGCGATCGGTTTCGGATTCCGACTCCCGGTTCTCCCAGAATAAATTTTTGAAGTTCGGACCCCTTTAGACGCCTCGGGATCCGTGTTGGCAGCCCGCACCACCTTTTAAGGTAAACCCTAATTCTTTTAGTATATATATATAGCCGTGTGGGAAAGAGGATTAGGGTTCCTCTTATTTCTTTGGTGGCCGCCTCTTTTCTTCTTTCCCTCCTCCTTCCTCCCTCGTAGCCGCCGGCAAAGAATAACCAAGCGGCACGGGCAAGGGTGGACCGGTGGAGGGCAAGCGGACGATCCTCCTTCTCCTCCTCTTTCGCACATCGAGGTGAGTCGGAAACGTTTCCGTTTGGGGAATCTCCCTTTCTTTTTTTTCTTTGTTGGTCACGAGGAGGGAGGAGGGGGCGGCGCCGTCGCGCATCGCTGCGCGCGGGGCCGGCCGCGGGTGGGGGCGCCGTGCGGGCAGGTGCCGCGCGGGTCGCCCCACGCCGCGGGCAGCGCGCCGCGCGACACTCGGCCGCGCGGGGCCGCCCACAAGAGGGGGCGCCCGCGCGGGCTGGTGCCGCGCGGGCCGCCCCGCACCGCGGCAGCGCGCCCGCCCGGCGCGGCGCTGGGCCGGCGGGGCCGCCCGCAAGAGGGGGCGCCCGCGCGGGCTGGTGCCGCGCGGGGCCGCCCCGCACCGCGGGCAGCGCCCCGCGCGGCGCTCGGCCGCGCGGGGGCCGCCCGCAAGAGGGGGCGCCCGCGCGGGCTGGTGCCGCGCGGGGCCGCCCCGCACCGCGGGCAGCGCGCCCGCGGCGCGCTCGGCGGTCCGCCGCGTGGGCCGCCCGCAAGAGGGGGGCGCCCGCGCGGGCTGGTGCCGCGCGGGGCCGCCCCGCACCGCGGGCAGCGCGCCCGCGCGGCGCTCGGCCGCGCGGGGCCGCCCGCAAGAGGGGCGCCCGCCGCGGGCTGGTGCCGCGCGGGGCCGCCCCGCACCGCGGGCAGCGCGCCCGGCGCGCTCGGCCGGCGCGGGCCGCCCGCAAGAGCGGGCCCTGCGTCGGGCTGGTGCCGCGCGGGGCCGCCCCGACCCGCTGCAGCGCGCCCGCGGTGCGGGCGCGCCCCGGCCCGCGCGGGCCGCCCGCAGAGGGGGGCGCGCCCGCGCGGGCTGGTGCCCCGCGCGGGGTCGCCCCGCCCGCGAGCAGCGCGCCCAGGCGGCGCGCCCGTGCGCGCGGCCGCCGCAGAGGGCGCCCGCGCGGCTTGCCGCGCGGGCTGCGCCCAGGCAGAGGTCCGTCGCACGGGCCGGTGCTGTGCGAAGAACTCCGCTGCACGCTGTTGGGAGTCGTTTGTAAGCTTCGGACTTCTAAGCTTTGACTTGCCCTTGTTCCTTCAGGAGTGCGGGACGCTGTTGGCGACTGGTGCACAGACGCGGACTGGACGAACGCAGGACGACGCACACAAGGTGGGTACCCCCTTAGAACCTCTTTATGCACAGTTTCGTTGTTGCATGTTTTATTTTTTGAGGGGTTTGGTGGGTGATGTGGACCTCCGATTTACGGCTGTCGCGGTAGAAGACCGGGCGGGCAGTTCGCCCTATCCGAACAAAGGTAGGGTGTTCGGGGCATACTAGCGTTGGGGGCAGTGATCGACGTGACCTTTCAGAACATTAAAGTTGAACTTGTGGAATATTGTTAACTCCGGCAAAGTTGTGTGTTTTATTATCTTTATAGTATGGCGACTATGGTCGCTGTGGGGACTCTTCCATTGTCTTGGTTTCCGGGTTATGGGAAAAGGGGTAAGAACTTAGTAATTGCATGTTTACATTTGCTAACCCTGTTAAAGCTATTGTGTGATATTTTGGTTGCCGAGGCAGGTGCTCGGTCCGGTTGCCGAGGATGGTGCTCGGATGAGGCCGAGAGTTTGCTACACGCACAAAGATCTTAGTAATTGCATGTTTACATTTGCTAACCCTGTTAAAGCTATTGTGTGGATATTTGGTTGCGAGGCAGTTTGCTCGGTCTGGTTTGCCGAGGATGGTGCTCGGATGAGGCTCGAGATTGCTACACGCACACCCGCGGTTTGGCCACCGCAAAGGGTGTGCTTTTCCGGGGAAAGTGGTACGTTGACCCGTGTACCCCACGCGAAGGTGGCGTTAGGAATGGGGGCCCCCATGGGTGGGGGTGTGATCGAAGGCGGTGCTCGCCGGCCGAGGGCAGGTGCTCGGCGGTGGGCATCGGGGAAGGTGCCCGATGTCCTTTTTTGAACAGGGTGTGTTTTTGGGATGATGCCGAGGTGGGTGCTCGGCGGCCGAGGCAGGTGCTCGTGGGGTTCTCCGAGGCAGGTGCTCGGTGGGGTTGCCGGGGGAGGTGCCGGTTTTGGTTTGCACGAGGTTCTGCATTATATTGTTTGCACGGGGTTCAGCATTGTATGGTTGCACATGGTGCTTCATTGTTGTTTGCTCTGGTTTCTATCGTGGTTTGCTGACTTTAGCCCTATTGGCTTATATGTTATTTCTGTCCATGACTCCCCACTCCGCGACAGGTTCACCCCAGACCGTCCGGGGTCGAGCGCTAGGGCACCGGAGAGGCCGCAAGAGTGCTGCTCTGACTTTGATCGAGCTTCAGACACAGTGACCCTTCTTTCCCTTTTAGCTTTTATTACTCATGTAGTTAGTTGTGGTTTGCGATACCCCCGTGGGGTCGAAGTGGATGTTGCCTCTTTCCTTTTTGAATATTGAAGATTCTACGTTCTCTCTTACTTGGCCGTTTTGAACGATGAAAGCAAAGAAAACCGTTTGCGAAAACTATTTTAAAACGTGGTGTCGTGTGGGCACCGCGCTTTACAAACCTTATGGGATATATGTGGTTGCGACTGTTTTCATAAACGATGGCGCGTGGGATGCCGCTTTCCAAAACTTGTGATTATTTATCCTTCAAAACACCGGCCCTCTATGCTCTAAGTGATGCTAGAATATCATGTGAATTGTTTGGTTGTATGTGTACGAGACCCCAACTGATGTGGTTAGAGGATTGTGTGTGCTACGCCTTGTGAGACACTTTGTAGTTGAGACGCCGTGCATAATACAAAGAGACTCTCCCGTTTGCAGAGTGAATTTGTGTATGCGGCGGTCTGGACACGCGCCGGGGAGTATTGTTTTACAAAAAAAAATAATATATGGCTGATTCAGGGGCATCGGTGGCTCCTCTTCCGCGCGATTCGAACCCCCGGGGCGTGACAATGGTATTATATGATAGTGAGATATGCCTATGGAACCTTGCAAGATAGTATATTATTATCTGATATTTGAGAGCATGCATAATTTGTTGTCCAAACTATAGCCTGGAATGTGAGCACAAGAATGATAAGTTCATGTGGATTGGG
>CM055064.1:42091992-42131978 GCA_029204045.2 Tillandsia leiboldiana | reverse complement strand
GACCGGAGGGGGTGGCCACGTGGCGGCCCGCATTGGGTCCGTACGCCACGTGGCAGGCGTAGAGAGTCGCGGCGCAGCAGGCCCGGCCCACGCAGCAGGCCCGGCCCACGCCAGCAGGCGCGGGCAGGCCGGGCAGGCTCTGGCGGGTAGCGCGCTGGCGGCACTGTCGCGGGCGGATCGGATAAGGGATGCCGCCGTGTCGCTCCCGATGGCCGCGTGGATCGCCCTGTCGGGAAGCGACACGTGGCGGCGATCGGGCGCGGGGGGCTTCTCTCGGGCGCTGCCGATTTGCGACGCGTGGCTGCCCGGCAGCACATGCGGGCCGGCCCGTTACTGTAGCATCAGGGGGAAGAATTCCTGGGGTGCTTCTTCTTCTTTGGTTTAAATTGAGTTTTCTTTCCTCCCTTTTTTGGGCTTTTTGGAGAGTTTTTCTCCAGTGAGTTTTTACCAGAGCGTTCTCCAACCTCTCTTCTACAACACGATGGATTTTTAGAGGATTTTTGGAGGCCATTAGGATCATCTCTCCATCAACACTTGAGGACATCACCATTGGCTACTTCACAGCCCCTCCGTCGTGTTTCAGTGCGAACATTCCCCGGCTCATTTCTTGGAATTTCGAGCTCATGTTTGGTTCTATGTTTTCACAAGAGTAAGGCTACAATCTTTGTATTCAACTCTTCCCACAGATCTGGATTTTACAGAGTTTTAATGGCTATCTTTGGGACCCCTTTGTTTCAGTCTGGGAATTTGAGCAATCAGGTATTTTGCTTTTCGAATTATAGGGGTGGAAGTTTTGGATGATTTTTTGTGGGGAATTTCCAGACTCGAAGATCTAAAATATTGGTAGTATCATTCTCCCCAGATCTGAGTTTTTATTAGGTTATGCATGATCTCTGGAACACCTTCTTGCTGCATTCGTGTACAGTTGGAACTTGGTGGATAGTTTAAAGTGTTTATGGGTTTTCTCCTTCTCCGAGCACGAAATTTGGAGTTCTTTAGCTCAAAATGTATCTAATCCTCGACAAGGAATCCAATGGTACCTCTCTTGCAGGATTGGAGCACGTTTGGTTAGGTAACTTTAATGATCTTTTCAAGTGCTGTATAAAGATTACTGCAGTCCCCTGTTTTAGTTTTGATTAGCAATGGCACTTTGGAATGCAGATAACTTTGTGGAGATAAGGTCTTTTTCAGAAATTCAAGTTGGGACTTCTTCTTGACTTCAAGGTGACAATTTCTCTTTGTGATCTGTGGATAAATCCCTTTGGAAGGGCCCCTATTTAAAGCTTGGAATCTAGCATGTTATGTTAGCAGTTTTGGGACAGCATGTGAAATTTGTGGTGGTTTGAATGTTAGGGAAATTAATGTGGATTGTTGAGGACTTAAGGTCTTTGTATGAAGAAGGGATCTTGTTTTTACTGTTGTGAGACTTCATTTTGAGGTATTTGAGGTTGCATATACTATTATTTAACCTCGTTTTGCCCTGCTGAATTCTGGATTTTTTTTACTTGCGCGGTGGCATTGTTTCAGTGGTTGTGCCCAATCTGTGAGGTGGATTTGGATGATTTCCGCCGCCCTCGACTCCTGAGAGGATAAGGATTACCCACGCCAAATTTAAGCTAAAGCGGGCAGTGGATCGTCAAGTTTCGGTGGGTGTTTCGTCTCCCAACCGGTGGACGGTTCTTCTAATTCTATGTATTAAATGCATGCATGTTTGTGTACCAATATCTTATTGAGATGCAAGTTTTGGTGATGACATTGGTTCGAGGAATTGTTGTAAGACCTGCTTTTTTTCGTTAACCCTTTCCGTTATCCCTTTCTTACGACTGTCCGACTGTGGGACAATTTTTAGTGTTTTTTCCGGAAAGTGCGTCGGGACTCGCGGACATTTTTAGGCGGAAGGGCTCGCGAAACGGAGAACGGGGACGCGATCGGTTTCGGATTCCGACTCCCGGTTCTCCCAGAATAAATTTTGAAGTTCGGACCCCTTTAGACGCCTCGGATCCGTGTTGGCAGCCCGCACACCTTTTAAGGTAACCCTAATTCTTTTAGTATAATATATAGCCGTGTGGGAAAGAGGATTAGGGTTCCTCTTATTTTCTTTTGGTGGCCGCCTCTTTTCTTCTTCCTCTCCTTCCTCCCTCGTAGCCGCCGGCAAAGAATAACCAAGCGCACGGGCAAGGGTGGACCGTGGAGGCAAGCGGACGATCCCTCCTTCTCCTCCTCTTTGCACATCGAGGTGAGTCGGAAACGTTTCCGTTTGGGGGAATCTCCCTTTCTTTTTTTTCTTTTGTTGGTCACGAGGAGGGAGGAGGGCGGCGCCGTCGCGCATCGCTCGCTGCGCGCGGGGCGGCCGCGGGTGGGGCGCCGTGCGGGCAGGTGCCGCGCGGGGTCGCCCCACCCGCGGGCAGCGCGCCGCGCGACACTCGGCCGCGCGCGGGCCGCCCACAAGAGGGGGCGCCCGCGCGGGCTGGTGCCGCGCGGGGCCGCCCCGCCCGCGGGCAGCGCGCCCCGCGGCGCTCGCCGCGCGGGGCCGCCCGCACCGCGGGCAGCGCGCCCGCGGCGGCGCATCGGCCGCGCGGGGCCCCGCAAAGGGGGGCGCCCGCGCGGGCTGGTGCCGGGCGCGGGCCCCCCCACCGCGGGCAGCGCGCCCGCGCGGCGCTCGGCCGCGCGGGGCTGCCCGCAAGAGGGGGCGCCCGCGCGGCTGGTGCGCGCGGGGCCGCCCCGCACCACCGCGGGCACGCGCCCGGCGCGGCGCTCGGCCGCGCGGGGCCGCCCGCAAGAGGGGGCGCCCGCGCGGGCTGGTGCCGCGCGGGGCCGCCCCGCACCGGGGCAGCGCGCCCTCGCGGCGCTCGGCCGCGCGGGGCCGCCCGCAAGAGGGGGCGCGCCCGCGCGGGCTGTGCCGCGCGGGGCGCCCCGCACCGCGGGCAGCGCGCCCGCGCGGCGCTCGCCGCGCGGGCTGGTGCCGCGCGGGGCCGCCCCGCACCGCGGGCAGCGCGCCCGCGCGGCGCTCGGCCGCGCGGGGCCGCCCGCAAGAGGGGCGCCCGCGCGGGCTGGGCCCGCGCGGGCCGCCCCGCACCACGGGCACGCACCCACCGCGGCGCTCGCGGGCCGCGCGGGCCGCCCGCAAGAGCGGGGCACCCGCGCGGGCTGGTGCCGGTGGGGCCCGCCCCCGCACCGCGGCAGCGCGCCCCGCGTCGGCGCTCGGCCGCGCGGGGGCCGCCCGCAAGAGGGGGGCACCCGCGCGGCTGGTGCCGCGCGGGGTCGCCCCGCTCCGCGAGCAGCGCGCCCGCGGCGGCGCCCCGGCCGCGGCGGGGCCGCCCGCAGGAGGGGCGCCCCGCGCGGGCTGGTGCCGCGCGGGGCTGCGCCCAGGCAGAGTGTCCGTCGCACGGGCCGGTGCTGTGCGAAGAACTCCGCTGCACGCTGTTGGGAGTCGTTGTAAACTTCGGACTTCTAAGCTTTGACTTGCCCTTGTTCCTTCAGGAGTGCGGGACGCTGTTGGCGACTGGTGCACAGACGCGGACTGGACGAACGCAGGACGACGCACACAAGGTGGGTACCCCTTAGAACCTCTTTATGCATAGTTTTCGTTGTTGCTATGTTTATTTTGTTGAGGGGTTTGGTGGGTGATGTGGACCTCCGGATTTACGGCTGTCGCGATAGAAGACCGGGCGGGCAGTTCGCCCTATCCGAACAAAGGTAGGGTTGTTCGGGGCATACTAGCGTGGGGGCAGTGATCGACGTGACCTTCAGAACATTAAAGTTGAACTTGTGGAATATGTTAACTCCGGCAAAGGTTTGTGTTTTATTATCTTTTAGTATGGCGACTATGGTCGCTGTGGGGACTCTTCCATTGTCTTGGTTTCCGGAGTTTGGGAAAAGGGGTAAGAACTTAGTAATTGCATGTTTACATTTGCTAACCCTGTTAAAGCTATTGTGTGGATTTTTTTGGTTGCCGAGGCAGGTGCTCGGTCCGGGTTGCCGAGGATGGTGCTCGGATGAGGCTCGAGATTTTGCTACACGCACAAAGATCTTAGTAATTGCATGTTTACATTTGCTAACCCTGTTAAAGCTATTGTGTGGATATTTGGTTGCCGAGGCAGGTGCTCGGTCTGGTTTGCCGAGGATGGTGCTCGGATGAGGCTCGAGATTGCTACACGCACCCCGGTTTGGCCACCGCAAAGGGTGTGCTTTTCCGGAAAAGTGGTACGTTGACCCGTGTACCCCACGCGAAGGTGGCGTTAGGAATGGGGCCCCCATGGGTGGGGGTGTGAGCTGTACTGGTGAGGTCGGTGCTGTCGACGGCCGAGGCAGGTGCTCGGCGGTGGGCATCGGGAAGTGCCCGATGTTATTTTGATACAGGGTGTGGTTATGGTGGATGATGCCGAGGTGGGTGCTCGGCGGCCGAGGCAGGTGCTCGGTAGGGGTCTCCGAGGCAGGTGCTCGGTGTGGTTGCCGGGGGAGGCCCAGTTTTGGTTTGCACGAGGTTCTGCATTATATTGTTTGCACGGGGTTCAGCATTGTATGGTTTGCACATGGTGCTTCATTGTTGGTTGCTCTGGTTTCTATCGTGGTTTGCCTGACTTTAGCCCTATTTGCTTATTATGTTATTTCTGTCACTGACTCCCCACTCCGCGACAGGTTCACCCAGACCGTCCGGGGTCGAGCGCTAGGGCACCGGAGAGGCCGCAAGAGTGCTGCTCTGACTTTGATCGAGCTTCAGTCACAGTGACCTTTCTTTCCCTTTATCTTTTATTACTCATGTTAGTTAGTTGTGGTTTGCGATACCCCCGTGGGGTCGAAGTGGATGTTGCCTCTCTTCCTTTTTGAATAATTGAATGAATTCTACGTTCTCTCTTACTTGGCCGTTTTGAACGATGAAAAGCAAAGAAAACCGTTTGCGAAAACTACTTTTAAAACGTGGGTGTCGTGTGGGCACCGAGCTTTACAAACCTTATGGGATTTATGTGTTTGCGAACTGTTTTCATAAACGATGGCGTCGTGTGGATGCCGCTTTCAAAACCTTGTGATTATTTATCCCTTCAAAACACCGGCCTCTATGCTCTAAGTGAATGCTAGAATATCATGTGAATTGTTTGGTTGTATGTGTACGAGACCCCAACTGATGTGGTTAGAGATTGTGTGTGCTACGCCTTGTGAGACACTTTGTAGTTGAGACGCCGTGCATATACAAAGGAGACTCTGCCCGTTTGCAGAGTGAATTTGTGTATGCGGCGGGTCTGGACACGCGCCGGGAGTATTGTTTTTACAAAAAAAAATATATGGCTGATTCAGGGGCATCGGTGGCTCCTCTTCCGCGCGATTCGAACCCCCGGGGCGTGACAGATTAAGATGGTATCAGAGCGGTAAACTTTAACCACAACAGTCGGGGCCCAACATCCACGGGCGCAATACACTAACTACTGATTAATAAAGTGAACTGGGGGATTTAATTTTAGTACGTCTGTAGGTCGCGGTGCTAGACCCGATAGGTCTAGGGTTGACTTGGTTTCTTTGTATGTAGCGATTAATGGCCCGAATGGGTTATCAGCGGAGAACGCAGGGGCAGAAAGTACGGTGCCAATAGCGGCGGAGTATCAGCTGCTCCGACAACAACTACAAGAGGTGGCCGGGCAGTTGGCAACCCTTATGGAACAAATGCGGCAGTGGGCGCAACAGTCGACATTACCAATGGAGGTCGCCCAGGCTTCTTTGCCGGACCAACCGCACCAGTGACGAGACCGTCGGGTGGCGGTCAGCGAGACTACGGTTGCCCTTCTTCTCGACCTCGGTGACCGAGATAACCGTCGGTTCATCCGACGACGCCTTCAGTAGCACTAACACCAGCAACTTCGGGACTTACGCCGGGGCACCGCCCTTCCATCTTGGACCACGTTCCGAGAAAAACGTGTTGAGGCATTTCTCTCCGACAGCATCAACAGCAGATGGAAGATGACCTGAAGCACATCAAGAAAGGAAGTCAGACAGTTACGGGTTATCAACGGGCAAATTGTGAGGTTGACCAATGTGTTCCCCCTATTATAAGAGATGAATCTCACAAAGCCCGTCTTTTTGTGAATGGTTTACGAAGCGACATCTACAAGGTGGTGCAAACGGCGGGTTTGCACACCTTCTAGGAGGTGGTCGATAGAGCCACCACAGTGGAGCACGGATTTGCGATTTCACGAGCCCGACGGGAGAGCTCACATCACGGCGGGGATAAGAAACGAGCTCGACCTTGTTTTGGAGAGGAGCATACCAAGAGGAGCCGCCTCCTAAATACCTGAGATGGCAACAAGGAACACGAATGCGCCGACGGGAGGACAATGGTCGGTGGACAAGTCTTGCATCAATTGCGGTGGAATACACCAAGTGACCGAATGTCCCCAGAAGCAAGACCACCGTTTTCGATGCGGCAAACCGGGGCGCCATTGTTTCAACTGCCCCTCGGAAACAGGGACATCACCCGTAACAGCATCCCACTCCTCCACCTCGCTTCATGTTTCTCCCTACCATAGATATTAGAAGAAATCCCATCGTAGAAATAAGTTCGGTCGGATCCTCCGGCTACCCCTCGAGGCAGGCGGCTGTACTCCTTCCTGCCCAGCGAGGGCGAGACGGGTTCTTAGTCTCTAAGGACTAATGAGGTTTCCGTTAAAAGTTAACGGCATCACGCTTGGGGCCGACAGTCGCGGCAATCTTTTAGTGGTAGTTGACTGCTTGAAGTTCCAAGTGCGTTTCCGGGAACCGGACTTACCGAAAAACAGCCTTATGAACTCGGAGTGGTTGTCATGAGTTCACGGTCATACGTTCAGACTCGTTAACGCACCAGCGGTATTCATAGGCATGAGAAATAGGATACTCAAGCCCTCCTTAGACCAGCCGGTAATGTGTCTTATAGTGGACGTTCCGATCTACTCTCACAACGGACAAGGGATATGGGGAACACTCGCGAGTAATCCCCTAGACCCTCCAGGATCAGCAACCATATGCCAAACTCATAAAGTGTGAGTTTTGGCTCCGTGAGGTGGACTTTTTGGGGCGTACCGTTTCGACATCTGGAATTGCAGTGGATCCGAGGAGGATCGAGTCGGTGGCCAATTGGGCTCGGCCAACAACGGTGACGAAGATCCGAAGCTTCTTAGGACGGGCAGGCCATTACAGACGCTTCGTGGGAGGCCACTTCCCTAAATCGACTAACCCAAAGTGGGTAGAGGTTCGTCTGGACAGCCCAGTGCCAAAGGAGTTTCAAAGAACTTAAAGACAGACGCACACAGGCGCCAGTGCTCATACAGCCGAAGCCCGAAAGGACTATAAGATCTAGTCTGACGAATCTCCAAGAGGATCTTGGGAGACCCATCGACGGACACGTAACTACAACTGGTGCAAGACAGAATGTCCTCGAGCAAGGCGGAATTTTTTTTTACGAGTGACTCAGGGATGTAATAAGGTTCCGGGGACGAATTCGTGTGCCCGATAAGCTAGAAACGAGGGAAGAAAATCTAGCCAAAGTATATAATACCTCCTATACCGCATTCCGGAGGTACAAAGAGGTGCAGGGATCTATGGCAGACCTTCTGGTGGCCCAAATCGAAAGAGCGATGTGGCACAAATTGTGGCGCAATTTCTGGTGTGCCAACAGGTGAAAGCGAACATCAGCGACCGGCGGGGGAAAGCAGACGTTTCGGCTACGAGGGAGGTAGTAGCAAGGAAGACCTCGTATAAGAGAAATTTTGGCCACGACCCCAGAGGAACCTTAGAAGTATGCTTCGTACCCTCCTGCCCAATAAAGAGGTGAAGACTTAGTTGTCTTTTATGTTGGCTATTTAGTTAAGGGTTAAATAGGTCCAACTTCCGGCCTTGTGACAATAGACCCGAGGCGTTGTAACTACGCCTTAGACGGTCCAGGTGAGGTGAGACGGGCCCAAGACCCGAGGCGTTGTAACAGTACGCCATAGACGTCCAGGTGGTTGAGTCAGACAAGATCGCTGGCGGTGTGACAGAACGCCTTAAGTAAATGAGTTGCGTATTGCTAATGGTTCGAGCTCTTGGCATTGTTGGTTGGCGTCAATGAACCGATTTTCGGGAGGTTGGAGCGCGTAGGCCCGGTGACATACCGGTTGGCTTTACTGCCAAACCTCGATGCGTGATCTTAGCACGAGAGGACAAAAAGGTTGCGCAACCGACGATCCCCCTATGGGAAGGCGCTATGAAGCAACCAGGAAGAATGTGTAGGTAACTTAGGACCAGAGTCAAAGATGGGGGATGCCTACCCGGAACCTCTTCGCCGCAGGCGGGAGTTAAGTTTCGGGACGAAACTTGTTTTTATTGGTGAGTGATGTAAGAACCTGGCTTTTCCGTTACCCTTTCCGTTATCCCTTTCTTACGACTGTCCGACTGTGGGACAATTTTTTAGTGTTTTTTTCCGGGCAAAGCTCCGTCGGGACTTCGCGGACATTTTAGGCGGAAGGGCTCGCGAAACGGAGAACGGGGACGCGATCGGTTTCGGATTCCGACTCCCGTTCTCCCAGAATAAATTTTGAGTTCGGACCCCTTTAGACGCTCGGGATCCGTGTTGGCAGCCGCACACCTTTTAAGGTAAACCCTAATTCTTTTAGTATATAGATATAGCCGTGTGGGAAAGAGGATTAGGGTTCCTCTTATTTTCTTTTGGTGGCCGCCTCTTTTCTTCTTCCTCTCCTTCCTCCCTCGTAGCCGCCGGCAAAGAATAACCAAGCGCACGGGCAAGGGTGGACCGGTGGAGGCAAGCGGACGATCCCTCCTTCTCCTCCTCTTTCGCACATCGAGGTGAGTCGGAAACGTTTCCGTTTGGGGGAATCTCCCTTTCTTTTTTTTCTTTTGTTGGTCACGAGGAGGGAGGAGGTGGCGGCGCCGTCGCGCATCGCTGCGCGCGGGGGCCGGCCGCGGGTGGGGCGCCGTGCGGGCAGGTGCCGCGCGGGTCGCCCCACGCGCGGGCAGCGCGCCGCGCGACACTCGGCCGCCGCGCGGGGCCGCCCACAAGAGGGGGCGCCCGCGCGGGCTGGTGCCGCGCGGGGCCGCCCCGCACCGCGGGCAGCGCGCCCGCGCGGGCGCTCGGCTCGGCGGGGCCGCCCGCAAGAGGGGGGCGCCCGCGCGGGCTGGTGCCGCGCGGGGCCGCCCCGCACCGCGGGCAGCGCGCCCGCGCGGCGCTCGGCCGCGCGGGGCCGCCCGCAAGAGGGGGCGCCCGCGCGGGCTGGTGCCGCGGCGGGCCGCCCCGCACCTTGCGGGCAGCGCGCCCGCGCGGCGCTCTGCCGCGCGGGGCCGCCCGCAAGGAGGGGGCGCCCGCAGCGGGCTGGTGCCGCGCGGGGCCGCCCCGCACCGCGGGCAGCGCGCCCCGCGCGGCGCTCGGCCGCGCGGGGCCGCCCGCAAGATGGGGGCGCCAGCGCGGGCTGTGCCGCGCGGGGCCGCCCCGCACCCGCGGGCAGCGCCACCCGCGCGGCGCTCGGCCGCGCGGGGCCGCCCGCAAGAGCGGTGGCACCTTGCGCGGGCTGGTGCCGCGTGGGGCCGCCCCGCACCGCGGGCAGCGCGCCCGCGCGGCGCTCGGCCGCGCGGGGCCGCCCGCAAGAGGGGGGCACCCGCGCGGGCTGGTGCCGCGCGGGGTCGCCCCGCTCCGCGAGCAGCGCGCCCGCGCGGCGCCCGGCCGCGCGGGGCCGCCCGCAGGAGGGGCGCCCGCGCGGGCTGGTGCCGCGCGGGGCTGCGCCCAGGCAGAGTGTCCGTCGCACGGGCCGGTGCTGTGCGAAGAACTCCGCTGCACGCTGTTGGGAGTCGTTGTAAACTTCGGACTCTAAGCTTTGACTTGCCCTTGTTCCTTCAGGAGTGCGGGACACTGTTGGCGACTGGTGCACAGACGCGGACTGGACGAACGCAGGACGACGCACACAAGGTGGGTACCCCTTAGAACCTCTTATGCACAGTTTCGTTGTTGCTATGTTTATTTTGTTGAGGGGTTTGGTGGGTGATGTGGACCTCCGGATTTACGGCTGTCGCGGTAGAAGACCGGGCGGGCAGTTCGCCCTATCCGAACAAAGGTAGGGTTGTTCGGGGCATACTAGCGTTGGGGGCAGTGATCGACGTGACCTTTCAGAACATTAAAGTTGAACTTGTGGAATATTGTTAACTCCGGCAAAGGTTTGTGTTTTATTATCTTTATAGTATGGCGACTATGGGTCGCTGTGGGGACTCTTCCATTGTCTTGGTTTCCGGAGTTATGGGAAAAGGGGTAAGAACTTAGTAATTGCATGTTTACATTTGCTAACCCTGTTAAAGCTATTGTGTGGATTTTTTTGGTTGCCGAGGCAGGTGCTCGGTCCGGGTTGCCGAGGATGGTGCTCGGATGAGGCTCGAGATTTTGCTACACGCACAAAGATCTTAGTAATTGCATGTTTACATTTGCTAACCCTGTTAAAGCTATTGTGTGGATATTTGGTTGCCGAGGCAGGTGCTCGGTCTGGTTTGCCGAGGATGGTGCTCGGATGAGGCTCGAGATTGCTACACGCACACCCGCGGTTTGGCCACCGCAAAGGGTGTGCTTTTCCGGAAAAGTGGTACGTTGACCCGTGTACCCCACGCGAAGGTGGCGTTAGGAATGGGGGCCCCCATGGGTGGGGGGTGTGAGCTGTACTGTTGAGGTCGGTGCTCGACGGCCGAGGCAGGTGCTCGGCGGTGGGCATCGGGGAAGGTGCCCGATGTTATTTTTGATACAGGGTGTAGTTATGGTGGATGATGCCGAGGTGGGTGCTCGGCGGCCGAGGCAGGTGCTCGGTAGGGGTCTCCGAGGCAGGTGCTCGGTGTGGTTGCCGGGGGAGGTGCCCAGTTTTGGTTTGCACGAGGTTCTGCATTATATTGTTTGCACGGGGTTCAGCATTGTATGGTTTGCACATGGTGCTTCATTGTTGGTTGCTCTGGTTTCTATCGTGGTTTGCCTGACTTTAGCCCTATTTGCTTATTATGTTATTTCTTGTCACTGACTCCCCACTCCGCGACAGGTTCACCCAGACCGTCCGGGGTCGAGCGCTAGGGCACCGGAGAGGCCGCAAGAGTGCTGCTCTGACTTTGATCGAGCTTCAGTCACAGTGACCTTTCTTTCCCTTTATCTTTTATTACTCATGTTAGTTAGTTGTGGTTTGCGATACCCCCGTGGGGTCGAAGTGGATGTTGCCTCTTTCCTTTTTGAATAATTGAATGAATTCTACGTTCTCTCTTACTTGGCCGTTTTGAACGATGAAAAGCAAAGAAAACCGTTTGCGAAAACTACTTTTAAAACGTGGGTGTCGTGTGGGCACCGAGCTTTACAAACCTTATGGGATTTATGTGTTTGCGAACTGTTTTCATAAACGATGGCGTCGTGTGGATGCCGCTTTCAAAACCTTGTGATTATTTATCCCTTCAAAACACCGGCCTCTATGCTCTAAGTGAATGCTAGAATATCATGTGAATTGTTTGGTTGTATGTGTACGAGACCCCAACTGATGTGGTTAGAGATTGTGTGTGCTACGCCTTGTGAGACACTTTGTAGTTGAGACGCCGTGCATATACAAAGGAGACTCTGCCCGTTTGCAGAGTGAATTTGTGTATGCGGCGGGTCTGGACACGCGCCGGGGAGTATTGTTTTACAAAAAAAAATAATATATGGCTGATTCAGGGGCATCGGTGGCTCCTCTTCCGCGCGATTCGAACCCCCGGGGCGTGACAATTGTATTATATGATATTGAGATATGCCTGATGGAAACTTGCAAGATAGTATAATTATATCTGATAATTTGAGAGCATGCATAATTTGTTGTACAAACTATAGCCTGGAGAGGTGAGCACAAGAATGATATAGTTCATGTGGATTGGGGCTTTCATGATTCAGGGTACACTTTAGATATCTTTGAGATATTATATGTTCGATGAATGTTTTTACCTACGCTAGTTGAGAGCATGTTTAGGGAGATGAGACTTATGTTACTTGGTTTTAGTGTTTATATCCCTTGATGTTCCCTGCTCATGTTTTAGTTTATTTAATGCTATTATTGGAACTTGACCTAGCACCCCGTCATATGCTGCATGCTTAACCAGACCAGTAGAGAACCTTCACTTGGGCTAGGTTCTTTTATGCTTTAGATTTCCCACACTTTGCATCTTTCCTGGACATAGTGTTGCCTCGCCCGGGTAGTGGGGCGAGGGTCGGGTTTCTGTGGGACTTTGTTGCACTCGTGCCTGGGGGCAGAGTGTAGTCTGGTAGATGAGTTTAGTTCGTGCTAGTGTCGTGGGGAGCCGTTGAGTAGACGGTGGTCCCGGACCGTCGAGTATCTTCCGGTCAGTGTTGTTGGGAACCGTTGGGGTTGACGGTGGTCCCAGGTCGTTGAGTGTGGTCCGACCTGTGTTGCTGGCCCTGAGTTGTGGGTCGTTCCTGGCTGTGGAGTATCTCCAGCCAGTGTGTTTGTGCTGTGAGCTGTTGGTGAGGCTAGTGTCTCGTGTTTCGCGTGAGCTGATCAGCTGAGTCGTCGAGGGTGCTCCGACTGTTGTGCGAGATGTTTGAGGATTTTGAGTCTTTCCGTTCAGAGCGTGAGCGTGGATTTTGGACTATAGCCTGCAGTGCCACTTGAGCTCGACAGAGTGCGCGGATACCCTTGTCCTCGTTGGGGTCGCTCCCCTCGAGTGCCACGTCCGGGGTGGGTCTGCACTTTGGTATCGCGACTTGTCGACGCCGTCCCTCTGACTGGGCCAGTTAGTGGCAGTTACGGACGCCGTCCCTCTGACTGGGCCAGTTAGTGGCAGTTATGGACGCAGTCCCTCTGGCTGGGCCAGTTAGTGGCAGCTACGGACATACCTACAGCAGTAGGTAGGCGCAGGTTTGACTGGACCCTATGTGGCAGTCAGTATAGATTGGGTGACTGTACTGTGTGAGTTAGTAGATGCATCATATTTCCATCTGTTTCGTTTTCTTGAGCATCTAGATAGAGGCATAGTAGCTGTAGAGTTACTTTTCCAGCCCTTTCATATCAGTATTATTATTGTTACTTTATGCCTCTAGTAGACTTAGTGGGCAGACCGTCGGGCTTGTTGACGGCACCCACTGAGAACTACTGTGGGATGTAGTTCTCACACCCGTCGTGGTGTCTTTTCCCCAGGAACTCCTACTACTGTTCCTGTTGCTCCTGTTGCTGATCCTTCCGACCGAGGCGAGAGAGTCGCGAGCTAGTTCCCTACCCGTCGTTGGAGTGTAGCGGTACCCCTTCAGAGGAGAGCTTCAGTAGTTTAGTTTATTTCTTTTTCCTCTTTTGAGAGACTGATGTAGTGAGGATATTTTTGTATTGAGAGCTTGTACACTGATGTATTTATTGGAGATATCTCCCCTTTGAGTTTTGTATCAGAGGATTTTGTTTATGATCATTTTGGGAGATAGATTTTCTACCTTATTTTTCAGTTGTACAGTGATTCAGATTTTATTACAGCAGTTTTTCTTCAGCTCTGATATCTGTTTAGTTGTTAGATGATACTTTTGCAGGTTGGACGCTTCGCCTATGTGGGATTTCGCATAGGTGGCGGATCTGTTGGCGATCCCGGGTCGCAGTTTCGACCCCGGGGCGTGACAGATTAGAGTGGTATCAGAGCCTAGGTTGTAGGTCATGGTGGACTTAGAAACTCTAGGCTTATGGTTTGACCCTTGGTTGACTTCGTGAGAGTCGTGATTTATAGCGAGAGTCCTGATTGAGTTTTATACCTCTCCCAAGGGACGGGAAGAGTGATTGGTATGTTTATTCTCCTAAGTGATTATGTTGGCTGCAGACAACATAATGCTGTGGAATGGGTGACATGCTCGAGACTTTCGCTGGATTGGGTCGAGTGGCTTTTGTGTGCTGATTTGCTGTTTCGTCGTGGCGAGGGGTGTCTCCCTGACGCTGGGTTTTGACCCGTGTGCATCCTATCATAGCGGTTGAGCTTGAGCGGTTGGTTTTGGACCGGATACCTGGATGGAGGTCAGAGAACTCCGGACCCAGATGACAGGATTGGCAGAGGCTTATCAGCGGCAGAGTGAGCGAGCAGCTGGTTTTAGTGACACAGTCGTCAGAACACTGGGTAGCCCCCTCCGTGCCAATGTTTAGTGCCGAGGCACCGAGGCAGGGTGGATAGTTGACAGCAGAGGAGCTGTGGGACATGATCGAGTTATTGAGCCAGATTTGGCAGATGAACTACCCCGACTCGTAAGATTGAGTTTGGAGCCTTTGGAAGCAGAGTCGTGGTTGGTGGTGATGGAGTGAACAATGAGAGCCTCTCTGTGCGAGAGGGTTTATGCAGTTGTTGAACTGCGCGCTCCAGGTTTCGGGGGACGAGGCGCATAGGATATGTGTGTTTGGGAGTGGATTGCGCCAGGATACCTTTCAGTTTAATTGGTCCCTCTGTTATGGATTATTGACGCCTCGATGGTGTAGGGTTGTGTGTGGAGTGTGGCGCTGTAGTTCCTTTGGATAGGGATCTGCCGCCAGAGGTGAGTTCTGGACTTAGGCGCTTGGCGCCGGGTGATGGAGGACAGGCCGACCGGCAGAGGCATTCTAGTTTTCTTCCCTAGGGGTGTAGATCCCCGAGATGCGAGAGATCGGGTGGACCCCGATGGCAGCATCTGTATCTTTATCTGAGTGGCGCAGCGGTAGCGTGGATTTGTCATCTGCGGAGGACCTTATTCGTCACCTCAGTGGGAGCAGAGACAGAGGTCGTGCTCCCTATGTGGATAGTCCTGATTTTCCTTGCAGATTGAGCGACAACCACTTGCTTTGAGCGGATGAACCTGTGCCGCCCGGTTGGAGGGCGCCACAGCAGCGGACCGGGTTGTCGCGGGTGTGAATTCATCGCAGCAGTCGGAGCTAGAGCATGTTGCTTTCCTGCATGGACTAAAGGCAGAATTATTACCACGTGCACTAGAGGTACAGGTTTCTGTTGGTGTTGTGCATATGGAGGAGACTTGTGGATTATGTCTAATGCAGTTGAGGCCGTGAGTAGTATCGGCATACTTGTTGGTAATTGTGGCAGTTCGATGTTTTGACCCAGCGCGTGGGGATTGGTTGGTATGCCACAGGATGTTTGACTGCTGGGAGATCGGATTTTTTTTAACCTTCTGCGAGGCAGACGGGAGGAGGTTGGTGGTTGAGTTAGTTAGAGCACACAGGTTATAGCGACTGTGCGGGAGGTGCATACGGCGGCACCGGGACCAAAGGATATCTCTGTTGCCCACGAGATCCTGGGTGTGAGTTCACCTAAGCTGTTGATAATGCCGCCGGTTAGGGAGATAGAGTTTGCTTTTGACGTGGTTCGGGGAACCGCGCCACCCTCGACAGCACCTTATTGGATATCGCCTGTAGAGCTGAGAGAGCTGATGGCGCAGTTGCAGGATCTGATGGATCGAGGGGTCTGTTTGACCTAGTGCCACGCCGTTGATATACGGTGGTGATGCCACGCCGTTGGTACACGGTGGTGATGCCACGTCGTTGATACACGACGGTGAGGGTCCTTTTATGGTTCGGGTGTAGACAGGTCCGTGTGGTATCTAGGACCTTTTGATGGGGTTATACTCCGGCAGTTAGTGTATGATGCGAGTACCTACTTGGAATCAGACAGCCGAGGACTTTGCCTAGATGGCATTCAGGATCCGGCAGGGGCATTATGAGCTCATAGTGAGGCCAATGGAATGACAAATGCCCTGCCGCTCTTATGATTTGAGGAATTGTGTGTCCCTGTTGTACTTGGACGAATTGGGAGTGGTGTTCCCCAAGGATATTATGATTTACTCCCAGAGCGACTTGGAGTACGTGGATCACTTGTGGATGTGCTACCATGCCTGTGTGGATGAAGCTGTATGCCAAGTTATTGAGATACAAGTTTTAGCTTCAGAAGCATACCTTCTTGGGTCACTTTGTGTTAGCCGTAGGGGCGGCAGTGGGAACCCGACCAAATGGAGGTTATTCGAGATTGGCTGAGACCAACAGTTATTCTTGAAGTGAGGAGCTTCTTGGACTTGGCAGTGCCAGGAGAGCATGGCCAATGGATAATGAGACTGATACCAGCGCCAATGCTAGTGTTTCCAGTGTTGGGAGATGGATTGTGTGTTTTAGTGATGCCTCCCATTGTGGCTGTGGAGTTACCGTGGGTTGAGCTTCGGTCCGCACTTCTCTAGTCCAACCCTATGAGTATTGTGGCAGGACGAACCGCTGTTTTGTAGGCAGCTTGGATCCCATAGTTGAGCCTTTCAGTACGCCTATTATTTTCGGCTTTGATTGATATACCTGTGCGTAGGCTATGCCTGCTTGGCTATCAGTCTTGATTACTCAGCATTTCTGTTTTATACTTTATGGCAGATTAGAGTGGTAGCTTCAGTTTTCAGTTTCTACCATGCGACACCAGTGGAGACTACAGCTTTCTGCATCTTGAGAGGGATTTACGCGGATTGTCGTTGATGGTTCGGACTTTTGACCGCGAGTTTGGGCATCAGCATTATGATCGCCTTTCGAGCCAGTTTTCAGTCCCGTTCACTGACGGTTTGGTCCCCGTCAGGATGTTCTTTATTAGTTGAGAGATTGACTTCGACCCGTGGGTCCGTTGGGGTTATGTTGGCATGTTGAGCGACCAACTATGGCATGAGATTGTATCTCTTAAGGATCCCTTTTGAGGGTAGCCCGCGGTTGAGTAGTCCACTCGGGTGGTTTTGGATCGGGAAGTAACCGAGTGAAGACCCTAGCCTATTGGATTCTTTTCCTTATTGGATGAATGTGTGGGTATGCTTCGGGTCGCCTTGTTGAGATTGGCACCAGGATGTGGTTATTTTCGTTTTCCCCAGCTTTTATTGGAGCCCCTCTGGTATTTCACGTCTCAGCTCAGGAGTTAGGTGTTTTTGGATCCCTCGCCCGTGATTGACTTGCCCCTTTGAGATCTGTGATTGTTGGAGTACGAGGGACGCCCGTTGCGATTTCTGGCTCGTGAGATGAGAGAATTGCACATCGGGCCATGCCGTACTTGTTGTTGTTGTTGTTGTTGGGAAGTAATCACAGGGAGTGAGTGGTGTTTGGGGAACTGGAGGCGTTATTGATGGATATCTACCCGTGGTATTTGTGACTCCTGGTGGACTTGAGCTTGTTTCGAGGACGAAACTTTCTTTTAGTGGGGGAGGATGTGAAGACCCGAAATTCCCACTATTAGACTACTGTTGCATCTGCAGCTTCTGGAGGCCTTTGTGGCGTGGCGGTGGTATTTGTGCACCGATTGGACATTGTGATGGACCCGGTGTGTTAAATGGATCACGAGAGTAGTCTGATGATCCCGTCGGATGTTTAGAAGTGGTTTCGCGCGCAAGGGATATTAATATTGGACTCAGCGCGAAGTTTGGACCCATGATCACCTCTCCGGATGCCTTCGGGAATTTTTAGAATTGGTATTTGGCCAATCGGACTTTAGAAATGGACCCGGCGCGAAAATCAGATCAAGTGGACTTTCCGAGGGCTTTCGGCAAAAATTTCGGATGAGAATTTGGAGAATCGGACTTCGTATTTGGATTCAGCGCGCGAAAACGTTGGAAATCGACTATTTACATGTATTTTTCTGAGTCCGGACGCGCGAAAACGGACAACCTGAAGTTTACTGTGTTTTTCGGGTGCATGGTGGACCGGTGGACCGGAGGGGGTGCCACGTGGCGGCTCCGCATTGGGTCCGTACGCCACGTGGCAGGCGTAGAGGCGCGGCGCAGCAGGCCCGGCCCACGCAGCAGGCACGGGCAGGCCGGGCAGGCGCTGGCAGCGGCGCGGGCTGGCACTGTCGCGGGCGGATCGGATAAGGGAGGCCACGTGTCGCCTCCCGATTCGCCGCGTGGATCGCCCTGTCGGGAAGCGACACGTGGCGGCGATCGGGCGCGGGGGCTTCTGCGCGGGAGCGTGCCGATTTGCGACGCGTGGCGGCCCGGCAGCACAGTGCCGGGCCGGCCCGTTACTGTAGCATCAGGGGGAAAATTCCTGGGGTGCTTCTTCTTCTTTGGTTTAAATTGAGTTTTCTTTCTCCATTTTGGGGCTTTTGGAGAGGTTTTTCTCAGTGAGGTTTTTACCAGAGCTTCTCCAACCTCTCTTCTACAACACTGGATTTTTAGAGGATTTTTGGAGGCCATTAGGATCATCTTCTCCATCAACACTTGAGGACATCACCATTGCTACTTCACAGCCCTCTCCGTCGTGTTTCAGTGCGAAAATTCCCCAGGACTCATTTCTTGGAATTTCGAGCTCATGTTTGGTTCTATGTTTTCACAAGAGGTAAGGCTACAATCTTTGTATTCAACTCTTCCCACAGATCTCATGATTTTACAGAGTTTTATGGCTATCTTTGGGACCCCTTTGTTTCAGTCTGGAATTTTGAGCAATCAGTGGTATTTTGGCTTTTCTGAATTATAGGGGTGGAATTTTTGGATGATTTTTGTGGGGGAATTTCCAGGACTCGAAGATCTAAAATATTGGTAAGTATCATTCTCCCCAGATCTGAGTTTTTATTAGGGTTTATGCATGATCTCTGGAACACCTTGCTGCATTCGTGTACAGTTGGAACTTGGTGGATAGTTTAAAGTGTTTATGGGTTTTCTCCTTCATCCGAGCACGAAATTTGGAGTTCTTTAGCTCAAAATGTATCTAATCTCGACAAGGAATCCAATGGTACCTCTCTTGCAGGATTTGGAGCACGTTTGGTTAGGTAACTTTAATGATCTTTTCAAGTGCTGTTATAAAGATTACTGCAGTCCCTGTTTTAGTTTTGATTTGAGCAATGCACCTTGGAATGCAGATAACTTTGTGGAGATAAGGTCTTTTTCAGAAATTCAAGTTGGGACTTCTTCTTGACTTCAAGGTGAGCAATTTCTCTTTTGTGATCTGTGGATAAATCCCTTTGGAAGGGCCCCTATTTTAAGCTTGGAATGCTAGCATGTTTATGTTAGCAGTTTTGGACAGCATGGTGATATTTGTGGTGTTTGAATGTTAGGGGAAATTAATGGTGGATTGTTGAGGACTTGAAGGTATTTGTATGAAGAAGGGATCTTTGTTTTTACTGTTGGAGACTTCATTTTGAGGTATTTGAGGTTGCATATACTATTTATTTAACCTCATTGCTCTTGCTGAAATTCTGGATTTTTTTTAATTGCGCGGTGTGCATTGTTTCAGTGGTTGTGCCCAATCTGTGAGGTGGATTTGGATGATTTCCGCGGCATCGGACTCCTGAGAGGATAAGGATTACCCACGCCAAATTTCAGCTAAAGCGGGCAGTGGATCGTCAAGTTTCAGGTGGGTGTTTCGTCTCCAGAACCGGTGGACGGTTCTCTAATTCTATGTATTAAAATGCATGCATGTTTGTGTACCAATATCTATTTGAGATGCAAGTTTGGTGATGACATTGGTTCGAGGAATTGTATTATATGATATTGAGATATGCCTGATGGAAACTTGCAAGATAGTATAATTATATCTGATAATTTGAGAGCATGCATAATTTGTTGTACAAACTATAGCCTGGAGAGGTGAGCACAAGAATGATATAGTTCATGTGGATTGGGGCTTTCATGATTCAGGGTACACTTTAGATATCTTCGAGATATTATATGTTCGATGAATGTTTTTACCTACGCTAGTTGAGAGCATGTTTAGGGAGATGAGACTTATGTTACTTGGTTTTAGTGTTTATATCCCTTGATGTTCCCTGCTCATGTTTTAGTTTATTTAATGCTATTATTGGAACTTGACCTAGCACCCCGTCATATGCTGCATGCTTAACCAGACCAGTAGAGAACCTTCACTTGGGCTAGGTTCTTTTATGCTTTAGATTTCCCACACTTTGCATCTTTCCTGGACATAGTGTTGCCTCGCCCGGGTAGTGGGGCGAGGGTCGGGTTTCTGTGGGACTTTGTTGCACTCGTGCCTGGGGGCAGAGTGTAGTCTGGTAGATGAGTTTAGTTCGTGCTAGTGTCGTGGGGAGCCGTTGAGTAGACGGTGGTCCCGGACCGTCGAGTATCTTCCGGTCAGTGTTGTTGGGAACCGTTGGGGTTGACGGTGGTCCCAGGTCGTTGAGTGTGGTCCGACCTGTGTTGCTGGCCCTGAGTTGTGGGTCGTTCCTGGCTGTGGAGTATCTCCAGCCAGTGTGTTTGTGCTGTGAGCTGTTGGTGAGGCTAGTGTCTCGTGTTTCGCGTGAGCTGATCAGCTGAGTCGTCGAGGGTGCTCCGACTGTTGTGCGAGATGTTTGAGGATTTTGAGTCTTTCCGTTCAGAGCGTGAGCGTGGATTTTGGACTATAGCCTGCAGTGCCACTTGAGCTCGACAGAGTGCGCGGATACCCTTGTCCTCGTTGGGGTCGCTCCCCTCGAGTGCCACGTCCGGGGTGGGTCTGCACTTTGGTATCGCGACTTGTCGACGCCGTCCCTCTGACTGGGCCAGTTAGTGGAAGTTACGGACACCGTCCCTCTGACTGGGCCAGTTAGTGGCAGTTACGGACGCAGTCCCTCTGGCTGGGCCAGTTAGTGGCAGCTACGGACATACCTACAGCAGAAGGTAGGCGCAGGTTTGACTGGACCCTATGTGGCAGTCAGTATAGATTGGGTGACTGTACTGTGTGAGTTAGTAGATGCATCATATTTCCATCTGTTTCGTTTTCTTGAGCATCTAGATAGAGGCATAGTAGCTGTAGAGTTACTTTTCCAGCCCTTTCATATCAGTATTATTATTGTTACTTTATGCCTCTAGTAGACTTAGTGGGCAGACCGTCGGGCTTGTTGACGGCACCCACTGAGAACTACTGTGGGATGTAGTTCTCACACCCGTCGTGGTGTCTTTTCCCCAGGAACTCCTACTACTGTTCCTGTTGCTCCTGTTGCTGATCCTTTTGACCGAGGCGAGAGAGTCGCGAGCTAGTTCCCTACCCGTCGTTGGAGTGTAGCGGTACCCCTTCAGAGGAGAGCTTCAGTAGTTTAGTTTATTTCTTTTTCCTCTTTTGAGAGACTGATGTAGTGAGGATATTTTTGTATTGAGAGCTTGTACACTGATGTATTTATTGGAGATATCTCCCCTTTGAGTTTTGTATCAGAGGATTTTGTTTATGATCATTTTGGGAGATAGATTTTGTACCTTATTTTTCAGTTGTACAGTGATTCAGATTTTATTACAGCAGTTTTTCTTCAGCTCTGATATTTGTTTAATTGTTAGATGATACTTTTGCAGGTTGGACGCTTCGCCTATGTGGGATTTCACATAGGTGGCGGATCTGTTGGCGATCCCGGGTCGCAGTTTCGACCCCGGGGCGTGACAGTTAGGCCATCTTTTACTGCTGCACTACATATTGGAACTTGACTTAGGAGAAACCATGTTATTCCTTTCTCCTTCTTGTTAGTCAGGCGGTCTGTGTTGCTCGGGTGCGAGCAGGGGTCTGGGGTAGTGTAGCAGGAACATTGGTGACAGGGACGGGTTGTGCTGGATTGCGGCTAGTAGGGTTTTGGCGGTGACCGCGGACTTTGGGCGGTTGACCGGAGGTCGGTTATAGTACTTGGTTATGGACGGCAGGGTATTGCGGCAACCGCGGATATTGGGCGGTTGATCGGATATTTATTGAGTTATCAGATTGGGTATTAGACTTTCCTCTAGTGGATGGAGTTTCCACTTATCGTTTACTGTTGTATCAGTTTGGGGATCGGGTTTCCCTTTGGTGGATGAGTTTTTCCACTTTGATCAGAGTCGTGATCCAGTCCTGCTATACAGTGATACTCGATACAGAGATACTTGTGATACTGATGACAGAGTTACTTTACTCGTGTGGGTCGCTCCCCTCGAGTGCCACTCCGGAGTAGGCGATTTATATATGGCCAGTGGGTGCCAGACATTGTCTATGGCCAGTGAGAGCCAGACCTTGAGTATCGGTCAGTGAGTACCGATTTGTTAGCAGATACTTGAGACAGTTTGAGCAGGCAGTGCCAGTTTTTACTGGTCCATCGATTGGGTTTATTCAGGAGATACTTTTTGTTACACTCGTGCCTGGGGGACCGAGTGGAGTCTAGTAGCTGTGTTTAGACCAGTGCTAGTGTTGTTGGGAACTGTTTGGGGATTGACGGTGGTCCCGAGGTTGTTGCGGGTTAGTCGACCGTTGTGCGAGAGGTTTGGTGATCTTGAGGCTATTCGTTCTGAGAGAGAGAGAGCGTGGATTCTGACTATAGCCTGCATGAGCCACTACTCGATAGCGAGTTAGTCCGTTTGGATGCCCTACGTAATTCCTGCCCGTCAGCGGGAGGTGGTTGTAGGTGGGCGCAGGTTTGACTAGACCCGGTGTGGCAGTCAGCTCGATTGGGTCGATTGAGCACCTCGTATGCGAGTGTTGCATATCTTTATCAGAGTTTTCCCCTTTTGAGCATTTTTATAGAGGCATGGTAGCTGTTGAGAGTCTCCAGCTTTCTTGATCAGTTTTTACGGCATTAGTTATTTTATTGCCTCTAGAGGACTTGGTGGGCAGATCGTCGGGCCTGGTGGCGATACCCACTGAGAACTCCCTTTTTGGTGTAGTTCTCACACCCGTTGGGGGTTTCCCCCCCTTTTGTTCCTTCTCTCCCTTGTTTTGCAGAGTCTTAGCGGGTGTTGCTGTTTCTGCGGTTGCTGTTCGAGGCGAGGGAGTCGCGAGCTAAATCCCTACCTATCTTTGGAGAGTAGCGGTACCCCTTCCGGGGAGATCTCCAGTACAGTCGGTAGATTAGTATTTTTATTTTCTCTTTGAGAGGCTGATGTATTGTGAGGATCTGACTTGTACTGAGAGTCTGTACACTGTTGTATCATTTATTTATTCAGGATTACCTCCCTGTTGGGTCCAGAGTTTGTATTTGAGGTTATTGTATGATTATCATTATGGGAGATGGACTTGTTCCTTTAGTTTCAGTTGTACAGACATTGATTTTAATTTTACAGGAGTTTTATCTTTTAGCTCTGATATCTGTTTAGCTGTAGCACTTTTCTTGCAGGTAGGACGCTTCGCCTATGCGGGTTTGGCATAGGTGGCGGATCTGTTGGCGAGCCCGGGTCGCAGTTTCGACCCCGGGGCGTGACAGATTTTCTTGAGGACAAATGCATGCTTGTATGGACATCTAGATAGGCCATCATTTATTTCTACACTATCATGTTGGAATCTGACTTAGGAGAAACCATGTTTGTTCTTTCTCCTTTCTTTCTAAATTCTAGATTCTTATTGCTCGGGTTCGAGCAGGGGCTTAGGATAGTGTAGTCGGGACTTCGAGTCTGGGACAGGTTGGGTTTGATTGTGGATTGTGGGTATTGCGGCGACCGCGGATATTGGGCGGTTGGCCGAGTGTCGGGTGTACTTGATTGTGGATGGCAGGATAGTGCGGCAACCGCGGATATTGGGCGGTTGACAGGAGGTCGGTTATGGGTTTATGGTTTGTGGGGCATTACGGCAACCGCGGATACTGAGCGGTTGACTGGATTTTTACTTATGCATTAGATTGGGTATCAGATTTCTCTAGTAGACGGAGTTTCCCACTTATTGAGTACTATTGCATCTGATTGAGGACCGGGATTTTCTTTAGTGGATGGGCTTTCCCACTTTGATCAGAGTTGTTATCCAGTCCTGTTGTTTTATGATACTTATGTTACTGGTTACTGAGATACTTTACTCGTGTGGGTCGCTCCCCTCGAGTGCCACTCCGGAGTGTGCGACAGACAGGCTTTGAGTCCTTGAGACTCCTCATCGGTGCTATGCGTTGGCCAGCATACCCGATACGGCAAGCACAGCAGGCAGTACCAGTTCTTACTGGTCCATTGATTGGGTTTATTCAGGCAGGCACTTTTATTGTTGCACTCGTGTCAGGGGGCTAAGTGGAGTCTAGTAGCTGTGTTTAGACTAGTGCTAGTGTTGTTCGGAACCGTTTGGGGTTAACGGTGGTCCAGTGGTCGTTGTGAGTTTTCGACCGTTGTGCGAGAGGTTGAGGATCTTGAGTCTATCCGTTCTGAGAGAGAGCGTGGATTTCGACTATAGCCTGCATGAGCTACTATTCGATAGCGAGTTAGTCCGTATGGACACCCTATGTAATTCCTGCCCGGCAGTGAGAGGTGGTTGTAGGTGGGCGCAGGCTTGACTGGACCAGATGTGGCAGTCAGCTCGATTGGGTCGATTGTGCACTTCATGTGCGAGTGGTTGCATACCTTCCATTGGTTTTCCCCTTTTGAGCATTTAGATAGAGGCATGGTAGCTGTTGAGTACCTCCAGCCTTCTTGTTTAGTTTTTACTGCATTGTTATCTTATGCCTCTAGTTGACTTAGTGGGCAGATCGTCGGGCCTGGTGGTGGTACCCACTGAGAACTCTCTTTTTTGTGTAGTTCTCACACCCGTCGGGGATTTTTCCCCCTCCTCTTTCTTTTCTCTCCTTTGTTTTGCAGAGTCTTAGCGGGTGTCGCTGATTCTGCGGTTGCTGTTCGAGTCGCGAGCTAGATCCCTACCCGTCTGTGGAGAGTATGTAATATCATGACTTTTTGTGTATCGTTTTACCCTATTGCTAATAAATTACATGTTAGGAAAATTTGAATTATCGAGCTTTCTTAAGTTGACTATCGTGTGGTGCGGGTATTTTCCTGGGATCGAGTTTGAAAAACGATGATCGGCGGTGCAATCGGATCTGAAATCCGACTTACGGACCTCCCGGAATGGGGTTTTGAAGGTCGCGTAACCGTAGTGTGCATCGGAATCCGTACAAAAGATCTGGCACGCTTTTCGAGGGGATGAGGAATTATCTCTTGTGATTAAATAATTAATTTCTAAATTGTAAATATTCGGATGTGGGTTTGATTGTACGCACAAGTTAGAAATCTGTTTATCCCCGAAAGAAGAGAGAAAAAAATCCTAACCGGAGAGAAAAAGAAAAGAAAAGAAAAGAGAAAACCCTAACCGGAGGAAAAAGAAAGTGAGAAGGAGAAAGCGGAGGAACCCGATCGTTCCCGATCAACGTGCCGAAGCTGGGAGCGTGAGCGGAACGCCTTCTCCGACGAGATCGTGGTAAGCGACATTCTTTTTCCAGTTTTTGTTGTTGGGGTTTTCGCCGTTTTTCGTTTTAGCTGCCGCCGCCTCGTGACCGCCGCCGCACCCCGGTCGGCGCAGCAAGCGGCTGCGCCCGCGCGGCCGCGCCGCAGGCAGCACCACGCGGGGCAAAGCCCGCGCGGTCGGGCTGCCCGCAGCGCCGTGTGGGGCTGCGCCCGTGCCCGCGCCGCAGGCAGCGCCGCGCGGGGCAAAGCCCGCGCGGGGCTGGCGCCCGCGCCCGCGCTGTAGGCGCCACCGCACGGGGCAAAGCCCGAGCGGTCGAGCTGCCCGCAGCGCCGCATGGGGCAAGCGTGCGCGCCCGTGCTGCAGGCAGAGCCGCGCGATCGGGCTGCCCGCAGCGCCTCGCGGGGCTGGCGCCCGCGCCCGCGCTGCAGGCAGCGTCGCGCAGTCGGGCTGCCCGCAGCGCCTCGCGAGGCTGGCGCCCGCGCGGTCGGGCTCCCCGCAGCGCTGTGCGGGGATGCGCCCGTGCCCGTGCTGCAGGCAGCGCCGCGCTGGGCAAAGTCCGCGCGGTCGAGCTGCCCGCGGCGCAACGCGGGGCAAGCGACCGTGCGGCAGCACCGCTTGCGGTGCCGCGCGGGGTCGGTGGCCGCACGGCATGCGACGCCGCGGTGGACGAGACCGCAGCCACGTCGTCCGTCGCGCGCCGCCGCGTCGTCCGTCGCGCGCCGCCGCGTCGGCCGTCGCGCGTCGTTACCGCCCCCGTCGCCGGGTTTTTGTCGTACTCTTGGGTTTCTGACTCCGTTTCTTTACAGAATGCAATTCAGTCTGACCGGTTGTTCTTTTAGGGGCTTTCTTAGGTCCGGTGCCGATTGTGAACGTGTTACGTTCCCAGGTGTTCTGATCAGCACATCTCGAGGTGGGTACTTTATTATATTTCGGTGTATGGTCGTTCCCGTCGTAACTTGTGAAAATAAAGTAGATGTATATTTTGTGAACTGTCTAACCCCATTACATGAGAATCCCGCTCTTTTAACTCTAACTGTGGCGACGAATGTCGCGGTGCCTTATTACACGCCGGTTTCGGCATTTATGCTCATGATTGCTTACACGCACACCGGCTGTCACGCCCCGGGGTCAAAATGCGACCCGGGCTCGCCAACAGATCCGCCGTCTGTACGGGAACTGCCGCACAGACGAAGAGTCTACCCTGGAAAAGATCTATAGCTAAACATGTATCAGAGCTGGAAAAGAACTAATAGCTACAGAAAACAACTGAACATCAGGAATAATAGATAAATAAAATTTGAATACATGGTCTCTCAGCTATGAAAAATAAATACAACTCTCACAAATCTCTCAGACTGTTCAGTACAAAAGTGGAATCATAAAAAAATACAGGGGACATCTACCTCTGACTCTCAATGCTGGCAAGGAACTAATCGGCCCCATCCTCACCTCGATCAGCTGTCTCCGCGCGAGCTAAGCCGGAACAGCAACCTCAGGAAACCTGTCACCGCAGCGGGTGTGAGAACTACTGCAGAAGGTAGTTCCCAGTGGGTACCGTCACCAATATCCACGGTATGCCCACTAAGTCTACTGGAGGCAAACAGATAGGTATGCAGATAGATAGATAATAGGAAAGCTGAATGAAACTACAGCTAATATGTGTCAAGTACCATGCTCAAAGGAAAACTCATCTAAGAACATGCTATGCATACACCACTCGCACACGAGGTACCCAATCGACCCAATCGAACTGACTGCCTCATAGGGTCCAGTCAAGCCTGCGCCTACCTACTGCCGTTACATCCACGGAGGACCGGACTTACGTAGGGCGTCCGTGACTACCAAAACTGGCCCAGCCAGAGGGATTGCGTCGACAAGTCGCGATACAAAAGTAACAGATCCACTCCGGACGTGGCACTCGAGGGGCGTGACCCCACCGAGGAAAAGGTATCCGCGCACTCTGTCGAGCTCAAAGTGGCTCCTGCAGGCTATAGTCAAAATCCACGCTCACTCTCAGAACGGAAGGACCCAAGATACTCACACATCTGGCACAACGGTCGGAGTACTCTCGATGACTCAGCTGATCAGCTCTCTCGAATCTCGAGACACTAGCAAACTCTACCAACTCGTGGCACAAAACACACTGGCTGGAGATACTCCACAGCCGGGATCGACCTACAACTTAGGGCTAATAAAACTGGTCAGACAACACACAACGACCCGGGACCACCGTTTACCCAAACGGCTCCCCACGACACTAGCACAATCTAAACTCAGCTACCAGACCCCACTCAGCCCCCAGGCACGAGTGCAACAATGTCCCACAGAAACCTGACCCCTCGACCCACTACCCGGGCGAGGCAACACTATGTCCAGGAAAGATGCAAAGTGTGGGATGCGGTGACCCCGATCCCCGTGTAGCTTCTCCCATGAACCGTGGTGTAGAACACCTAGTGTTGGTGTGTCTGGCCCATAGTGCATCAAAGGAATGCCACAGATGGACCCTGTGTGATATCCACAGCTGGATTGGCCTTCGGCTGCATTTACCGAGGTTTTGAAATGGTTTTGGGCCAAACAGAGGTTGGATTTGGATTCAGCGCGGAAAAACGCTTGAAAACGACTATTTGCTTGTTTGATTCTGAGTCCGGATGCCCAAAAACGGACTCCCGGAAGTTTTTATTGGATTCTGGTGCATGGGAGGGGCCGTGGACCGCCGGCATGCCACGTGGCGGCCTGTGATTGGCCGGTCCGCAACGATCGGTCCACAGAGAGGCGCGGCTGGGTGCACGGACCCGGCGCAGGGACACGTGGCGCCGCCTGATTGGCGGGCTCTTGATGCGCGGTCTACCCAATTGGCGCGGCGGTGCATAGACCAGGGCGGGGGACGCGTGGCAGCCCCCGGTTGGTCGGTGCACGCGGCGCGGTCCACGGAACCCGAATTAGGGTGCGTGGACCGGGTGCACGGGACACGTGTCGGCGTAACATTCGCGGGCTCACGAGGCGTGGCGCACGGGGGGCGCGGGCGGGCGCCTCGGGGCGCGTGCGTGGCTGGCGGCCAGAGCGGCGCCTGCCCGCACGTGTGACCGCGACGGGGGCAGGACACGTGGCGCGCTGCCACTCGCTAGCGCCACCTACCCGTTTGACCCGGTAGGTGCCACGCGGCGACAGCTCGCGCGCCCCGCACAGCTGTTTGCTGTGCGGGACACGCGTCGGGCCCCGGGAGGGCCACGTGGCCGCTCCCGGTACGCCCCGCACAGCTGTTTGCTGTGCGGGTGACGTGGCGGCTCCAGGACGTTTCGGGCGCAACAGGGCGGTGCAGTGTTCCGCAGGTTTCGGGCGCCCGAAACTTGGTCATGCGCCCGAAAGTGGGGACCTTTTCGGTATTTTCTGAATTGTTTCCTGGGGCCTATAATTAGCCCGAGCCCGTTTCACCTTGGACTTTTTGGCATTTCTGGGCTTCTTTTCACTGTGATTTCTTCAGAGGAGTTCATCCCCAAGTTGTGCTGCACCCATCTGCGGAGTTTGGAGATTTTATGTGGCACGGTTTTCGAGATTCCCTTTTTCTTGGCGCGTCGCGACGTTCTTTCGCCGGTGTTTCTTCCGTCGCGTTTCGGTGCGCGAGCTCCCCCGGCCTACTCCGACCACCTTTTCGAGCGATTCCTTCGCCGTTGGATCCGCGACGGGTAGGGCTACGATCTTGGTATTTTCAGCGTTTCCTTGTTTCGTGCTTTTCGAGGAGTTATTCCATGCTTACTGGGACATTGGTTTTCTGTGAGGATTTGTGAGGACAGCAGGTTGATTTGAGGAGATCTCCGCGCTCGAGCGTCGGATCGAGACGAGCCTTTGCACTTTTTGCATCTACTCGACGCGAGGGTTATCATAGTATTTTTCTTGGATTTTTTCGATACCTTCCCGGAGGTATAGTTTTCTCCCTTCATCTGTGCTTGGGATTACAGTTGTGTGGTTATGAGGTTTTGCGCACCCGTGTTGTGGAATTTGTAACTTGGCCTACGGTGCTTGGATTTGGACGTGCAGGTACCCGTTTCGAAGGTCTCGGCGCGAGGATCACGGTGGTATTTTTATTGGAATTTTTGGAGTTTGTTTTACAGGTGAGAATTTTGCATTAAGAGGACTGTTCCCAGCAGAATTGTAAAACTTGGATTTTATGGAATTAAGTGTAACTTTGGGTTGTATTTTTGTACCCAGGAATTATTGAACACTGTTCCTGTATTGTTGGATTGGTGGGTGAACAGAGATAGCTGTTTCTGGGTATTCTCAGCTGTACGACTCCGGACAGTTAGCACCTTCAGGTGGGTGGCTTCGCTTTCAGGATCTATGGACTGTGCACTAATTCTATTGATATAGAATCATGCATGATAGTGATTGGACTTGGTAGCATGCTAGAATTTGAATGTTAATATTCTTTGTATTTATCTGATGATCGTATGATCTCTTCTGCTTCCTACCACCTGTTAAATATGTTACGGAATTTGAGTTGGCGTATTTCGTGAAATTGGTTAAGTCTTGAAGATTGAAGATGAAGAAGTTTGAATCATATACCTCAATCTCAAGAAAGAAGAATTCAAAAGGATCAGGTAAGTTTAACTAAAGATTTATGGTGATCCGAATACTTCTTATAGTGTAGAAACACTTGGATGAATTTTTGATTGCATAAAAATAAAAAACTGGGCATTTTACATGTTTAGAGTCCGGACCGTGGATCTCAGTCCGGACCCCGAACGTAGGCTTGTTCATGTGCAATTCCAGTCCGGATCTTGGAAATTTCAGTCCGGACCCCGAACGTGAAAATGTTGAAATTGTATGAACAGTCTGGACCGTGGATTACAGTCCGGACCCCGAATGTCGTCTTTTCTGGAAAAAGTCTGTTTCGCTGAAACAGTCCGGACCGTCAATTCCAGTCCGGACTGTCGTCATGTAAAATTCCAGAATTAGTTAGTTTTTTACGCTTATCTTCTTCCAATGGTTTCTAACCTATAAATAGACCCTACGATTCATTTTAGCGTAAAACGGAAAAATACGACCGAAATAGAAAAATCCACATATAGAGAAGAAAGGAAATACTAGATTTAATTCTATGTTTCTTCATCTATATTATTAATTTGATTCTAGGTTTTCTAAACTCAGATTTTGAGTAGAATCAAATTAATGAATACTTAGATGGTATTTCCGATCTATTTCTAATCTAACTATTTGGCGGATCATCACCACCCAAAAACAACGATTTTTCCAAAATCGGCGCGTGGACTCGCGTGGCCTTGTGGATTCAAGGTGCTACCGCTCTCGTGGATTCGGAGCGAGGTACGTTCGTGGATTCGAGACGTGCTACTGGGTGAAGACCGTGGATTCGGTCGGACGTCGTGGACTCGACGTTGGACGGCGTGGATTTGGCGTTGGACGCAGATCGTGGATTCGAGAAGCGTTGCGGAGCGAGCGGAGAAGATCAACTAGGAGCGTATGGAAAAGGTTGAGTCGTAAGTGTGTACGGTAAATCACCTTGTACGTGTTTTAATTCTAGTGGATTTCGCCGTGTGATCGGTCCCGTGGTTTTTTACTCCGGTTTGGAGTTTTTCCACGTAAAAATCTTGCGTATTATTTTTATTTCCTCATTGGGTTTTATTGCGCAATGATTTTTTGAGTGTTTATGGTTTACACCTATTCACCCCCCTCTAGGTGTTTTTTCCCCTATTTAGATCCAATTATACATAACCCAACAAGTGGTATCAGAGCGGGAATAGGGTTGTAAACAATGGTTGAAGGTGGAAACATCAACAGACCCCCGTTATTCGATGGAACAAATTATGCCTACTGGAAAGTACGGATGAAAGCCTTTTTAATTTCCATCGACGAATGGGTGTGGCAATCAATTGAATTAGGATGGTCTAATCCAACTGAAATTATTGCTGATGTTCGCACCATCAAACCTAGGTCGAAATGGACCAAGGAAGAGATTGATCTATCTTCTTACAATGGCAAAGGAATCAATGCTTTATTTAATGCCTTGTCTCAAACTGAATTCTCTCGCGTCTCGGCATGTGAGACTGCGAAAGAAATCTGGGATGTTCTTCAAGTTACACATGAGGGAACTAACCTTGTGAAGATTCAAAAACTGCAAATGCTTACGAGCAAGTTTGACTCTATTTCCATGGCAGAAAATGAATCATTCACAGATTATTATACACGATTGCAAGACATCGTAAACACATGTGCTAACTTGGGAGAGAAGATTCCAGAATTTAAAATGGTAAGAAAGATCTTAAGAACTCTTCCTAAAAGATTTCGTTCCAAGGTTACGGCCATTGAAACTATTAAACACCCGGACGAAATCCGTGTAGAAGAATTAGTTGGTTCATTACAAACTTATGAAATGACATTTCCTACTAACTATTCTTCTGGAAAAACATCTACTTCTAAGTCTTCAGGTTTTGCGTTGAAAACTACAAAAGAAGAAGACGCGGATTCATCCTCCTCAGACGATGAGGAGAACCTATCTATGGAGGATTTTGAGAAGCAGCTTGCTCTCTTGACAAGAAATTTCCGCCGAAACTTTCGAAGGGGTAATTCAAGTAAAACTTCATCCTCCGGAAAGTGGAAGAAAGGCAAAGGTTTTTCAAGCCAAAAGTCAAGAAAGAAAGAAAGTTTTTCAAAGGATAAGAAAAGCTCAGAAGGACAAGTCCAATGCTTCAAGTGCCGAGGATACGGCCATATCTCAACGGAGTGTCCAAATAAGAATCCGTCCAAGAAGAAGGCGATGCAAGCCGTCACTTGGGATGACACCTCAACGTCAAATGAGTCATCTTCCAGTGATGAAGAGAACAACGCAACGGCATTCCACGCGTCCACATCTTCACCCTTCATGTGCTTACTGGCAAGTACATCCGACTCACTGTCCAACTCCACTGTCGAAAAGATTGCAACGGACGATGAATCGGATAATTCGGAAGGTGAAGACTTTGCTCTTGCCTACCACAAGCTTTTGAGGGATTCAAAGAAACTGGCAAAGCAAAACAAGAGTTTGAGAGGGAGATTGCAGGATCTCGAAGAAGAAGCAAAAATGGCATCTTCTCTCTCAAACGCTCTTGAAGTGGAAAGGGATAATCTGATTAAAGTAAATGTTTCCCTTCAAGAGTCCAATGAGCATTTCGAGAAGAATTATGTAGATATGGTGAACAAAGCGAATTACTTCTTGAAGCTCTACGGCGAGGCTCGACAAGAAAAATTGGAAATGACGAAGACCATTTTCCAACTCAAGGATGATCTAAAGCAATTTTCTTCTGGAAAGAGTAAGTTGGATAAGATTCTTGGTCTTGGTCAAACAAACAAATTCGGCCTCGGATATAATCGAACTAAAGACAATTTTAGTTCGGTTGGGACAGTTTTTGTGCCTCAGTCGGTATCTCCTCCTCCGACACCGGAATTGACGACAAGCAACGACAACAGACCTACTTCCCCCTCTTCGGGATCGTCTAGAACAAAGGTATGTTTTCGTTATGGTTATGCAGGGCACATAAGAAGAAATTGCAAGAATGGAGCGCAAAGATCAAATCAAGCACATCTTGCAAATACTACCAATGAGTTCTTTTCCCGCAAATCAAAGAAGGATCTTTCAAAAGGAAAGAACATCGGTAGTTCCATCAAACAAGACGACGACGTCAAGGAAAAGCGATGGATCAATCAAGACGCTTTCACCAAAGGTATCAACTTCACAATCATTTCCGATGTACACCAAAACTCGAAAGGTTTGGGTACGCAAAGGTGAAATCTTCCCTTGTCTTGTTACTAATATTTCCTTGCATGCATATGATAATTCGTCTTGGTATCTGGATAGCGGTTGTTCCTGTCACATGACCGGTGACAAAAACTGCTTTCAAAATTTTGAGAAAATCTCCGGAGGACTTGTAGTTTCGGAGACGGTCGGATCTTCCAAAATTGTTGGAAAAGGAACAGTAGCTATTCCAGATGGCCCGTTCTGAATAATGTGTTATTTGTTGATGGCCTTAAGACTAACCTCATAAGTATCAGTCAACTTTGTGACAATGATTTTTCAGTTAATTTTTCATCTGTTGAATGTGTTGTAACTGATAAGGACCATGGTTTCTTTTTAAAGGGGTTAGATCTGAAAACAATTGTTATGTTGTTCCCAATAAAATTTCTGAAAACTGTAACTTAGCCTCTTTGAATAATGAAACTCTTTGGCATGAAAGGCTAGGTCACATAAATTTTAAGGAACTTGCTAGAATTTCAAACAAAGACGTGGTCAAGGGGGTTCCAAATCTTTCACTTAAACAAAACATTGTGTGTGGTGGTTGCCAAAAGGGAAAACAATCCAGGACCGCACACAAGAACTTGAACCACGTTGGTACTAAACGGCCCTTGGAATTACTGCATATGGATTTAATGGGGCCGGTTCGTCAACCATCTTTGGGAGGCAAATGGTATATTTTCTTATTGGTTGATGATTTCTCTAGATACTCATGGGTAGCATTTTAAAAGAGAAAGCTAATACTTTTGATTCTTTTCACGAGATTTGCCATCGTAGTATGATTGAAAAGAATGAAAAGATCATTCGTGTTAGAAGTGATAGAGGTGGAGAATTCATAAATTCTAAATTCATTGATTTTTGCACTTCCAACAGCATTAAACATGAATTCTCAGCACCCTATACACCTCAACAGAATGGTGTAGTCGAGCGCAAAAAACAGGGTTGTACAAGAGATGGCACGTGTTATGCTTCATAGCCGGAATTTACCGTTATATTTGGGCTGAAGCTGTGAACACTGTAATCTATGTTATTAATCGAGTTTATTTGCGCCCGGGAACTTTAAATACACCATATGAACTATGGTTTTGTAGAAAACCAAACATCAAATATTTTCGTATCTTTGGGAGTCGGTGTTACATTTTACGTGACCGCGAAAATCTTGGAAAATTTGACTCTCGAAGTGACAAAGGGATTTTTATGGGTTATTCTACAAACAGTAGAGCATATCGGTATTTAACTTAGAATCTAAAACGATTGTAGAATCTATAAATGTTAAAGTAGATGAAACTTTCCACTTGCATCTGATAAATCTACCCCTGATATCTCTCTTGATGATGATACTCCTGCAAATGCATCTTCTCATAACAATTCTTCCGATAATGATGATGCATCTAATGGTTCTTCAAGTTTATCTGATGTGCAGGAATCATCTCATGTACCTCCGAGTACTCCGTTACCTCAAACATTACGTATCTCCAAGGATCATCCGGAATCTAACATTATTGGAGACCCACAAGAAGGAGTCAGGACTCGGAGACAGTTGGTTTGTGGATTCGCTTGTTACGTTTCCTTAATCGAACCAAGGAACGTCGATGAAGCTCTTCAGGATGACTACTGGACTGAAGCAATGCAGGAAGAGCTCCATCAGTTTGAACTGAACAAAGTCTGGAATTAGCAAAGCCTCCGAAGCAACACAATGTGATTGGTACAAAATGGATTTTCAAGAACAAGAAAAATGAGGAACAAGCACGTTTAGTTGCTCAAGGCTACTCTCAAATAGAAGGTATAGACTTTGATGAACTTTCGCCCCTGTAGCTAGACTCGAGTCCATTCGTATCCTATTTGCAATTGCTTGTCATTTTAAAATAAAACTTTTTCAAATGGACGTTAAGAGCGCATTTTTAAATGGGTTTTTAAATGAGGAAGTTTATGTGGCTCAACCGAAAGGTTTTGTAGACCTTAAACTGCCTAACCATGTTTTTCGTTTGAAAAAGGCTCTTTACGGTCTAAAACAAGCACCGCGAGCATGGTACGAAAGGTTAACGAAGCACCTTTTGGAGAAGGGCTATACTCGAGGGGGAGCAGACAGGACTCTCTTTGTGAAGCATTATCAAAATAACTTCATTGTAGCACAAATCTATGTCGATGACATTGTTTTTGGTGCAACAAGAGATAATGATGCTTCTAAATTCGCTGAAACCATGGAAAGCGAATTTGAGATGTCCATGATGGGCGAATTGATATATTTTCTTGGATTACAAGTGAAACAAAGTGACGATGGCATCCATCTGTGTCAATCCAAGTATTGCAATGGAGTTGGTCAAAAAGTTTGGTTTAGAAAATTCTAAAGATTTTCCGACTCCAATGGGAACTAGCAATAAGGGATTAGGAAGTGAATCTCTCAGTGAGAATGTAGACGAGAAACTTTATCGCAGCATGATTGGAAGTCTACTTTACCTCACGGCTAGTCGCCCAGACATATCCTTTAGTGTTGGGATTTGTGCGAGATATCAATCAGCACCAAAGGAGGTTCACCTGAAAGCGGTGAAACGGATCATCCGGTACATCAAAGGAACCATAAAGTTCGGAATTTGGTATCCTATGGGAACAAGTCTAGATATTGTTGGATACTCAGATGCCGATTGGGCAGGATCAGTGGATGATCGGAAGAGTACGAGTGGTGCATGTTTTTATCTTGGCCATTGCCTTGTTGCGTGGCATAGTGAAAAGCAAAACTGCATTGCACTCTCGACTGCCGAAGCGGAATATATCTCAGCTGGTAGTTGTTCAACCCAACTCATTTGGATGAAAAGTGTGTTGAGCGACTTCCGTATTTCAGCAACTTCGGTAACGATTTTCTGTGACAACACCAGTGCTATAAACATTTCCAAAAACCCTGTGTTGCACTCTAGAACAAAACACATTGAACTTAGATATCATTTTCTTAGAGAGCTAGTTGAATCAAATGTTCTTCAACTTTCCTACATTTCAACTGAGGATCAATTAGCTGACTTTTTGACAGAAACTTTGGATCAAAAACGATTTATACACTTGCGTAAGGCAATTGGTATGCTTCCTTGAAATAATCTCTTTTTGAAACCAATCCTTAGGTTAGGTTTGTTTTTGTGTTTTTGTTCTTTATCTATGTTTGTATAATAGAACATTAATTGAGCATTAGTTATATTGACTTTAACTGCATCCTTTTATATGTTTAGAAATTTATTATGCTTTTGATATCATAATATTTCAGTTGATTGCAATGATCATTTATGTCAATTAAGTCATTTCTTAAAGTGATCAAAGTCAATTTCTCTCTCAATGATCTCTTGGTATAGTTTTTATCTTATTTGACTATTTAGTCGAGTATGAATGCGAGATCAATTTTTGGTTGAATACCTTATATCTTAAATAATTGATAGCCAATTGAGGGGGAGTCAAGAAATGTAATATGCTCAAAAGATGTGGAAGAGTTTACTTCCCAATGAGGAGTGTGAAAACTACCACCACATGGAGGGAAAGAGCTACCACCTCGGTCGTCCGAGTACTGTGTGCAGCTACCACATGTATACCAAGCATGGATGTTCGAGTTGATTAATAAATGCTTTTTGGAATACTTGACTCTGTCAAATTCCAAGGTTGGTATAAGGTGGGGATTTTATTGAAAGATGCTCAAAGAGCCACTCCTTACAATAATTGACTAGATATATTATCTAACTTATCTGGGATTTCAAACATCTATTGATCTTGGTATTTCATTTTCTTTACCAAATTGATGATTTGATAAGGACATTACTCATAAGATCATGTTAGATGTGATTGAAGTTGTTCAACTTTAAGGGATTTAATTTTATAAATTTTCGTTTCGTTATTTGAATAGTCTTGATAGATTTGGCATAATCTATTTCTTGTTGTATGAAACGATGATTTTCATTTAAAGTTGATACACAAAAGTGCTTACATACTTTTCTAGATTTTCTAGAATTTTTCTGAATTTTTCTGAAGAAAATGTTTGGAGCCGGTCCGGACTGGACAAGCCGATCCGGACCCGAACGCAGGAAAATCCTGCGGGTAGTCGATCCGGACTGCATTCTTCGGGCAGTCCGGACCCCGGGTAGGGTTTATATGAAACGAAGTGGTTTTTGATTTATTTCATCACAAGTTTTCGTTTCTAAATCTCCTGAGTTTTCTCTCTCTTAAAAGCAAAGATCTTGGAGCCTTCTAAACTCATTCTCTTCACTTCAAAGTAAGTTATCTTGATCCAAAATCTCGGTTTTTTCACAGTTTTTCATATTTTCTCTCAAAACGTGTTGAAAATTTCATATCTGGTCGGTTGTGATTGGTTTTTGATCAAACTTCTTTTGAAATAAGAACTCTGGGAACATTAGTTTTGATTATATGCTATGGTTTTCCTCATGATAACGGATTTTTTAGCCTTCGATTTTCTAAAAATTTGGTTTTAGGCATATTTTTTGAGAATTTTTGAAAATCATGGAATTGATCTATTTTTAAAATTCTTTTGCAAAACTAATTTGATCCCGAGTCTCCCTACACGATTATGATTGTTTGGGTACAACATTTTTTCAAATTTTTGAAAATTAACAATTTTTCGTGTTCTTGAGTTGGTCTTCACAGGACACTTCCATTCTTAAAAATGCACAAAGAGCAATGGATTTTTCATGGATCATCTTTCTGCTAGTCGCAGGTGCACACACGTGCAACTTGTTAAAGGAACAAGATGACTCAACGCGCGACAAGACAAGAACTGGTGGTCAAGACAGCTCTGATTCGAAGAAGAAGACTGGGAAGACTTCCTGAACAAGTTCAACAAAAAGTTGATGAGGACGACAGTAATATTTGAAGAATAAAACGCTGATGAAATCTGCTCAACGACTCAACAATATACAAGACGGACAAGGTCCAAAGGTAGTGGAATTCAGCTTAAAGAGCTTCTACCAGAGCACGCTCACTTCCTGGAACTCAACTCGTAAATCTCCATGGATTGAAGGACAGGATGCACCATCTGCTTCTCCACCTCGTCCATCGACTTCAAGGAGAAACACTCCAGAGCTACCATATTGGCCTCCGTTCATCAGGAACCAAGAAGACTATCTCTGACCAAGAGAGATTGGCGACAGATCTCCAGCAAATTACCGCTGAACAACAACAAATGAAAGGAATGTCCAAATATCACAATGCTTAAAGGAATTTTGAACAAGCTGGATCATACCAACTCAGACAGTTCGGATTTAGCTTGATCTCATGGCTAATCTTTTTTCTTTTTTTTTTTGTTTTTTTGTGCAGGTTTCAAGTTTTAGTTTTTTTTTTGTTTTTTTTTTACGTTTTAGTTTTAACTCTCAAACTTCTTAGTTTTTAACTCTCCTTAAATTTTGTAATTTGGGCTAGTTTGTGTGACAAAGGGGGAGAGAGTATAGGAGAACTTTGACACTGCCACATGCTCTGTGATTGACCATGACTATACTTGTGTGAGACAATACTGAAACTAAGGTAAGTATAACTTTCAACTTTGTTTTATATGTGTTTTGATGCATGCCTCAACTAACTATTCGACTAACTATTTGGGCATGTATTATAACTAACAGTTGCTGTTGTTGACTAACCTTTCTATACATTTGATTTCTATGGCTTAGAAGATATGTCGAGTTTTGATTGTGTTTTCATACATATCTAATTTTGCAAATGTCATAATGAGTAAAAACTCTATCTCTGTGTTGGGTTTGATTGTTGAAAATTCTTGAGGTATCTAACGATCTCTTTTGTCAAGAATGTTGTTCTTTTTGCTATGAGTACAGATGTCTAAGTCTAGAGTCTGTTTTAGGAGTTTCCTCATGTATTATCTTTATTTGGATCTCCAATGTAAATTTTTGTTGTATGTGATATCAACAAAATATCTTTTTGATTTTCTTGAGTGGATTGTTGTTTTGTCACGAAACCGCCAAGGGGAGATTGTTACCGAATTTGGTTGGCGTATTTCGTGCAATTGGTAAGTCTTGACGATGAAGATGAAGAAGTTTGAATCATACACCTCAATCTCAGAAAGAAGAATTCAAAAGGATCAGGTAATTTAACTAAAGATTTATGGTGTCCGAATACTTCTATAGTGTAGAAACACTTGGATGAATTTTTGATTGCATAAAAATCAAAATTGGCATTTTACACATTTCAGAGTCCGGACCGTGGATCTCAGTCCGGACCCCGAACGTAGCTTGTTTCATGTGTAATTCCAGTCCGGATCTTGGAAATTCAGTCCGACCCCGAACGTGAAAATGTTGAAATTGCAGTGAACAGTCCGGACCGTGGTTTACAGTCCGACCCCGAATGTCGTCTTTTCTGGAAAAAGTCTGTTTCGCTGAAACAGTCCGTACAGTCATTCCAGTCCGGACTGTCGTCATGTAAAATTCATAATTGTTTAGTTTTTTGACGCTTATCTTCTTCCAATGGTTTCTAACCTTTAAATAGACCCTACGATTCATTGTAAGGGTAAAACGAAAAAATACGACCGAATAGAAAAATCCACATATAGAGACGAAAGAAATACTAGATTTAATTCTATGTTTCTTCATCTATATTATTAATTTGATTCTAGGTTTTCTAAACTCAGATTTTGAGTAGAATCAAATAATGAATCTTAGATGTATTTCCGATCTATTTCTATCTAAGTATTCGGCGGATCATCACCACCCAAAAACAACGATTTTCCCCAAAATCGGCGCGTGGACTCGCGTGGCCTTGTGGATTCAGGTGCTACCGCTCTCGTGGATTCGGACGAGTACGTTCCGTGGATTCGAGACGTGCTACGGGTGAAGACCGTGGAATCGGTCGGGACGCGTGGACTCGCCGTTGGATGCCGGGGATTCGGCGTTGGAACGCAGATCGTGGTTTCGAGAGCGTTGCGGAGCGAGCGGAGAAGATCAACTAGGATCGTATGGAAAAGGTTGAGTCCCGTAGGGTGTATGGTAAATCACCTTGTACTGTGTTTAATTCTAGTGGATTTCGCCGTGTGATCGGTCCCGTGGTTTTTTAACTCCGGTTGTGGCAGTTTTTCCACGTAAAATCTTGCGTGTGATTTTATTTCCGCATTGGGGTTTATTGTCGCAATGATTTTTTAGTGTTTCTGGTTACACCTATTCACCCCC
>CM055064.1:42014425-42091892 GCA_029204045.2 Tillandsia leiboldiana | reverse complement strand
TCTAAACACATGTGCTAACTTGGGAGAGGAAGATTCCAGAATTTAAAATGGTAAGAAAGATCTTAAGAACTCTTCCTAAAAGATTTCGTTTCCAGGTTACGGCCATTGAAAAAATATTAAACACCCGGACGAAATCTGTGTAGAAGAATTAGTTGGTTCATTACAAACTTATGGAAATGACATTTTCTACTAACTATTCTTCTGGAAAAGCATCTATTCTAAGTCTTCAGGTTTTGCGTTGAAAACTACAAAAAAGAGAAGACGCGGATTCATCCTCCTCAGACGATGAGGAGGAACCATCTAGGAGGACTTTGAGAAGCAGCTTGCTCTCTGGACAAGAAATTTCCGCCGAAACTTTCGAAGGGGTAATTCAAGTAAAAACTTCATCCTCCGGAAAAGTGGAAGAAAGGCAAAGGTTTTTCAAGCCAAAAGTCAAGAAAGAAAGAAATTTTTCAAAGGATAAGAAAAGCTCAGAAGGACAAGTCCAATGCTTCAAGTGCCGAGGATACGGCCATATCTCAACGGAGTGTCCAAATAAGAATCCGTCCAAGAAGAAGGCGATGCAAGCCGTCACTTGGGATGACACCCTCAACGTCAAATGAGTCATCTTCCAGTGATGAAGAGAAACAACGCAACGGCATTCCACGCGTCCACATCTTCACCCTTCATGTGCTTACTGGCAAGTACATCCGACCTCACTGTCCAACTCCACTGTCGAAAAGATTGCAACGGACGATGAATCGGATAATTCGGAAGGTGAAGACTTTGCTCTTGCCTACCACAAGCTTTTGAGGGATTCAAAGAAACTGGCAAAGCAAAACAAGAGTTTGAGAGGGAGATTGCAGGATCTCGAAAGAAGAAGCAAAAATGGCATCTTCTCTCTCAAACGCTCTTGAAGTGGAAAGGGATAATCTGATTAAAGTAAATGTTTCCCTTCAAGAGTCCAATGAGCATTTCGAGAAGAATTATGTAGATATGGTGAACAAAGCGAATTACTTCTTGAAGCTCTACGGCGAGGCTCGACAAGAAAAATTGGAAATGACGAAGACCATTTTCCAACTCAAGGATGATCTAAAGCAATTTTCTTCTGGAAAGAGTAAGTTGGATAAGATTCTTGGTCTTGGTCAAACAAACAAATTCGGCCTCGGATATAATCGAACTAAAGACAATTTTAGTTCGGTTGGGACAGTTTTTGTGCCTCAGTCGGTATCTCCTCCTCGACACCGGAATTGACGACAAGCAACGACAACAGACCTACTTCCCCCTCTTCGGGATCGTCTAGAACAAAGGTATGTTTTCGTTATGGTTATGCAGGGCACATAAGAAGAAATTGCAAGAATGGAGCGCAAAGATCAAATCAAGCACATCTTGCAAATACTACCAATGAGTTCTTTTCCCGCAAATCAAAGAAGGATCTTTCAAAAGGAAAGAACATCGGTAGTTCATCAAACAAGACGACGACGTCAAGGAAAAGCGATGGATCAATCAAGACGCTTTCACCAAAGGTATCAACTTCACAATCATTTCCGATGTACACCAAAACTCGAAAGGTTTGGGTACGCAAAGGTGAAATCTTCCCTTGTTTGTTACTAATATTTCCTTGCATGCATATGATAATTCGTCTTGGTATCTGGATAGCGGTTGTTCCTGTCACATGACCGGTGACAAAAACTGCTTTCAAAATTTTGAGAAAATCTCCGGAGGACTTGTAGTTTTCGGAGACGGTCGGTCTTCCAAAATTGTTGGAAAAGGAACAGTAGCTATTCCAGATGGCCCGATTCTGAATAATGTGTTATTTGTTGATGGCCTTAAGACTAACCTCATAAGTATCAGTCAACTTTGTGACAATGATTTTTCAGTTAATTTTTCATCTGTTGAATGTGTTGTAACTGATAAGGACCATGTTTTCTTTTTAAAGGGGGTTAGATCTGAAAACAATTGTTATGTTGTTCCCAATAAAATTTCTGAAAACTGTAACTTAGCCTCTTTGAATAATGAAACTCTTTGGCATGAAAGGCTAGGTCACATAAATTTTAAGGAACTTGCTAGAATTTCAAACAAAGACGTGGTCAAGGGGGTTCCAAATCTTTCACTTAAACAAAACATTGTGTGTGGTGGTTGCCAAAAGGGAAAACAATCCAGGACCGCACACAAGAACTTGAACCACGTTGGTACTAAACGGCCCTTGGAATTACTGCATATGGATTTAATGGGGCCGGTTCGTCAACCATCTTTGGGAGGCAAATGGTATATTTTCTTATTGGTTGATGATTTCTCTAGATACTCATGGGTAGCATTTTTAAAAGAGAAAGCTAATACTTTTGATTCTTTTCACGAGATTTGCCATCGTAGTATGATTGAAAAGAATGAAAAGATCATTCGTGTTAGAAGTGATAGAGGTGGAGAATTCATAAATTCTAAATTCATTGATTTTTGCACTTCCAACAGCATTAAACATGAATTCTCAGCACCCTATACACCTCAACAGAATGGTGTAGTCGAGCGCAAAAACAGGGTTGTACAAGAGATGGCACGTGTTATGCTTCATAGCCGGAATTTACCGTTATATTTTGGGCTGAAGCTGTGAACACTGTAATCTATGTTATTAATCGAGTTTATTTGCGCCCGGGAACTTTAAATACACCATATGAACTATGGTTTTGTAGAAAACCAAACATCAAATATTTTCGTATCTTTGGGAGTCGGTGTTACATTTTACGTGACCGCGAAAATCTTGGAAAATTTGACTCTCGAAGTGACAAAGGGATTTTTATGGGTTATTCTACAAACAGTAGAGCATATCGGGTATTTAACTTAGAATCTAAAACGATTGTAGAATCTATAAATGTTAAAGTAGATGAAACTTTCCACTTTGCATCTGATAAATCTACCCCTGATATCTCTCTTGATGATGATACTCCTGCAAATGCATCTTCTCATAACAATTCTTCCGATAATGATGATGCATCTAATGGTTCTTCAAGTTTATCTGATGTGCAGGAATCATCTCATGTACCTCCGAGTACTCCGTTACCTCAAACATTACGTATCTCCAAGGATCATCCGGAATCTAACATTATTGGAGACCCACAAGAAGGAGTCAGGACTCGGAGACAGTTGGTTTGTGGATTCGCTTGTTACGTTTCCTTAATCGAACCAAGGAACGTCGATGAAGCTCTTCAGGATGACTACTGGACTGAAGCAATGCAGGAAGAGCTCCATCAGTTTGAACGGAACAAAGTCTGGGAATTAGCAAAGCCTCCGAAGCAACACAATGTGATTGGTACAAAATGGATTTTCAAGAACAAGAAAAATGAGGAACAAAGCACGTTTAGTTGCTCAAGGCTACTCTCAAATAGAAGGTATAGACTTTGATGAAACTTTCGCCCCTGTAGCTAGACTCGAGTCCATTCGTATCCTATTTGCAATTGCTTGTCATTTTAAAATAAAACTTTTTCAAATGGACGTTAAGAGCGCATTTTTAAATGGGTTTTTAAATGAGGAAGTTTATGTGGCTCAACCGAAAGGTTTTGTAGACCTTAAACTGCCTAACCATGTTTTTCGTTTGAAAAAGGCTCTTTACGGTCTAAAACAAGCACCGCGAGCATGGTACGAAAGGTTAACGAAGCACCTTTTGGAGAAGGGCTATACTCGAGGGGGAGCAGACAGGACTCTCTTTGTGAAGCATTATCAAAATAACTTCATTGTAGCACAAATCTATGTCGATGACATTGTTTTTGGTGCAACAAGAGATAATGATGCTTCTAAATTCGCTGAAACCATGGAAAGCGAATTTGAGATGTCCATGATGGGCGAATTGATATATTTTCTTGGATTACAAGTGAAACAAAGTGACGATGGCATCCATCTGTGTCAATCCAAGTATGCAATGGAGTTGGTCAAAAAGTTTGGTTTAGAAAATTCTAAAGATTTTCCGACTCCAATGGGAACTAGCAATAAGGGATTAGGAAGTGAATCTCTCAGTGAGAATGTAGACGAGAAACTTATCGCAGCATGATTGGAAGTCTACTTTACCTCACGGCTAGTCGCCCAGACATATCCTTTAGTGTTGGGATTTGTGCGAGATATCAATCAGCACCAAAGGAGGTTCACCTGAAAGCGGTGAAACGGATCATCCGGTACATCAAAGGAACCATAAAGTTCGGAATTTGGTATCCTATGGGAACAAGTCTAGATATTGTTGGATACTCAGATGCCGATTGGGCAGGATCAGTGGATGATCGGAAGAGTACGAGTGGTGCATGTTTTTATCTTGGCCATTGCCTTGTTGCGTGGCATAGTGAAAAGCAAAACTGCATTGCACTCTCGACTGCCGAAGCGGAATATATCTCAGCTGGTAGTTGTTCAACCCAACTCATTTGGATGAAAAGTGTGTTGAGCGACTTCCGTATTTCAGCAACTTCGGTAACGATTTTCTGTGACAACACCAGTGCTATAAACATTTCCAAAAACCCTGTGTTGCACTCTAGAACAAAACACATTGAACTTAGATATCATTTTCTTAGAGAGCTAGTTGAATCAAATGTTCTTCAACTTTCCTACATTTCAACTGAGGATCAATTAGCTGACTTTTTGACAGAAACTTTGGATCAAAAACGATTTATACACTTGCGTAAGGCAATTGGTATGCTTTCCTTGAAATAATCTCTTTTTGAAACCAATCCTTAGGTTAGGTTTTGTTTTTGTGTTTTTGTTCTTTATCTATGTTTGTATAATAGAACATTAATTGAGCATTAGTTATATTGACTTTAACTGCATCCTTTTATATGTTTAGAAATTTATTATGCTTTTGATATCATAATATTTCAGTTGATGCAATGATCATTTATGTCAATTAAGTCATTTCTTAAAGTGATCAAAGTCAATTTCTCTCTCAATGATCTCTTGGTATAGTTTTTATCTTATTTGACTATTTAGTCGAGTATGAATGCGAGATCAATTTTTGGTTGAATACCTTATATCTTAAATAATTGATAGCCAATTGAGGGGGAGTCAAAGAAATGTAATATGCTCAAAAGATGTGGAAAGAGTTACATCCCAATGAGGAGTGTGAAAACTACCACCACATGGAGGAAAGAGCTACCACCTCGGTCGTCCGAGTACTGTGTGCAGCTACCACATGTATACCAAGCATGGATGTTCGAGTTGATTAAATAAAATGCTTTTTGGAATACTTGACTCTGTCAAATTCCAAGGTTGGTATAAGGTGGGGATTTTATTGAAAGATGCTCAAAGAGCCACTCCTTACAATAAATTGACTAGATATATTATCTAACTTATCTGGGATTTCAAACATCTATTGATCTTGGTATTTCATTTTCTTTACCAAATTGATGATTTGATAAGGACATTACTCATAAGATCATGTTAGATGTGATTGAAGTTGTTCAACTTTAAGGGATTTAATTTTTATAAATTTTCGTTTCGTTATTTGAATATTCTTGATAGATTTGGCATAATCTATTTCTTGTTGTATGAAACGATGATTTTCATTTAAAGTTGATACACAAAAGTGCTTACATACTTTTTCTAGATTTTCTAGAATTTTTCTGAATTTTTCTGAAGAAAATGTTTGGAGCCGGTCCGGACTGGACAAGCCGATCCGGACCCCGAACGCAGGAAAATCCTGCGGGTAGTCGATCCGGACTGCATTCTTCGGGCAGTCCGGACCCCGGGTAGGGTTTATATGAAACGAAGTGGTTTTTGATTTTATTTCATCACAAGTTTTCGTTTCTAAATCTCCTGAGTTTCTCTCTCTTAAAAGCAAAGATCTTGGAGCCTTCTAAACTCATTCTCTTCACTTCAAAGTAAGTTATCTTGATCAAAATCTCGGTTTTTCACAGTTTTTCATATTTTCTCTCAAAACGTGTTGAAAATTTCATATCTTGGTCGGTTGTGATTGGTTTTTGATCAAACTTCTTTTGAAATAAGAACTCTGGGAACATTAGTTTTGATTATATGCTAGGTTTTCTCATGATAAACGGATTTTTAGCCTTCGATTTCTAAAAATTTGGTTTTAGGGCATATTTTTGAGAATTTTTGAAAATCATGGAATTGATCTATTTTTAAAATTCTTTTTGCAAAACTAATTTGATCCCTAGTCTCCCTACACGATTATGATTGTTTGGGTACAATTTTTCAAATTTTTGAAAATTAACAATTTTTCGTGTTCTTGAGTTGGTCTTCACAGGACACTTCCTTCTTAAAGCACAAAGAGCAATGGAGTTTTCATGGATCATCTTTCTGCTAGTCGCAATGGTGCACACACGTGCAACTGTTAAAAAGGAACAAGATGACTCAACGCGCGACAAGACAAGAACTGGTGGTCAAGACAGCTCTGAGTTCGAAGAAGAAGACTGGGAAGACTTCCTGAAACAAGTTCAACAAAAAGTTGATGAGGACGACAGGAAATATTTGAAGAATAAAACGCTGATGAAATCTGCCTCAACGACTAAACAATATACAAGACGGAACAAGGTCAAAGGTAGTGGAATTCAGCTTAAAGAGCATTCTACCAGAGCACGCTCACTTCCTGGAACTCAACGTAGTAAATCTCCATGGATTGAAGGACAGGATGCACCATCTGCTTCTCCACCTCGTCCATCGACTTCAAGGAGAAACACTCCAGAAGCTACCATATTGGCCTCCGTTCATCAGGAACAAAGAAGACTATCTGCTGACCAAGAGAGATTGGCGACAGATCTCCAGCAAATTACCGCTGAACAACAACAAATGAGAAAGGAATGTTCCAAAATATCACAAATGCTTAAAGGAATTTTGAACAAGCTGGATCATACCAACTCAGACAGTTCGGATTTAGCTTGATCTCATGGCTAATCTTTTTTCTTTTTTTTTTTGTTTTTTTGTGCAGGTTTCAAGTTTTAGTTTTTTTTTTTTTTTTTTTTACGTTTAGTTTTAACTCTCAAACTTCTTAGTTTTTAACTCTCCTTAAATTTTGTAATTTTGGCTAAGTTGTGTGACAAAAAGGGGGAGAGAGTATAGGAGAACTTTGAACAATGCACAATGCTCTGTGATTGACCATGACTATACTTGTGTGAGAACAATACTGAAACTAAGGTAAGTATAACTTTCAACTTTGGTTTTATATGTGTTTTGATGCATGCCTCAACTAACTATTCGACTAACTATTTGGGCATGTAATATAACTAACAAGTTGCTTGTTGACTAACCTTTCTATGACATTTGGATTTCTATGGCTTAGAAGATATGTCGAGTTTTGATTGTGTTTTTCATACATATCTGAATTTGCAAATGTCATAATGAGTAAAAACTCTATCTCTGTGTTTGGTTTTGATTGTTGAAAATTCTTGAGGTATCTAACGATCTCTTTTGTCAAGAATGTTTTCTTTTTGCAGAGATTACAGATGTCTAAGTCTAGAGTCTGTTTTAGGAGTTTAACTCATGTATTTATCTTTATTTGGATCTCCAATGTAAATTTTTGTTGTATGGTGATATCAACAAAAATATCTTTTTGAATTTTCTTGAGTGGATTTTTGTTTTGTCACGAAACCGCCAAAGGGGGAGATTGTTACAGAATTTGAGTTGGCGTATTTCGTGAAATTGGTCAAGTCTTGAAGATTGAAGATGAAGAAGTTTGAATCATACACCTCAATCTCAAGAAAGAAGAATTCAAAAGGATCAGGTAAGTTTAACTAAAGATTTATGGTGATCCGAATACTTCTTATAGTGTAGAAACACTTGGATGAATTTTTGATTGCATAAAAATCAAAAATTGGGCATTTTACATGTTCAGAGTCCGGACCGTGGATCTCAGTCCGGACCCCGAACGTAGGCTTGTTCATGTGTAATTCCAGTCCGGATCTTGGAAATTTCAGTCCGGACCCCGAACGTGAAAATGTTGAAATTGCATGAACAGTCCGGACCGTGGATTACAGTCCGGACCCCGAATGTCGTCTTTTCTGGAAAAAGTCTGTTTCGCTGAAACAGTCCGGACCGTCAATTCCAGTCCGGACTGTCGTCATGTAAAATTCCAGAATTGGTTAGTTTTTTACGCTTATCTTCTTCCAATGGTTTCTAACCTATAAATAGACCCTACGATTCATTTTAGGGTAAAACGGAAAAATACGACCGAAATAGAAAAATCCACATATAGAGAAGAAAGGAAATACTAGATTTAATTCTATGTTTCTTCATCTATATTATTAATTTGATTCTAGGTTTTCTAAACTCAGATTTTGAGTAGAATCAAATTAATGAATACTTAGATGGTATTTCCGATCTATTTCTAATCTAAGTATTCGGCGGATCATCACCACCCAAAAACAACGATTTTCCCAAAATCGGCGCGTGGACTCGCGTGGCCTTGTGGATTCAAGGTGCTACCGCTCTCGTGGATTCGGAGCGAGGTACGTTCGTGGATTCGAGACGTGCTACTGGGTGAAGACCGTGGATTCGGTCGGACGTCGTGGACTCGCCGTTGGATGCCGTGGATTCGGCGTTGGACGCAGATCGTGGATTCGAGAAGCGTTGCGGAGCGAGCGGAGAAGATCAACTAGGAGCGTATGGAAAAGGTTGAGTCGTAAGTGTGTATGGTAAATCACCTTGTACGTGTTTTAATTCTAGTGGATTTCGCCGTGTGATCGGTCCCGTGGTTTTTTACTCCGGTTTGGAGTTTTTCCACGTAAAAATCTTGCGTGTTATTTTTATTTCCGCATTGGGTTTTATTGCGCAATGATTTTTTGAGTGTTTATGGTTTACACCTATTCACCCCCCTCTAGGTGTTTTTTCCCCTATTTAGATCCAATTATACATAACCCAAAAAAATATTTGTTATCTTGGAACCTGACCTAGCACCCTCGTCATATGTTGCATGTGTAACCAGACCAGTAGAAAACCCTCACTTGGGCTAGGGTTATTTATGTTTAGACATCCACATATTATGTTTCATTCCTGGACTTAGTGTTATCCTCGCCCGGGTAGTGGGCCGAGCGGTCGGGACTTCTTTTTAGTGTGGGATGCATTTGCACTCGTGCTTGGGAGCATAGTGGAGTCTGGTAGATGTAGTGGATCGTTTGTCTGTACCGGAAACCGTTTGGGGTAAACGGTGGTCCCGAGAGATCTTGCTTTCCCCTGTTTGGGTTGTCGCCACTGTGTTAGTGGCAGTAGTGTACCAGTGTTAGCAGGACCTAGAACCCAGAACCCTTTTCGACATACACATGATTTTAGTCTACCAATGTTTTCTTCCAAGCATCGAAGGGCCGCTGGAGTCTGTTCTTGTTTGATTTGGACAAAGGCATCAGCCCTTCGGGGTTTGGGTAAAATACTTGTTTTGTAACTGTTTTTCCTAAAAGAACTAAAAATCATTAAAAAAATGGGTTTCTCCTCAAATCAAGATAGTTTTTCAAAAAGGGAACTACTTTTAATCCTCACCCTGTGTGGGCTGAGTGAAAATGGTTTTCAATAACAAATGTCAACTTTTTCCTGCAAATCTCCCCACTCGAAAGGATTCGAGTGGTCTGGGTTCTAGGGGCCGTTCCTTTGTCGGGACGAAAGCAACGGGGGCCGAGCCTAGAACCTGTTCTTGTTTGATAGGGTTGTAGGTGTAGGTCTCCCGGAACTTTCGGGCCCTGTTGGTGTCTTCTGCGTGTTGTACCGAGATTGTTGTGTTCCCGAACTATAAGGGGGTCGGGAACTTCGATAGGCGGAGCCTAGAGTCTGTTCTTGTTTGATAGGGTTCTAAGCACCGGCCTATCGGGTTTCCGAACCCTTATGGTGTCGGTCTTTCCTGTGAGTTTAGCGTTCTGTTGTGGGAGCCGTCTGGTGGACGGTGGCTCTAGCTGTGTGGTTTTCCAGCCTGTGAGTGAGCGTTGGTGTTATTAGTCGATCTTGTTGATCGTGGTTTGGACTATAGCCTGCATGAGCCATATTGAGCTCGACAGAGATACGCAGATACTTTCCTCGGTGGGGTCGCGCCTCTCGAGTGCCACTCCGGAGTTGGGCCTGTTACTTGCTATCGCGACTTGTCGACGCAGTCCCTCTGGCTGGCCCAGTTTTGGCAGTCACGGACACCCTACGGTAGACCCGTCCTGTTGAGGATGTGCGACAGTAGGTGGGCGCAGGTTTGACTGGACCCTATGCGGCAGTCAGTGTAGATTGGGTGACCGTACTTTGAGTGTTAGTAGATGCATCATGTTTCCATCTGTTCCACTCCTTGAGCATCTAGATAGAGGCATAGTAGCTGTAGAGTTATTTTTCCAGCCCTTTCATTTCAGTATCGCATTATTGTTATTTTATGCCTCTAGTAGACTTAGTGGGCAGACCGTCGGGCTTGTTGGCGGCACCCACTGAGAACTACTTGGGACGTAGTTCTCACACCCGTCGTGGTGTCTTTTCCCATAGGGACTTCTACTCCTATTCCTGCTGCTCCAGTTGCTGATCCGGCTGATCGAGGTAAGGGAGTCGCGAGATAGATCCCTACCAGTCGTCGTCGTCCAGAGAGTAGATGTACCCTTTACTTTTGAGAGTTTATGTTGAGAGACCTTTGTAGTGAGGTATAGAGTTGTATTTTATTTTACTGCTTGAGATACTTATGTGTTTTGGGGAGGATTTTGAGTTGTATATATTTTCATTTTTAGCAGTTTACTTTCAGCTCTGATATCTGTATAGTCTAGTTGATCTTTTGCAGGTTAGTCGCTTCGTCTATACGGGGCTTCCCGTATGGGCGGCGGATCTGTTGGCGAGACCGGGTCGCAGTTTCGACGCCGGGGCGTGACATGGGATGTCTAAAGCATAAAAGAACCTAGCCCAAGTGAAGGCTCTCTACTGTCTCATTTGTGTCAACAAGCGGCACATGCAGGCTAAGATCCACGATCAAACAGATCGAAAAACTCAATGCTCAAATAGCACAACACAGTCGGAAAAAGACTCCATGACTCAATCAGGTAATGCCCAAATCCTCACATAAACTGTCGAAGAACCCTCTACGACTCAATATGATAATGCACAACCCATGGCTAAGTCGGGAAACCTCCACGACTCGATCTGCCAGAACCCCAACTCTCATAGCTAAGTCGGAGAACTACCTCCACGACTCAATCTGATATGCAAAATCCACGATGTAGAATAATCACCTCACACATGACACTAGAACACAGCACACCATGCTCTAAAATCCTCTCGGCCCCCCGGCACGAGTATAAATGCACCCTGAACCCATGCCATACCTCTGGCGAACTCATAATTTAAAAAAACCACCTTTGAAAATATTGATTTTCCTTAAAACGGGTTTTCTCGATTTTTAAAACGATTCAGGTGCAATTATGATGCAAACAAAACATGAAACCTAGTGTCATATAATATCAGGAGTATACGAAAAATAATCTCGGGTTCCAATAAATTTTCCAGAAAATTCCAGGCAACTATCAGATTTTACTACAGTGAAAAATAGCATAAAAACATGATCAACATGCATTCAGGAGCATTAAAGGGCATTCCATAAATTTTGGAGAAATTCCAACCCACCTGGAACGCTTTCCGTAGGCAAAGCCGAAGTCGGGGAAGCGCCGAATCCTCAAACTAATGAAACTCTGAAAGTCGTGCCGCGCGCGCGCACACTGCCGCGAACCATGAAAAAAATCCTCGGAAGCTCAAATAAATCCCCTCGAGTCCTCACAAAAATCCGCGCACACTCTGGCTCACTCCACGGCCAAATTACAGTGCAATTAAAGGCTCGAGTACACCACAATCCACCACCAAAGCATCAACACTAAGCATCTGCCCACACAACCCTCTACAAGCTCCAATGCACACACACATACATCCCAAAGCACACACAAGTCCACAACACACACACACTTCACACATACCACCTGCACAGATAAACAACGCGTGCCGCGCACTCGATCCGGGCTCCGCACGGCACCTCGCCGAAAACTTGTCGCGATGACGGCATCCTGTGAGAGAAAAAGGGGAAAAACCACAAAACTCAGTCAACCCGGCCAACCCACGCGATCGCCGGTGAAAAACTAGACCCAAACGCGAAAACCCCGCGCGCCGACGCGAGTCGCAAGCCGTAGCCAACCAACAGCGCGCTGCGCTGCTGCTGCCCTCACCGTTGGCGCGCCTGTCGCCTGCCGCGCGGCGTCCGCGAGCCGCCGCACGCTGCCCTGGCGCGTGCCGCGCGGCACCAGGTGCCAGCCGCACAGCGCAAGGGCCTGCCGCGCGGCGCCCTGGCGCCCGCTACGCGGCGCTCAGCCGCGCGCTGCGCGGCGCCCTGCTGCGCACACCCGCACAGCAGCCTGCGCCAGCCGCGCGCTGCGCAGCGCCCAACCGCGCGCCCTTGTGCGCCCGCGCGGCTCCCCTGCTGCGGCCACCACAGATCCTCCAATCCCATGGACAAGCAGTCCAGACCAACACCAAGGACATCCAAAAACAAAAACCCAAAAACCAACACTCTCTAAAAAAAACTCCTACCAACCTCTTGAAGCCCGTCGCGCGCGCTCCGCTCGGCTCCTCACGGCCACCAGAGGAAGGTCCACACCAACAGCACTCTCAAAAACCTTCTTCTTCTTCTTCCCCCTTCTTCTCTTTCTCCTTTTTCCCACTTCCTTCTTTCCTCTGTTTTTCCCCCCATTACTCTGCCTTTGTAGAGAGGAGGAAGAAGGTGACGTGGCTAATTAGGATTCATATAATTAAAAAAGGGCCGAGGGTGCTACTTAATTAGTGGGTTGAGAAATTACCAATTTAACCCTCCTTCAAAAATATCTCATCCACTCTTTCTCTTCTCTTCACTAATTCTTTCTCTCTTAATCCTTTAATTCACAGACCAATAGCCACTAATTAATTAAATTAATTAAATAATACAAGAATAGCTAACTCCAACTCACTTTTTGCCCTCGGGGCATCCACATCAGTCCGGAACCTCCCGAACTCCGCTGTAATCTGAAAATACACATGTCCAAAGCTTTTCCTCCTCAAAAAGCTCAACTGTGGAGTCGGTGTGCTCAATCCAAAAACCGGTTCTGTTAATTGCCAACTCCAACTCACCTTTTGCCTTCGGGGCCTCCGCATCAGTCCGGAACCTCCCGAACTCCGCTGTAATCTGAAAATACACTTGTTCCAAACATTTCCCAATTTTTCTGTGCCCCACGGTGGAGCTGATGCTCTAACAAACCAGTCCTCTAACGGCGCACAAAGCCCGGAAAACTCCGATTCAAGCTGGGGCTTTCGCGTTGATCCGAATCAACCCGAACCCATCTGTAAACATATAAGGAACACACTCAAGGTGATTTCTCCACACCGCGCGATCTTGCGAGGTCGGTACACTCTTCAAAGTCCCGGTACTCTACACCGGCGGTCTGGCCACCGCACAGGGTGTATTTTTTTGAAAAGATGGTACGTTTACTCGTGTACTCCACAAGGGGTCGTAGTGGGGACCCCTCGCGGACTACTTACGATGCTGCACAAGTATCATGGAGGGGTTGGTGGCATCAAAGTGCGAGCAAAGTGTACTTTCGCCGGGGGTCTTTAGACCTCCCGGCACATGTTTCGTTTTGATTAAACCGGGGATATGGTGATTCATGAGGGGGAAGTGGAATGCTCTGGTGTATCGGTTTGTTCATTTCAGTTTTTATAGCATTTTACCTGTTTTCATCTACTTTATTTGTCACTGACTCCCCACACTGTGACAGGTCCGAACAGGGGTGGGAACCGGGACGATGGTGAGACTGCGTTTAGAGGACCTTAGCCGCTTGAGGCTGCTATATGCCTTAATTACTGTCGGTTATCTCTTTTACGTTTGGTTAGTAGGTTAGTGATTATTTGTTGGTGGAACATTTGTGGATGTTGGGTTGAGATCCTAACTTAGTGGTGACATCTTTTATTGCGTTTATCTTATACTTGTATGCGGCATGTTTTCAAATAGCAAAATAATTTCGAAAACGTTTTCAAACTAAGTGTCGTGTGGGCACTGGTTTCCAAACCCGTGGATTTATCCTTTCAAGTTATGTTGCCGCCTAAAAGAGATTTGCGAAAATGTTTCTAAAACCGAGTGTCGTGTGGACACTGTTTTCCAAACCTGTGGATTTATCCTTTCTCTCTTGATTGTGGTTGTGATTAATCGTGATCTATTCTTTTGGTATCATCGTGACTGTATGGTTAAAGTATGTGTTGTATTTGAAACGCTGTACATATACAAAGGAGACTCCGTCCGTTTGTGGAGTGAATTTGTATATGTGGCGGGTATGGCGCGCACCGGTGGCGAGGTTAATTTCAAAAAAAAAAGATACACGTTTTTCCGCTCATTTAGAACCTCCGGGGCGTGACAGATTATATGGTATCAGAGAAAAACGACTTTAACCACGGTAGTCGGTGTCCAACATCCACAGAGGGCAATGCCACTAGCAACTAACCAATGTGATAACCCAGGTGTAGGTTAGTAGAGCGCGAGTGTGAGTGCGGGAAAAAGGGATAGAGTCCCGGAGTTCGTAGGTCAAGGTGCTGGACCAATTAAACAAGGGTTAACGTGTTTCTTTGTGTACAGTGGAGAATGGCAAGGACCAGATCGTCGACTGATAATGCCGGAGCAGATAATGCAACCCCGGCAACCACGGAGGGTGAACTGCTCCGCCAACAGCTACGAGAGATGGCCGGGCAGTTGTCGACCCTCAGGGAACACGTACGTTAGTTGACACAACAGCAGCCGGCCGTGCCAGTAGAGGGCGTCCAGGTTCCTCCGCTAGGACCAACCGCACCTATAACGGGACAGCCGGGAACGGGTGGCGAGACTCCAGCCGCCCCTCCCCAGACCACGACTACCGGTGTATCGATGGACCAACCGACGACGCCTTCAGCCGCGCCGAATCCAACGGCGTCGGGACCCGCATCGGGGGCGACTACCGGGGACTCGATAAGAGAGGCCGTGTCACGCCCCAGGGGTTTCATTAAGCGGAAGACGACCACTAAAAGATTTGAATTTGCGTATATATATTTTTTTTGAAACCAACCTCCCCCAGTGCGTGCCCAGACCCGCCGCATATACAAATTCACTCTGCGAACGGGCAGAGTGTCCTTTGTATATGCACGGCGTCCTGACTACAACAACCATACAATCATCACTTTAACCACACTAGTTCAACAGTCGAATGCATACAACCATTTTCCATAAGTATTAAAGAGGCCGGCAAATTTTGAAATGATAAATCCACAAGTTTTTAGAAACGGTGCCCACACTACACCCAGGTTTTTCAAAACGGATTTCGAAATCCATAAATCCACAGGGTTTTAAAATGGTGCCCACACGGCACCCAGATTTTCAAAACGGTTTTTCGCAATCCATAAATCCACAGGGTTTTAAAAATAGTGCCCACACGACACCCACATTTTTAAAACAGTTTTCGAAATATTTTCCTTTTCTTTTCTTTTGTAGTTTGAAAGCGGCCAATCGGGAAAAGCAAAACAACCACCCACAAGGATAATAAAAAGACATTCCAATATCCACATCGACCCCACAAGGGTATCGCGATCCACATAGTAAGCTACTAACAAGTAATGAAATGCGCAATATAAGAAGTAAATACAATCTATGGCCTCGAAAGACCAAAAGTGCTCCTGCCACGGCCTCACCGTCGCCCTAGCTCTCACCCCCGAGAAACCTGTCACAGGTTGGGAAGTCAGTGACCAGAAAATAAAGCACGAAAGCAACTAGGACTATAAATAAAGCAAACCACAGTAAAACCAGAGCAACCGCCCTCCTCATCGTGCAATCGACAGTATCCCCTCCCCCTGCATAACCTGAACCGGGCACCAACCTCAAGAAAGAAAACCAAACCGAGCACCAACCTCGAGAAAGAAAACCAAACTGAGCACCAACCTCGGGAAACCAGACCGAGCACCTACCTCGGTAAACCACGCCGAGCACCTACCTCGATAAACCACGCCGAGCACCTACCTCGACTGGTCGCACCGCTCACACCTTGGCGCCTCAAACCCCCCACCTACGGGGGCCCCCACTACGTCACCTCGTGGGTATACACGGGTCATAGACCACTTTTCCGAAAAAGCGCACCCTTTGCGGTGGCCAAACCGCGGGTGCACGTGCTGCAGCCTCGAGCATAGTAACCAAAGATACAAGACAGAACCCGATAGTAACAACCTCAGAGATTACTAAATATTAGCACAGTTAGACGAGTAATTACAAAATGTTTAAAGTTTTCGAAAGGTTCCACACTAAGTCTCAGAAAGAAAACCCGCAACATGATAACATGAAAAATAACGATATTGCACATAAGGGGATTCTAAGGGTGTACCCACCTGAAACGCGAAGAAGAAGGTGTGCGAAAACTCCAGCTAAAACCCTCCCACCTTGCGTCCGAAAAACTACAGTAAGAATTAATGTTAAAAACATCGTCGCGGTCAAAAACACTCAAAAACGGGGCGAAACGGGCCAAAAACGGAGCTTCTGGACTCTCAGGCTGAAAATCGGTGCACGGGTCCAGGCGTGGACCGGGTCCACAACACAAGACGGCAGCGGCGCAGACCAGGCGCACGCCACAGCGGTAGACCGCTGCGGCATGGGCCGGGCCACACACGAGCTGAAGCGCGCGCCGGGTCCACATAGTTTGGCTGCGGGGGCGTGCACCGGGTGCACGCCGGACCTGTGGACCGTGCGGCCTGGCGCACGCATTCGTGCGCCGGGTCCGCGCCCCCTGGGCCGGGATGGCGTGCGCCGGGTGCACGCCGGGTACGGTGGACCGCGCGGCCTGGCGCACGCATCCGTGCGCCGGGTCCGCGCCCCTGGGCCCGGGAGCCGTGCGCCGGGTGCACGCCGGGTCCTGTGGACCGCGCGGTGGTGCGGCCACACCGGGATGAACAGTAATCCCCTTTTACGCCCCTCGCGGCTCCGGTTGCGACCCCGCAACCCCGGCAACTGCGGCGACGACCCCGTGAACATGGTAACGGCGGCGGCGGCCTCTCGTTTAACCACGGCGGCGGCGGCCTCCCGTTTAGTACCAAATACGCCTCGCACGCCACACGACAAGAGAGAAAACCTCACACCGAAAAATGGGAAAGATCCTAACCGCTCACCTCATTTTTGCCGGTAAGGGAGGAAGAAGGAGGATCGTCCCGTTCTCGTTCGCCGGATTCCGCAGGACGTGCGATCGTCCTTCCTTCTCCCCGTCTCGTCGCCTCGGTTCCTCACGCCGATAGTTGAAAAGAGAGAAAAAGAGAATTGGGGTCCCCCCCCCCCCCCCCCCCCCCCCCCGCACGCACCCAGAAAAGACTTAACGCACAAATGAAAAACGGGAAAAACCTAAATCCCCAAAACACACTAAAATCAGTCGGGATGCAACGAGGGGTCCAGATTACCCCGAAAAACGTGCCGATCGCCTGCACGGATTTCGATGCGCCCAAACCGCTAACGAAGATTCAAAAAAATAATTCTGGGAGATCCCGGTGTCGGAACTCGAATCCGATCGCGCCACCGTTCACCGTTTTGCGAGCTCTAGCCCCTAAAAATACCTGCAAACCCCGACGGTCAGCCCAGAAATTCTCAAACTTTTAACCCCCTAGCCGGCCACTGAAGAAGGAAAAAAATTAAAATAAGAAGTCCGATCGCCTAACATAAAAAGATAAAAGAAACCAATAACATAAAAAGATAAAAGAAACTGATCATAGAAAGATGCCGTCCGATCGCCTCGAAAAGCGTGCCGGCCACTTAGCATGGATTCCGATGCACCACTGAAAGGCAAACGCTTTGACCCCCATTCCGGAAGATCCGTAAATCGGAATCCGAATCCGTTTGCTTTGCCGTCCTTCATTTTTCGAGCTCAATCGCAGAAAAATACTCGCGGTCCAGGCCAGTCCATTACAGAAAACACAGTGAAAAGTTTCCCCAATAATCCCGTCATAAAACGAAGGTATACAAAGGCATCGGAATGCCAGGATACTACATCACTCACCTCTTAAAACAAGTTTCGTCCTCGAAACTTAATCCTGGTTCGCAACGAATAAAACTGGGTAGCACTCCCTCATCTTTGACTCCAGTTCCCAAGTCGCTTCACGTTCTTCTTGGTTGCTCCACAGCACCTTCACATAGGGGATCGTCCGGTTGCGCAATCTTTTTTTTTTTTTTTCCTCTGGTGCTAAGACTCGCACCGGTGTTCCGTCGAAGCTCAGGTCCTCTCTAAGCTCGAAAGCAGTGACCATCCATCACCCAAATCGAGTACGCAGGTTCGGAACACATCTTCGAAAATCCGGTTCACTCGCTCGGGCTGTCCGTCGGTCTGGGGGTGAAACGCCGTGCTGAAGTGTGGTTTAGTCTCTAGAGCTCGTTGTAAACTTTGCCAAAGGTTCGACACCAGCTGAGTGTCTCTAGTCCACGTCGTACGGATGGGTGGGAAAAGAGTCGACTTCGTCAGTCGATCCCTTGTGACTCAAACTGCTTCGTGCCTTGACGCAATGCGAAAGACCCGTGACGAATTCCGTGCTGACTCGCTCCTACATCCACTCTGGTACATGTAGAGATCGTGGTTTTCCCCGCCGGCGCTGATGTTCGGCCTTTCCTTGTTAACCATCCAACCAGCGAGTAGCGAACTGTGTTACCTCCCCTTCGGTTTAGTCCACCAAAATTTCTGCTTGAGGTCCTCGTATATCTTCATGTCACCTGGATGCGCCGCATAGGGAGCGCAGTGCGCCTCTGACAGTAACTCTTTCTTCAACACTGGCAGCTCGGGCACGCAATTCCGCCCTCGAAAACGTATTGCGTCGTTCGCACTCGCCGAAAAGTCGCTCGCGTGGTCCGGGGGGCCTTGTCTCGAATAAGCTGTATCTGTGCGCCTATTTTCTGACCTTCTATGGTTTCTCTAATAAGATTGGCTTGACCATCAAGGACAAAAGTCGCACAAGAGTACCGGTCTTGCTGAGTACTCACGCTCATCGGTTTCTCCCTCGATTTGACCCTTCCTGCTAAAAACATCCGCTACTACACTTGCTTTTCCCGGGGTGATACTGAATGGACAAGCCGAGCCCTCCAGCAACTCCAACCAATGCCTCTGCCGTAAAATCAAATCCTTCTATGTGAACAAAACTTAAGACTCTGGCGATCCGAAGACACATTACGATGAACTCCAAGAAAAGGTGATGTCTCCCACAGCTTTAAAACGAAGGCGACTGCTGCCCGTTCCTGATCGTGTGTCGGGTAGTTCCGCTCATATTATCTGTGATTCCCGTTGTTGAAACTGTGTGCCCCAAAACGCCCACTTCGCGAAGTCAGAACTCACATTTCTTAAACTTAGCAAACAGCCTCTGGTCCCTGAGAGTCCGGAGAATAATCTGCAAGTGCCCCTCGTAGTTGATCGAAGTGGTCATCAATCCCGGACTTGTTCTTCACTGTAACCCTGTTTATCTCCCTGTAATCGATGCGTAAACGTAGGCTTCCGTTCTTCTTTCGCACGAAGAGCACGGGTGCGCCCCAAGGCGACACACTCGGTCTGATGAACCCTTAAAAGTCCAAAACAACTAACCCGACGACAAGGAAAAACAAACCACACTAACGCCCTCACAAGGCTCCAAGAGGTGCCAACAAAACAGGCTGGGTTACTAACTACCCGAAATTTTCCCCTGAAAACAACGAACTCACATGTCACCAACACGGACCGCTCCCTTCCGTCGCCAACACGGGCCACTTCCACCCGTCACCAACACGGTCCACAAGCTCGGAGCATAACCACCATCCCGGACCACTCGTTCCGACTGTCCGTCCTACCGAGGCGACGGTCAAAACTAACGTTAGGTTTCAGCTCTAAGACCTACCACAAGGTCTACCCTACAGAAAGAGCTGCGTACAGGGTCTCCTAGCCGAAAGTGACTAGTGCCAAAACTCCGAGTAGTCGACAGATCCCCTTGACCCACACTTGCCCCAAAAGACCAATGACCCAAAACGCTCCCAACTAGGCCTCAAGGCTATGCCTTAGTCATGGGGAGGCTGACGACAAAACCCACAAGGTAAGGTCCTACCTCCGTCCTGGCACCGACGGGGTGCGACACTCTAAATAACCACTAACTCTCGGTCCCAATCTGTTGCCCCTCCAAGCACCGGGCATCGAATCGAGCGGTAAACCTCCATACCAACCGTGACACTCCCAACTAGGAGAAAATCTAAGCTCTAGGTCCGCTCAACAAGGACCTCCAGGTACTGTAGACTATCAATCTGAAACCTAAAGGGTCGGAAGAAGACAAGCAACAAAAACAGCGAGAAGAACCTTGTCAAAAGTTGCCTAGGTTCACTAAACGCACTCGAGGGATCACGCGCCAACCCACCAATAGGACAACCTAACCGACCCTCTTGCGCAGAACCCAGGAACCCGACCCAGAGCTACCTGGCACCACCCAGCGCCAAAAGCTAAACCCCCCAATAAAAGTCGCCACTTACGCACACTTGTGCGAAATAAGGCACGACCTCTCTAACTGAAAATGAGCCCAAACGAATAAGATTTACTAGCCCCGGTGGTCTCCCTTTCTAACCCAAAGGAGCACCCCGAGACCCCATCACAACAATTTCTACAACCATCACAGTGTCTACGGTAAAAAGCCGAACTATGGGTAACAAACATAAGGGAAGAATCCTCATTCCCACCCATACCTTGCCCATGGTGCAAAAAGAATCGGCTGATTACCTGCTATAACCTAACACCAGAAGACCTAGAAGGTACAAGTTTAGACAAACGGCTGTCCAGTTACCCACGACCGATAAACGGCCGACACACTAACAAACATCGGTGGGTTGCACTACCACCCGTCACTGTTACAGACGACGACCCGAACGTCGGCAGAGGAAGGGGTTCAGAGAAAAAAAAACAAAAGCCGACGCAACGCTCTGCTGTGCCAACAGCCGCACCAAGTGCATAAACACCGTCAACAGACCCACCGTGTCCTATGCTGGTTGCCTAATCCATTTACTCATAGCAACCATCAAGGCCCCGGTGGCAGCCGGCCTCGACCCCAACCTCCAAATCAACCCGACTACACTGGCACAACACCCGAGCTAAACCGGAAAACTAAACTCAACAGTCCCGCACTCTCGCATCTCTACGCAATTATACCCTGATCATTTCATTAGTTAGTAGCCAGTGGTAATGTGCTCCTATGGATGTTGGACGACGACTACTGTGGTTAAAGCTGTTTTGCTCTGATACCATCTTAATCTGTCACGCCCCGGGGGTTTCATTAAGCGGAAGACGACCACTAAAAGATTTGAATTTGCGTATATATATTTTTTTTGAAACCAACCTCCCCCAGTGCCTGCCCAGACCCGCCGCATATACAAATTCACTCTGCGAACGGGCAGAGTCTCCTTTGTATATGCACGGCGTCCTGACTACAACAACCATACAATCATCGCTTTAACCACACTAGTTCAACAGTCGAATGCATACAACCATTTTCCATAAGTATTAAAGAGGCCGGCAAATTTTGAAAGGATAAATCCACAAGTTTTTAGAAACGGTGCCCACACTGCACCCAGGTTTTTCAAAACGGTTTTCGAAATCCATAAATCCACAGCGTTTTAAAATGGTGCCAACACGGCACCCAGATTTTCAAAACGGTTTTTCGCAATCCATAAATCCACAGGGTTTTAAAAATGGTGCCGACACGACACCCACATTTTTAAAACAGTTTTCGAAATATTTTCCTTTTCTTTTCTTTTGTAGTTTGAAAGCGGCCAATCGGGAAAAGCAAAACAACCACCCACAAGGATAATAAAAAGACATTCCAACATCCACATCGACCCCACAAGGGTATCGCGATCCACATAGTAAGCTACTAACAAGTAATGAAATGCGCAATATAAGAAGTAAATACAATCTATGGCCTTGAAAGACCAAAAGTGCTCCTGCCACGGCCTCACCGTCGCCCTAGCTCTCACCCTCGAGAAACCTGTCATAGGTTGGGAAGTCAGTGACCAGAAAATAAAGCACGAAAGCAACTAGGGCTATAAATAAAGCAAACCGCAGTAAAACCAGAGCAACCGCCCTCCTCATCGTGCAATCGACAGTATCCCCTCCCCCTGCATAACCTGAACCGGGCACCAACCTCAAGAAATAAAACCAAACCGAGCACCAACCTCGGAAAAGAAAACCAAACCGAGCACCAACCTCGGGAAACCAGACCGAGCACCTACCTCGGTAAACCACGCCGAGCACCTACCTCGATAAACCACGCCGAGCACCTACCTCGACGGGTCGCACCGCTCACACCTTGGCGCCTCAAACCCCCCACCTTCGGGGGCCCCCACTACGTCACCTCGTGGGTATACACGGGTCATAGACCACTTTTCCGAAAAAGCGCACCCTTTGCGATGGCCAAACCGCGGGTGCGCGTGCTGCAGCCTCGAGCATAGTAACCAAGTATACAAGACAGAACCCGATAGTAACAACCTCAGAGATTACTAAATATTAGCACAGTTAGACGAGTAATTACAAAATGTTTAAAGTTTCCGAAAGGTTCCACACTAAGTCTCAGAACGAAAACCTGCGACATGATAAACATGAAAAATAACGATATTGCACATAAAGGGATTCTAAGGGTGTACCCACCTGAAACGCGAAGAAGAAGGTGTGCGAAAACTCCAGCTAAAACCCTCCCACCTTGCGTCCGAAAAACTACAGTAAGAATTAATGTTAAAAACATCGTCGCGGTCAAAAACACTCAAAAACGGGGCGAAACGGGCCAAAAACGGAGCTTCTGGACTCTCAGGCTGAAAATCGGTGCACGGGTCCAGGCGTGGACCGGGTCCACAACGCAAGACTGTAGCGGTGCAGACCAGGCGCACGCCGCAGTGGTAGACCGCTGCGGGGGCGTGCACCGGGTGCACGCCGGACCGGTGGACTGCGCGGCCTGGCGCACGCATTCGTGCGCCGGGTCCGCGCCCCCTGGGCCGGGAAGGTGTGCGCCGGGTGCACGCCGGGTACGGTGTACCGCGCGGCCTGGCGCACGCATCCGTGCGCCGGGTCCGCGCCCCTGGGCCCGGGAGCCGTGCGCCGGGTGCACGCCGTTCCTGTGGACCGCGCGGTGGTGCGGCCGTACCGGGATGAACAGTAATCCCCTTTTTCGCCCCCCGCGGCTCCGGTTGCGACCCCGCGACCCCGGCGACTGCGGCGACGACCCCGTGAACACGGTAACGCCGGCGGCGGCCTCCCGTTTAGTACCAAATACGCCTTGCACGCGACACAACAAGAGAGAAAACCTCACACCGAAAAACCGGAAAGATCCGAACCGCTCACCTCGTTTTCGCCGGTAAGGGAGGAAGAAGGAGGATCGTCCCGTTCTCGTTCGCCGGATTCCGCAGGACGTGCGATCGTCCTTCCTTCTCCCCGTCTCGTCGCCTCGGTTCCTCACGCCAACAGTTGAAAAGAGAGAAAAAGAGAATTGGGGTCCCCCCCCCCCCCCCCCCCGCACGCACCCAGAAAAGACTTAACGTACAAATGAAAAACGGGAAAAACCTAAATCCCCAAAACACACTAAAATCAGTCGGGATGCAACGAGAGGTCCAGATTACCCCGAAAAATGTGCCGATCGCCTGCACGGATTTCGATGCGCCCAAACCGCTAACGAAGATTCAAAAAAATAATTCTGGGAGATCCCGGGGTCGGAACTCGAATCCGATCGCGCCACCGTTCACCGTTTTGCGAGCTCTAGCCCCTAAAAATACCTGTAAACCCCGACGGTCAGCCCAGAAATTCTCAAACTTTTAACCCCCCAGCCGGCCACTGAAGAAGGAAAAAAATTAAAATAAAAAGTCCGATCGCCTAACATAAAAAGATAAAAGAAACCAATAACATAAAAAGATAAAAGAAACTGATCATAGAAAGATCCCGTCTGATCGCCTCGAAAAGCGTGCCGGCCACTTAGCACGGATTCCGATGCACCACTCAAAGGCAAACGCTTTGACCCCCATTCCGGAAGATCCGTAAATCGGAATCCGAATCCGTTTGCTTTGCCGTCCTTCATTTTTCGAGCTCAATCGCAGAAAAATACTCGCGGTCCAGGCCAGTCCATTGCAGAAAACACAGTGAAAAGTTTTCCCAACAATCCCGTCATAAAACGAAGGTATACAAAGGCATCGGAACGCCAGGATACTACAGGCCGTGATGGCCCCAACTCCCGGGGTGTCTGTCACCGCAGCAGGGGAGGCTTCTACCGAACGGATTGAACGGGACAGGGTGAGAGCAAATCTGGCGGAATTCAAGAAGCACGACCCACCTATTTTTGAGGGAGAGACGAGTGATCCCTGGGTCGTGGAGAAATGGGTGGACACCATGGAGAAACTTTTCGAGGACCTGAGGATGGAGGATCACGAACGAGTCCCCGTGGCAGTTCACTGTCTCGAGGGAAACGCCCGTATATGGTGGAAAACGGTGCGCCCGGACCCCTTGAAGGGCAATGCCCTACCATCATGGTCTACGTTCAGAGAGGAGTTGTTCAGGGCATTCTTCTCCAATAGCGTCAAGCAGCAAATGGAGGATGACCTAAAGCACATCAAACAAGGGAACCGGTCCGTTATGGAGTACCAACGGGAATTTGTGAGATTGGCCAATTGTGTCCCCTTTGTCATAAGAGACGAATCTCACAAGGCCCGCCTTTTTGTGGACGGATTGCGGAGCATTATCTTTGAAGTTGTGCAAGCAGCAGACCTTCACACCTTCCAGAAGGTGGTGGACAGGGCCACCATTGTGGAGCGCGGATTTGCGGTTACGTGCGCCCGACGGGAGGACTCCGAGTACAACAAGGATAGAAAGCGACCCCAGTCCTTCTCCGGAGGGGGTTTTTCGAGTAGGAATCGACCCCCTAAACATCCGAAGTCGCATCATGGGACTAAGAGCGCGCCAACAGGCGGTCAAAGGCCAGGGGACAGACCCTGTGTGATCTGCAGTGGACCACACCGTGTCACCGAATGCGCCAAGAGGCACGATCACTGCTACCGTTGCGGCAAACCAGGCCACCTCCGTTACAACTGCCCCTCGAACGCGGGTACAGCATCCTCTGCAGTCTCCACCCCATCGCCACAACAACTGGGGTGGGGGAGAGCTCCCTCGGGACCAACCGTACGCCCTCCACCCACTCGGCAGGAGGGGGAGACGCAACCGCAGTCGGGAGGGAGAATCTACTCTATGCATCACCAAGGGGCGGACCCACCGGAGGACGTGGTGGCAGGTACTACTCTGATTTCTGACTCTCGAGCTAGAACTTTATTTGACACTGGAGCATCCCGCTCCTTCGTATCCCATACTTTCGCCCACGCCCATGATCTAGAAACGAAATCCCTAAGCAACCTTATGACCGTCCAGACCCCTGGGGGGCCTATTGAGGCGGTTAGCTTTGTGCCCTCCTGCCCGATAAGGTTGGGAAGGCTAGCTTGCCCTTGGGACTTGGTGGTCATTCCGTTGAAAGAGTTCGACATAGTTCTAGGAATGGATTGGCTTACTAAACACCAGGCGGAAATTGACTGTGAGAAACGTCAAGTGCGACTACGGGAACCGGGCCTTTCGGAGAATGTGTACCTGGCGTGTAAGAGCACCTTCTTTTCGACCATCATCTCCGCATCTCGGGCCAGGAGAATGATGGAAGGCGGGTGCGTGGCTTACTTAGCCTCGGTGGACTTGGCAACGCGACCCACCTCTTCGCTCTCCGACATTGCAGTCGTAAGGGATTTTCCAGACGTGTTCCTGACTGAACTTCCGGGAATGCCGCCCGGGCGTGAGATCGACTTCTCGATCGAACTTATTCCGGGCACGCAACCCATCACGAAGGCACCGTACAGAATGGCCTTCGCCAAATTGAGGGAACTTAAGGCACAACTTGAAGACCTCCTGGATAAAGGTTTCATCAGACCGAGCGTGTCGCCGTGGGGTGCGCCTGTATTTTTTGTAAGAATGAAGGATGGGAGCTTACGCCTGTGCATAGATTATCGGGAGATAAACAAGGTCACGGTAAAGAACAAATATCCCTTGCCGCATATTGACGACCTGTTCGACCAACTGCAAGGAGCGACGGTGTTCTCTAAGATCGACCTCCAGTCTGGCTACCACCAGCTTAGAATTAGAGGTGAAGATATACCGAAAACAGCCTTTCGGACTCATTACGGCCACTACGAGTTTACGGTAATGCCGTTTGGGCTTACCAACGCCCCAGCGGTGTTCATGGATATGATGAATAGGATTTTTAAACCTTTCCTGGACCAATTCGGGGTGGTCTTTATCGACGACATCCTCATCTACTCTCGCACAGACAAAGAGCACGAGGAACACTTGCGAGTAATCCTCCAGACCCTTTGGGACCAGAAATTGTATGCCAAACTCAAGAAGTGTGAGTTCTGGCTCCGCGAGGTAGACTTTTTGGGACACATAGTCTCAACGTTGGGAATAGCGGTGGACCCGAGAAAGGTGGAATCCGTGACCAACTGGGCCCGGCCAACAACGGTAACGGAGATCCGGAGTTTCCTAGGACTGGCAGGGTACTATAGACGCTTCATGGAAGGCTTCTCAAAGATAGCCACTCTCCTAAATCGATTAACCCGAAAAGGGGAGAAATTCATCTGGACGGCTCAATGCCAGAAAAGCTTCGAGGAACTCAAGGACGGACTAACACGGGCGCCAGTGCTCACACTGCCGAAGCCCGGAGAGGACTATGAGATTTATTGCGACGCATCATGGAGCGGTCTTGGAAGCGTACTAATGCAACAAGGGAAGGTCATAGCCTACGCATCAAGACAGCTCAAGGAATACGAGCAGAACTACCCTACACACGACCTGGAGCTCGCAGCAGTCGTGTTTGCCCTAAAGCTCTTGAGGCACTATCTTTACGGAGCGCACTGCAATGTGTTCTCCGATCACCAGAGCCTTAAGTACTTGTTCACACAAAAGGAGTTGAATTTACGGCAAAGGCGGTGGCTGGAGTTACTGAAAGACTGCGATTTGTCTATCCATTACCACCCCGGAAAGGCAAATGTGGTGGCCGACACCTTAAGCCGGAAAGGGCACACAGGAGAAACGACGATGAGCGCCCCTACCCAACAGAATCGTCTAATTGCGAAGTTCTCGCAATTGAGACTGGAGGTAGTGCCGGCGGGTACGGTTACGCAACTCCTGTCCTTAGTAGTTAAGCCTACTTTGATCGAGAGTATCTTGGAAGGCCAGTCAACGGACACACAATTGCAACTTGTGCGGGACAGAATATCCTCGAAACAAGGGGGCGATTTTATGATTGGCTCGGATAACGCAATAAGGTTCCGGGGACGAATTTGTGTGCCCGACATACCGGAAATAAAGAGAGAAATTCTGACAGAAGCGCATAGTGCTCCCTACACTGCGCATCCCAGTGGTACGAAGATGTATAAAGACCTTAGGTAGACCTTTTGGTGGCCTAAATTGAAGGGGGACGTGACAAAATTTGTGGCACATTGTTTGGTATGCCAACAAGTGAAGGCTGAACACCAGCGCCCGGCTGGGAAACTACAGCCATTGCCCGTACCAGAATGGAAATGGGAATGGATTACCATGGACTTCGTGACTGGATTTCCCCGATCGCAACAAGGACATGACGCGATATGGGTCATAGTGGATCGCTTGACGAAACCGGCTCATTTTCTGCCCATCCACACGACATGGACCCGAGACCGGTTGGCGCCAACCTACATCGACGAGGTGGTAAGGTTGCACGGAGTACCAGCATCGATTACTTCTGATAGAGACACACGTTTTGTGTCGAACTTTTGGCGGAGCCTACAGCGGGCAATGGGGACCAAACTGCAATTCAGCACGGCTTTCCACCCGCAGACTGACGGACAATCGGAACGGGTAATCCAGATTCTCAAAGATATGCTCCGAGCTTGCGTGCTCGATTTGGGTGAAGGATGGTCGCGTTACCTACCCCTCGTGGAATTCGCCTACAATAACAGCTACCAAGCAAGCATTCAAATGGCGCCGTATGAAGCCTTGTACGGACGCCGATGTCGATCACCTATATGTTGGGACGACTTGGGGGAGCGAAAATTTTTGGGACCAGATCTAGTGGAGGAAACTGAGGCAAAGGTGCGCCTTATCAGGCAGCGGATGTTGACCGCCCAGAGCCGGCAGAAGAGCTATGCGGATCAGAGGCGACGCGATTTGGAGTTTATGGTGGGGGAACACGTGTTACTTCTGTTACGGAATTTGAGTTGGCGTATTTCGTGAAATTGGTTAAGTCTTAAAGATTGAAGATGAAGAAAGTTGGATCATATACCTCAATCTCAAGAAAGAAGAATTCAAAAGGATCAGGTACGTTTAATTAAATAATTTTGATGATCCGAATACTTCTTATAGTGTAGAAACACTTGGATGAATTTTTTTACTGCATAAAAATCAAAAACTGGACATTCCATATGTTCAGAGTCCGAATCGGGCTTTACAGTCCGGACCCCGAACATAGGTTAGTTCGTGCATAATTCCAGTCCGGACCCTGGGAATTTCAGTCCGGACCCCGAACGTGGAATTTGCAAGAAATGCATGAACAGTCCGGACCGTGGATTGCAGTTGTAAAGTACCGGGTCTTTGGATAGCGCGCCGACCACATAGATGGCTTGGAGCAGAGAGTTGCCTTGGGCATGTTGCATCTGAGTTTACAGATGATGCCGGGTTGATTCGGATCAACGCAGAAGCTCCAGCTCGATTCGGGGTTTTTCCGGGCTTTGTATGCCGATTGAGGATGAGATTTGGAAATTACCGACTGCACCGAGGAGTGCCGGAAATTTAGGAACACTTGGAACGGGTGTATTTCCAATCCACAGCGGAGTTCAGGAGGTTCCGGACTGACGCGGAGGATCCGGAGGCAAAAAGTGAGTCGGAACTGGCAATTTTGGAGCCGGTATTTCATTTGAGCACCCCGACTCAACGGATGAGCTTTTTGAAGAGAAAAAGCTGTGGACACGTGTACTTTCGATTTACAGCGGAGTTCGGGAGGATCCGGACTGACGCGGAGGATCCGGAGGCAAAAAGTGAGTCGGAATTGGCAATTTTGGAGCCGGTATTTGATTTGAGCACCCCGACTCAACAGATGAGCTTTTTGAAGAGAAAAAGCTGTGGACACGTGTACTTTCAATTTACAGCGGAGTTCGGGAGGTTCCGGACAGCGGCGGAGGGCCCGAGGGCAAAAAGTGAGTTGGAGTTGGATTTTTGGATTAAGTTAATTAGTTAATTAATTTAGTTTCTTTATATAAGGCTCCCTGTAGCAGAGGGAAAAAGAGAAAGAAAGGAAAAAGAGAAAGAAAGAAAGAAAGGAAAAGAGAAAAATAAGATCGAGAAGAAGAAAGGAAAAGAGGGTTTTGAGGTGATTTTGGTCTTGGACTCCCCGTTGGTGGCCGAGTGAAGCTCGTGGGCGTGCGGCGTGCGACGTGCGACGGCGAGGTAAGCAAAAATTCAGATTTTTGGGATTTTGGAGGTTTTGTGCAGTTTTTGAGCTTGGTTTTCTTTGTTGGAGAGCTTTCGGTTTTTGTTGAGTTTTTTTAAAAAAAGAGCAAAAATGGATTTGTCGGATTTTTCGGGATTTTTATAATTTACTGTAGAAGTTTCCGTCGCCGGCGGCCGCGCGCGCGCGCGACGGTGCACGCGCGGCGCCAGGGTGCTGCTGTTGGCAGCACCCTGCGGCGACGTGCCGCTGGGCGCGGCGCCACGTGCAGCAAAGTGCTGCACGCGGCGCTGCCAGGCCGTGCGCAGGCGCGCGCGGCAGGGCCGCGCGCAGGTGCGCGCGGCACTGCCTGGCCGCGCGGCAGGGCCGCGCGCGGGCCTGCGCGGGCGCGCAGCGGGCTGCGCCCGGCGGGCTGCGCGCGGACGCGCGCAGCGCCGCTGGGCACCGCACGCAGCGCCGCAGGGGCGCTGCGCGGCGCACTCCGACGCCGCGCAGCTGGCCTCTGCTCCTCGCGGCCGACCTCTTGGGCCGCGCGGCTGTGTTTTTCGCCGCTCGGCGTGCCCCGGGACAGCGGCGGCACCTTGGTTCGCGTGCCGGCGCCGCTTTTACCGTCGGCCGCTGTTTTTGCCGTCGGGCACTGTTTTTCGCCGACGGAGCTGTTTTTCGCCGTCGGGCGCAGTTTTTCGCCGACGGAGCAGTTTTTCGCAAGCTGTTTTCGCAAGCCGGTTTTGAGCAGTTTTTGCAAGCAGTTTGTGAGCAGATTTTTGAGCAGTTTTTCGCGAGCGATTTTCGCGAGCAGTTTCGCAGGGTTTTCGCGAACTGTTTCGCTAGCAGATTTTGCGCTGATTTCGCCGTCGGAGTCTCTTTTCGCCGTCGGGCGCTGGTTTTCGCTGACGGAGGCTGTTTTCGCCGACGGAGGCTGGTTTTCGCCGCCGCGCGCTGTTTTCGCCGTCGGAGTCTGTTTTTCGCCGCCGGGCGCTGGTTTTCGCTGACGGAGGCTGTTTTTGCCGACGGAGGCTGGTTTTCGCCGCCGCGCGCTGTTTTCGCCGTCGGAGTCTGTTTTTCGCCGTCGGGCGCTGGTTCTCGCTGACGGAGGCTGTTTTCGCCGACGGAGGCTGTTTTTCGCCGTCGGATGCTCGGTTTTGACCGTTTTGATTGATTTTGCGATTTCTTCGCTTCTGGCAGCTTGCGGTGCGGTTTTTTAGCTTCCGCCGGGGGCGGTTGTGGGTTTTTCCGTCGCGTGGACCCGCAGGCTTGTTTCAGGACATCCGCGGAGCGCGCGGTCGTGTGGTTGGACGCAGCGTGCTCCGTTTTGCGTGCGGACCTTGTGGAGGCAAGGTAATCCCGCTGAGCCCAATTGCAAGTGTCGACTAGCAATTGGTGGCGAGCAGAGGTGGGTTGGTTTTTCTTTCCAAGTCTACGGACTTCCTTCTAATTCTATTGTGATGGGATTGCATGCTAGTTTAAGTGTTTTCTTGGAACTTAACTAGCACCCCCGTCATATGTGCATGTGTTTGACCAGACCAATTGAGAACCTTAATCTGGGCTAGGTTATTTTATGCTTTAGACATCCCACACATTGCATATCCTTCTGGACTTAGAGATTCCTCGCCCGGGTAGTGGGCTGAGTGGTCAGAGTGTCGTGGGACGGGTGTTGCTCTCGGGCCAGGGGGCCGAGTGGGGTCTGGTGGCTGGGTTAGGCCAGTGTTAGTGTGTGGGGAACCGTTCAGATAAACGGTGGTCCCGGGGTTTTACTTTCCGCTGTTCTCCTCGTCACCACCATGTTGTGATCGTGGTGCACTTGTGTTAGCAGGACCTTGAACCCAGAACCTTTTTGGACGAATACATGATTTTAGTCAGCCAATGTTTCTTCCAAGCCTCGCAAGGTCGCCTGAGTCTGTTCTTGTTTGATAGGACGAGGGCATTAGCTCTTCGAGGCTTGGGCATAAAACTTGATTTCAAAGGGTTTTCCTAAAAAGACTAAAAATCATTAAAAAGATAGATTTCTCTCAGATCGAATGGTTTTCTAAAATAAATGACACGGTTTCTTATAAACTTATCCACCCGAGCGGATTCGAGTGATCTGGGTTCTAAGGGCTGTTTTCTTTCTTGGGGACGTAGGTGTTAGTCTCCTGGGGTTTTGGACCCTTCGCAGATCTGGCTGTGGAGCATCTCCGGCCGTGAGTTTGTGTGTTGAGTTCAGTGGGGTGTTGTTGTGGGAGCCGTTGGGAGAGACGGTGGTCCCAGCTGTGTGGTACTTTCGTTGAGTGGGTCAGTGTTGTGAGATTGAGTCGTGGAGGGTTCTCCGACCGAGTTGTGCTTTGAGCATCGTGTTACGATCTGTTTGATCGTGGACTATAGCCTGCAGGAGCCACTTGTGAGACAGTGATTCAGTTGTGATACTTGAGTTCGGTGGGGTCGCACCCCTCGAGCTACGCCCCGGGTGCGTCGATGATTCCGAGCCTGATGAGGCTGCGATGATGATACCGAGCCTGACGAGGCTGCGATGATGCGCCTAGTTCATATACTAGAGGTCGCTTGATACCCCTGGCCGAGCTACCATGGGGTCACTTTGTGAGAGTTTGAGATTGTCCGATTGGACACCCTGGTTGATACACCAGGGGGCGCAGGCTTGACTTGACTGGGCCCTATGAGGCAGTCGTTGGGATTGGGTGACACTGAGAGAGTGATGACATAGCATGTGTCATAGTAGAGTTTCTTGAGCATAGTACTTGTGACATATTGTCAGCAGTGAGTGGTTGCATACCATCATCCATATTCCCTTCCTATTGAGCATAGTAGATAGAGGCATGATAGCTGTAGATTCTTTTCCAACTTATTTTCATTATCAGTCTTTTCTGTTATCTCTTGCCTCTAGTAGACTTAGTGGGCAGACCGCGGTTCTTGGAGACGGTACCCACTGAGAACTACTATAGGATGTAGTTCTCACACCCTCTGTCGGTGACAGGTTGCTGAGGCTTTTCTTCCGTTCCTGCCGTGCTTGACTGGACGGACCGAGGACAGGGAGTCGCGTGATAGTTCCCTACCAGCATTGTTACTTTAGAGTGAGGTAGATGTACCATCCCAGACTGTGGGAGTTGTTTATGTTTGGCTTTATTTTCTGTTTAGCTATCTCCCAGTTGGATTTGTAGATGTTGTATAGGTGGACTACTACTTGTATCATCTTGATTTTGGGAGATAGGCTATGTGTTGTTGCAACTTTGTAGTTGTGAAATTTTATAGTACAGCTTTCTTATCCGCTCTGATATCTGTGTAGCTGTAGTTCTGTCTTTGCAGGTTAGACGCTTCGTCTGTACGGCAGTTTCCGTACAGATGGCGGATCTGTTAGCGAGCCCGGGTCGCAGTTTCGACCCCGGGGCGTGACAGCAGTCCGGACCCCGAATGTCGTCTTTTCTGGAAATTGTCTGTTTCGCTGAGACAGTCCGGACCGCCAACTCCAGTCCGGACCGTCGTCCTGTAAAATTCCAGAATTGGTTAGTTTTTTATTCTTATCTTCTTCCACAAGTTTCTAACCTACAAATAGACCCTATATTTCATCTCTTAGGGTAATCCAAAATATTCCATTAGAATCCGTACAAAATTAAAAGACGATCAAATATTACGGTTCTAAGAGGAAAAGATCCACATATAGAGAAGAAAAGAAATACTAGATTTAATTCTATGTTTCTTCATCTATATTGATTAATTTGATTCTAGATTTTCTCACTCAGATTTTGAGTAGAATCAAATTAATGAATACTTAGATGGTATTTCCGATCTATTTCTAATCTAAGTATTCAGCGGATCATCACCACCCAAAAATAACGATTTACCCCAAAATCGGCGCGTGGACTCGCGTGGCCTTGTGGATTCAAGGTGCTACCGCTCTCGTGGATTCGGAGCGAGGTACGTTCGTGGACTCGAGACGTGCTACTGGGTGAAGACCGTGGTGTTGGGTTATATGTAATATAGATCTAAATAGGGGAAAAAAAACCTAGAAGGGGGTGAATAGGTGTAAACAATAAACACTCAAAAAATCATTGCGCAATAAAACCCAATGCGGAAATAAAAATGAACACGCAAGATTTTTACGTGGAAAAACTCCAAACCGGAGTAAAAAACCACGGGACCGATAACACGGCGAAATCCACTAGAATTAAAACACGTACAAGGTGATTTACCGTACACACTTACGACTCAACCTTTTCCATACGCTCCTAGAGGATCTTCTCCGCTCGCTCCACGACGCTTCTCGAATCCACGATCTGCGCCCAACGCCGAATCCACGGCGTCCAACGTCGAGTCCACGACGTCTGACCGAATCCACGGTCTTCACCCAGTAGTACGCTTCGAATCCACGAACGTACCTCGCTCCGAATCCACGAGAGCGGTTGAACCTTGAATCCACAAGGACACGCGAATCCACGCGCCGATTTTGGGGTAAATCGTTGTTTTTGGGTGGTGATGATCCGCCGAATACTTAGATCAAAGATAGATAGGAAATACCATCTAAGTATTCATTAGTTTGATTCAACTCAAGATGTGAGTATGAAAACCTAGAATCAAACTAATCAATATAGATGAAGAAACATAGAGTAATATCTAATGATTTCCTTTCTTCTCTATATGTGGATCTTAGGCCGTATAGAATGATATTTGAATATGACGGCTCTATGTGGATTAACCCTAGAAAAAGAATCATAGGGTCTATTTATAGGTTAGAAACCCTAGGAAGGAGATAAGAATCAAAAACCTACCATTTCTGGAAATTTTACGGACGGCGATCCGGATCGGATTAGCTGTGATCCGGATCGTCGTAACGAGTCAGACAATTCCAGAAAAACGAAGGTTCGGGATCCGGATCGAAGTGCTTGATCCGAATCGTTCATACAGTTCACCAAACATCAACGTTCGGGATCCGGATTGCGAAGCCTGATCCGGATCGTTCAAGGAAAATGGTAAACTCAATGTTCGGGATCCGGATCAAGAGAAGCTACGATCCGGATTGAACTGGTGTATGAACGAACCACCTTCGGGATCCGGATTGAACAATCTGATCCGGATCCTGAACATGTCCTATGTCCAGTTTTTAATTTTTATGCAATGAAAAATTCTTCCAAGTGTTTCTACACTACAAGAAGTATTCGGATCACCAAAAATATTTAGTTAAACATACCTGATCCTTTTGAATTCTTCTTTCTTGAGATTGAGTTAAATGATCCAACCTTCTTCACCTTCAATCTTCAAGACTTGAACCTTTCACGAAATTACGCCAACTCAAATTCCGTAACACGTGGATTCGGTCAGACGTCGTGGATTCGACGTTGGACGCCGTGGATTCGGCGTTGGACGCAGATCGTGGATTCGAGAAGCGTTGCGGAGCGAGCGGAGAAGATCTATTAGGAGCGTATGAAAAAGGTTGAGTCGTCTGTGAGTATGGTATATCACCTTGTACGTGTGTTAATTCTAGTGGATTTTGCCGTGTTATCGGTCCCGTGGTTTTTTACTCCTGTTACGGAGTTTCCTACGTAAAAATCTCTGCGTGCTATTTATTTTTCCGGATTGGGTTTTATATCGCAAAGATTTTTGAGTGTTTATTGTTTACACCTATTCACCCCCCTCTAGGTGTTTTTCCCCCTATTTAGATCCAATTAATCTTAACCCAACAAGTGGTATCAGAGCGGGAATAGGATTGTAAACAATGGTTGAAGGTGGAAACATCAACAGACCTTCGTTCTTCGATGGAACAAATTGTGCGTACTGGAAAGTGCGGATGAAAGCCTTTTTAATTTCCATCGACGAACGGGTGTGGCAATCAATAGAGTTAGGATGGTCTAATCCAACTGAAATTATTGCTGATGTTCGCACCATCAAACCTAGGTCGAAATGGACCAAGGAAGAGGTTGATTCATCTTCTTACAATGGCAAAGGAATTAATGCTCTATTTAATACTTTGTCACAAACTGAGTTCTCTCGCGTCTCGGCATGTGAGACTGCGAAAGAAATCTGGGATGTTCTTCAAGTTACACATGAGGGAACTAACCTTGTGAAGATTCAAAAACTGCAAATGCTTACGAGCAAGTTTGACTCTATTTTCATGGCAGAAAATGAATCTTTCACAGATTACTATACACGATTGCAAGACATCATAAATTCATGTGCTAACTTGGGAGAGAAGATTCCAGAATTTAAAGTTGTAAGAAAGATATTAAGAACTCTTCCTGGACGATTTCGCCCAAAGGTCGCAGCCATTGAAACAATTAAACACCCGGACTAAATGCGTGTAGAAGAATTAGTTGGTTCACTTCAAACTTATGAAATGACATTTCCTACTAACTATTCTTCTGGAAAGGCATCCTTTTCTAAGTCTTCAGGTTTAGCGTTGAAAACAACAAAAGAAGAAGACGCGGATTCATCCTCCTCAGACGATGACGAGAACCTATCTATGGAGGATTTTGAGAAACAGCTTGCTCTCTTGACACGAAGATTTCACCAAAACTTTCGAAGGGGTAATTCTAGAAAAACTCCATCCTCCGGAAAGTGGAAGAAAGGCAAAGGTTTTTCAAGCCAAAAGTCAAGAAAGCAAGAAAGTTTTTCAAAGGATAAGAAAAGCTCAGAAGGACAAGTCCAATGCTTCAAGTGCCGAGGATACGGCCATATCTCAACGGAGTGTCCAAATAAGAATCCGTCCAAGAAGAAGGCGATGCAAGCCGTCACTTGGGATGACACCTCAACGACAAATGAGTCATCCTCAAGTGATGAAGAGAACAACGCAACGGCATTCCACGCGTCCACATCTTCACCCTTCATATGCTTAATGGCAAGTACATCCGATTCATTGTCCAACTCCTCCCAGGTTGAAAAAACTGCAACGGACGATGAATCGAGTAACTCTGAAGGTGAAGATTTTGCTCTAGCCTACCACAGACTTTTGAGGGATTCAAAGAAACTGGCTAAGCAAAACAAGGGGTTGAGAGGGAGATTGCAGGATCTCGAAGAAGAAGTAAAAAGGGTAACTTCTCTCTCGACCGGTCTTGAAGTGGAAAGGGATAATCTGATAAAAGCAAATGCTTCACTTCAAGAGAAAAATGAGCATTTCGAGAAGATACATGTAACGATGATTGACAAAGCTGGTTACTTCTTGAAGCTCTACACCGAGGCCCGACAAGAAAAAATGGAGATGACGAAGACCATTTTCCAACTCAAAGATGATTTAAAGAGATTCTCTTCTGGAAGGAGCAAGTTGGACAAATTACTTGGTCTTAGTCAAACAAACCGATTCGGCCTCGGATACACTCAAACTGGAGACATTCCTAGTTCGAGTGGAACAGTTTTTGTGCCCCAGTCGGTAACTCCTCCTCCGACGACGGAATTCTCAGCATACAACGACAACAACCCTACCTCACCCTCTTCGGGATCGTCAAGAACAAAGGTATGTTTTCGTTGTGGTTATGCAGGGCACATAAGAAGAAATTGCAAGAATGGAGCAAATCAAGCACATCTTGCAACTACTACCAATGAGTTCATTCCTCGCAAATCAAAGAAGGATCTTTCAAAAGGAAAGAGCATTGGTAATACATCAAACAAGACGACGACGTCAAGGAAAAGCGATGGATCAATCAAGACGCTTTCACCAAAAGTATTAACTTCATATTCATTGCCGACGTACTCCAAAACTCAAAAGATTTGGGTACGCAAAGATGAATTCTTCTTTCTTCCTTGAATCACGTCGGTACCAAACGGCCCTTGGAATTACTGCATATAGATTTAATGGGGCCGACTCGTCAACCATCTTTGGGAGGTAAATGGTATATTTTTCTTTTGGTTGATGACTTCTCTAGATATTCATGGGTAGCATTTTTAAAAGAGAAAGCTGATACTTTTGATTCTTTTCATGAGATTTGCCATCGTATCATGATTGAAAAGAATGAAAAGATCATTCGTGTTAGAAGTGATAGAGGTGGAGAATTCATAAATTCTAAATTCATTGATTTCTGCACTTCCAATGGCATAAAACATGAATTCTCAGCACCCTATACACCTCAACAGAATGGTGTAGTCGAGCGCAAAAAACAGGGTTGTTCAAGAGATGGCGCGTGTGATGCTTCATAGCCGAAATTTACCGTTACATTTTTGGGTTGAAGCTGTGAACACCGCTGTCTATCTTATTAATCGAGTTTATTTGCGCCCGGGAATTTTAAATACACCATATAAACTATGGTTCTGTAGAAAACCAAATATTAAATATTTTCGTATCTTTGGGAGTCGGTGTTATATTTTGCGTGATCGCGAAAATCTTGGAAATTTTGACTCTCGAAGTGACGAAGGGATTTTTATGGGTTATTCTACAAACAGTAGAGCATATCGGGTATTTAACTTGGAATCTAAGACAATGGTAGAATCTATAAATGTTAAAGTAGATGAAGCTTTTCGCTTTTCCTCTGACAAATCTACCCCTGATATGTCTCTTGATGATGATACTCCTGTAAATGCATCTTCTCATAATAATTCTTCCAATATTAATGATGCATCTAATGGTTCTTCTAGTTTATCTGATGTGCAGGAATCATCACATGTCTCCCCGAGGACTCCATTACCTCAAACGCTACGCATCTCCAAGGATCATCCGGAATCAAACATTATTGGAGACCCACAAGAAGGAGTCAGGACTCGGAGACAGTTGGTTTGTGGAGTCGCATGCTACGTCTCCATGATAGAACCAAAGAACATTGATGAAGCTCTTCAGGATGACTACTGGATTGAAGCAATGCAGGAAGAGCTCCATCAGTTTGAACGAAACAAAGTCTGGGAATTAACGAAGCCCCTGAAGCAACACAATGTGATTGGTACTAAATGGATTTTCAAGAATAAGAAAAATGAAGATGGTACCATCGTCAGGAATAAAGCACGCTTAGTTGCTCAGGGCTATTCACAAGTTGAAGGAATAGACTTTGATGAGACGTTCGCCCCGGTAGCTAGACTCGAGTCCATTCGTATCTTATTCGCTATTGCTTGTCACTTTAAAATAAAACTCTTTCAAATGGACATTAAGAGCGCGTTTTTAAATGGGTTTCTAAACGAGGAAGTTTATGTGGCTCAACCGAAAGGTTTTGAAGACCATAAACAACCTAACCATGTTTTTCGTTTGAAAAAGGCTCTTTACGGTCTAAAACAAGCACCGCGAGCATGGTACGAAAGGTTGACAAAGCACCTATTAGAAAAAGGCTATACTCGAGGGGGAGCAGACCGGACTCTCTTTGTGAAGCATTATCAGGATAATTTCATTGTGGCACAAATCTATGTCGATGACATTGTATTTGGGGCAACTAGAGACAATGATGCTTCTAAATTCGCTGAAACCATGGAAAGCGAATTTGAGATGTCGATAATGGGCGAACTGACATACTTTCTTGGATTGCAAGTGAAACAAAATGATGATGGCATCCATTTGTGTCAATCCAAGTATGCAAGGGAGTTGGTAAAGAAATTTGATTTAGAAAACTCTAAAGATTTTCCGACTCCTATGGGAACTAGCAATAAGGGATTAGGAAGTGAATCTCTTAGTGAGAGTGTAGACGAGAAGCTTTATCGCAGCATGATTGGAAGTCTACTCTATCTCACGGCTAGTCGCCCGGATATATCCTTTAGTGTTGGGATCTGCGCGAGATATCAGTCAGCACCAAAGGAGTATCACCTGAAAGCGGTGAAACGGATCATCCGGTACGTCAAAGGAACTGTAAATTTCGGAATTTGGTATCCTATGGGAACAAGTCTTGACATTGTAGGATATTCAGATGCCGATTGGGCAGGATCAGTGGATGATCGGAAAAGTACGAGTGGTGCATGTTTTTATCTTGGCCATTGTCTTGTTGCATGGCATAGTAAAAAACAGAACTGCATTGCACTCTCGACTGTCGAAGCGGAATATATCTCAGCGGGTAGTTGTTCAACTCAACTCATTTGGATGAAAAGCGTGTTGAGCGACTTCCGAATTTCAGCAACTTCGGTAATAATTTTGTGTGACAACACCAGTGCTATAAATATTTCCAAAAACCCTGTGTTGCACTCAAGAACAAAACACATTGAACTTAGATATCATTTTCTAAGAGAGCTAGTTGAATCAAATATTCTTCAACTTTCCTACATTTCAACTGAGGATCAATTAGCTGACATTTTAACAAAACCTTTGGATCAAAAACGTTTTATTCATTTGCGTAAAGCAATTGGAATGCTTTCCTTGAAATAACCTCTTTTTGAAACTTTTGCTTAGGTTAGGTTTTGTTCTGTGTTTTTGTTCATATATGTATGCTTGTACATAAGACATTAATTGAGCATTAGTTATATTGACTTTAATCGCATCCTTTCATAGAATTAGAAATTTATTATGCATTGGATATCATAATAATTCATTTATTGCGATGATCATTTATGTCAATTAAGTCATCTTTGTTTTGATCAAAGTCAATTTCTCTCTCAAATGATCTCTTGGTATAGTTGTTATCTTATTTGACGATTGAGTCGAGTATGAAATCGAAATCAATTTTTGGTTGAATACCTTATATATTATATAATTGATAGCCAATTGAGGGGGAGTTAATGCAAATTGTGATGCTCAAAAGATGTGGAAAGAGTTACATCCCAAAGAGGAGTGTGAAAACTACCACCACATGGAGGAAAGAGCTACCACCTCGGTCGTCCGAGTACTGTGTGCAGCTACCACATGTATACCAAGCATGGATGTTCGAGTTGATTAAATAAAATGCTTTTTGGAATACTTGACTCTGTCAAATTCCAAGGTTGGTATAAGGTGGGGATTTTATTGAAAGATGCTCATAGAGCCACTCCTTACAATAAATTGACTAGATATATTATCTAACTTATCTGGGATTTCAGACATCTATTGATCTTGGTATTTCATTTTCTTTACCAAATTGATGATTTGATAAAGGCATTACGCATAAGATCATGTTAGATGTGATTGAAGTTGTTCAACTTTAAGGGATTTAATTTTTATAAATTTTCGTTTCAATTTTTGGATATTATTGATAGATTTTGCATAATCTATTTCTTTTATTATGGAACGATGATTTTTATTTAAAGTTGATACACAAAAGTGCTTACAATCTTTTTCTGGATTTTATGGAATTTTTCTGAATTTTTCTGATGAAAAAGTTTGGAGCCGGTCCAGACTGGATGAACCGATCCGGACCCCGAACGCAGGAAATCCTGCTTTTAGCCGATCCGGACTGGATTCTTCAGGCAGTCCCGACCGCGGCTAGGTTTTTTTTAGAACAAAAGGGATTTGATTTCTTTTACTACAATCTTTTGTTCAAGAGTCTCCAGAGCTTCTCTCTCTAGATCATCAAGCTTTTTGGAGTCTTTCCAACCCAGATTCTTCGGTTCCAAGTGAGTTTTCTTGATCAAAACTCGGTTTTTCACAAGTTTACTATATTTCTCTCAAAACGTGATGAAAATTTCATATCTTTGTCGTTTGTGATTGGTTTTTGATCAAACTTCTTTTGAAATAAAAACTCTGGGTAGATTAGTTTTGATTATATGCTAGGTTTTCTCTTGATTAACGGATTTTTAGGCTTTGATTTCTAAAATTTCAGTTTTAGGGCATATAATAGGAATTTTTGAAAATCATGGAATTGATCTATTTTTAAAAAAAATTTTGCAAAACTAATTTGATTCTCAGTCTCTCTACATGATAATGATTGTTTAGGTACAATTTTGGAAATTTTTGAAAATAAACAATTTTTGTCGTGTTGTTGAGTTTTTGCTCACAGGACTCCTCTTTCACAAGCAGCAGCAGCAATGGTAATCACTTGGGTTGTATTTCTTCTGGCTGCCATGGTTCATACAAGAGATACAAACAAGCCTAAGAGGGCTAAGAAGGCGAAGAAAACTAAGGATGATTCCGAGGCGGAATCGAGTGATTGGGATGATCTATTAGTAGAGGCAACTATACCTACTACCTCAAAAGGTAAAGCCCCTGCTGAAACTTCAAAAACAAAGGCTCCGGATATTGCTGATGAAGAAGATTGGGAAGAAATTGGAAGACAAGCACAGAAAAATGTTGATAAGGAAGACATATTGTATTTCAAGAACAAAAAGCTCAAGAAGTCAACGTCAACGTCCAAACATTATACTAGACGGGAAAATGCCAAGGGAAGTGGAATTCAAATCACTGAATCCCTCTCTGGAGCACACTCAGTACCTAGAGAATCCCCATGGGATGAAGGCCAGCATGCATCATCTGCTTCTCCACCTCGTCCATCGACTTCAAGGAGAAACACTCCAGAAGCTACCGTATTGGCCTCCGTTCATCAGGAACAAAGAAGACTATCTGCTGACCAAGAGAGATTGGCGACAGATCTCCAACAAATTGCCACTGAACAACAACAAATGAGAAAGAAATGTTCCAAAATATCACGAATGCTGAAAGGAATTTTGAACAAGCTGGATCATACCAGCTCAGACAGTTCGGATTTAGCTTGATCTCATGGCTAATCTTTTCTTTTGCAGGTTTTTAAGTTTTTTTTTAGTTCACAAACTTTTGGTTCTTGAACTTTTTAACTATTCTCTCCATTTTGTAATTTTGGCTAAGTTTAGTGACAAAAAGGGGGAGAGAGATAGTCTACTTTGAACAATGATTGTGAGAAAGTCTACTTTGAAGGTAAGTATGTGAAGGTAAGTACAACTTCAACTTTGGTTTTTATTGTTTCAATGCATGCCTCGACTAACTATTTGACTAACTATTTGGGCATGTAATATTACTAACAAGTTGATGTTGACTAACTACTTTGTGACATTTGGTTTTTATTGCTTAGAAGATATGTTGAATTTTAATTGTGATCCAATTACATATCTGAATGTATAAATATCATGGTAAGTATAAATGAGTATAAACTTCATCTCTGTGTGTGGTTTTTGAATAACATCAAATTCTTGAGGTATCTAACGATTTCTTTTGTCAAGAATGATTTCTTTTGCAGAGAGTACAGAGGTCTAAGTCTAGAGTCTGTTCTAGGAGTTTATCTCTTGTATTTATTTTTATTTGGATCTCAAATGTAAATTTTTGTTGTATGGTGATAGCAACAAAAATATCATTTTTAAATTTTCTTGAGTGGATTTGTGTTTTGTCACGAAACTGCCAAAGGGGAAGATTGTTACGGAATTTGAGTTGGCGTATTTCGTGAAATTGGTTAAGTCTTGAAGATTGAAGATGAAGAAAGTTGGATCATATACCTCAATCTCAAGAAAGAAGAATTCAAAAGGATCAGGTACGTTTAATTAAATAATTTTGATGATCCGAATACTTCTTATAGTGTAGAAACACTTGGATGAATTTTTTTACTGCATAAAAATCAAAAACTGGACATTCCATATGTTCAGAGTCCGGATCGGGCTTTACAGTCCGGACCCCGAACATAGGTTAGTTCGTGCATAATTCCAGTCCGGACCCTGGGAATTTCAGTCCAGACCCCGAACGTGGAATTTGCAAGAAATGCATGAACAGTCCGGACCGTGGATTGCAGTCCGGACCCCGAATGTCGTCTTTTCTGGAAATTGTCTGTTTCGCTGAGACAGTCCGGACCGCCAACTCCAGTCTGGACCGTCGTCCTGTAAAATTCCAGAATTGATTAGTTTTTGATTCTTATCTTCTTCCACAAGTTTCTAACCTATAAATAGACCCTATATTTCATCTCTTAGGGTAATCCAAAATATTCCATTAGAATCCGTACAAAATTAAAAGACGATCAAATATTACGGTTCTAAGAGGAAAAGATCCACATATAGAGAAGAAAGGAAATACTAGATTTAATTCTATGTTTCTTCATCTATACTGATTAATTTGATTCTAGGTTTTCTCACTCAGATTTTGAGTAGAATCAAATTAATGAATACTTAGATGGTATTTCCGATCTATTTCTAATCTAAGTATTCAGCGGATCATCACCACCCAAAAACAACGATTTACCCCAAAATCGGTGCGTGGACTCGCGTGGCCTTGTGGATTCAAGGTGCTACCGCTCTCGTGGATTTGGAGCGAGGTACGTTCGTGGACTCGAGACGTGCTACTGGGTGAAGACCGTGGATTCGGTCAGACGTCGTGGATTCGACGTTGGACGCCGTGGATTCGGCGTTGGACGCAGATCGTGGATTCGAGAAGCGTTGCGGAGCGAGCGGAGAAGATCTATTAGGAGCGTATGAAAAAGGTTGAGTCGTCTGTGAGTACGGTATATCACCTTGTACGTGTGTTAATTCTAGTGGATTTCGCCGTGTTATCGGTCCCGTGGTTTTTTACTCCTGTGACGGAGTTTTCCACGTAAAAATCTCTGCGTGCTATTTATTTTTCCGCATTGGATTTTATATCGCAAAGATTTTTGGGTGTTTATTGTTTACACCTATTCACCCCCCTCTAGGTGTTTTTTCCCCTATTTAGATCCAATTAATCTTAACCCAACAACTTCGTGTATCGCCATCTAAAGGAACCAGACGTTTCGGCTTAAGAGGGAAACTGAGCCCGCGGTATGTGAGACCCTTTGAGATCCTGGAGCGCGTGGGCCCGGTGGCATATCGGTTGGCCTTACCGCCAAACCTCGAACGGGTACACAATGTGTTTCATGTCTCGATGCTCCGTAAATACCTTCCCGATTCGTCGTACGTCCTCGATGTTTCTGCCATCGAGTTGCGTGAGGACTTGAGCTTCGAGGAAACACCAGTACGAATATTGGCGAGCGAAGATAAGAAGCTACGCAACCGGACGATCCCCTACGTGAAGGTGCAATGGAGTAACCATGAGGAGCGTGAGGCAACTTGGGAACTAGAGACGAAGATGAGAGAGTGTTTTCCCGATTTGTTTAGCGAGGATTGAGGATGAGTTTCAAGGACGAAACTTCTTTTAAGGGGTGTGTGGTGTAATATCACGACTTTTTGTGTATCGTTTTACCCTCTTGCTAATAAATTACATGTTAGGAAAAATCGAATTATCGAGCTTTCTTAAGTTGACTATCATGTGGTGCGGGTATTTTCTTGGGATAGAGTTCGAAAAATGATGATCGGCGATGCAATCGGATCTGAATTCCGACTTACGGACCTCCCGGAATGGGGTTTCTAAGGTCGCGTAACCGTAGTGTGCATCGAAATCCGTGCAAAAGATCTGGCACGCTTTTTGAGGGGATGAGGAATTATCTCTTGTGATTAAATAATTAATTTTTAAATAGTAAATATCCGGATGTGGGTTTGATTGTACGCACAAGTTAGAAATCTGTTTATCCCCGGAAGAAGAGAGAAAAAAATCCTAACCGGAGAGAAAAAGAAAGAAAAGAAAAGAGAAAACCCTAACCGGAGGAAAAAGAAAGTGAGAAGGAGAAAGCGGAGGAACCCGATCGTTCCCGATCAACGTGCCGAAACCGGGAGCGTGAGCGGATCGCCTTCTCCGACGAGATCGTGGTAAGTGATATTCTTTTTCAGGTTTTTGTTGTTGGGGTTTTCGCCGTTTTTCGTTTTAGCCGCCGCCTCGTGACCGCCGCCGCACCCCGGTCGGCGCAGCGCGCGGCTGCGCCCGCGCGGCCGCGCCTCAGGCAGCGCTGCGCGGGGCAAAGCCCGCGTGGTCGGGCTGCCCGCAGCGCCATGCGGGGCTGCGCCCGTGCCCGTGCTGCAGGCAGCGCCGCGCTGGGCAAAGCCCGCGCGGTCGAGCTGCCCGCAGCGCCGCGCGGGGTCGGTGGCCGCACGGCATGCGGCGCCGCGGTGGACGAGACCGCGGCCGCGTCGTCCTTCGCGCGCCGCCGCGTCGGCCGTTGCACGCCGCCGCGTCGTTACCGCCGCCGTCGCCGGGTTTTTGTCGTACTCTTGGGTTTTTGACTCCGTTTCTTTACAGAATGCAATTCAGTCTGACCGGTTGTTCTTTTAGGGACTTTCTTAGGTCCGGGTGCCGATTGTGAGCATGTTACGTTCCCAGGTGTTCCGGTCAACACATTTCGAGGTGGGTACTTTATTATATTTCGGTGTATGGTCTTTCCCGTCGTAACTTGTGAAAATAAAGTAGATGTATATTTTGAGAACTGTCTAACCCCATTACATGAGAATCCCGCTCTTTTAACTCTAACTGTGGTGACGAATGTCGCGGTGCCTTATTACACGCCGGTTTCGGCATTTATGCTCATGATTGCTTACACGCACACCGGCGGTCTGGCCACCGCACAGGGTGTATTTTTTCGGAAAGATGGTACATTTACCCGTGTACCCCACAAGGTGTCGTAGTGGGGACCCCTCGCGGGCTACTTAAGGTGCTGCACAAGTACCATGGAGGGGTTGGTGGCATCAAAGTGCGAGCAAAGTGTACTTTCGCCGGGGGTCTTTAGACCTCCCGGCACATGTTTCGTTTTGATTAAACAGGGGATATGGTGATTCATGAGGGGGAAGTAGAATGCTCTGTTGTATTGGTTTGTTCATTTCAGTTTTTATAGCATTTTACCTGTTTTCATCTACTTTATTTGTCACTGACTCCCCACACTGTGACAGGTCCGAACAAGGGTGGGAACCGGGACGATGGTGAGACTGCGTTTAGAGGACCTTAGCCGCTTGAGGCTGCTATATGCCTTAATTACTATCGGTTATCTCTTTTACGTTTGGTTAGTAGGTTAGTGATTATTTGTTGGTGGAACATTTGTGGATGTTGGGTTGAGATCCTAACTTAGTGGTGACATCTTTTATTGCGTTTATCTTATACTTGTATGCGGCATGTTTTCAAATAGCAAAATGATTTCGAAAACGTTTTCAAACTAAGTGTCGTGTGGGCACTGGTTTCCAAACCCATGGATTTATCCTTTCAAGTTATGTTGCCGCCTAAAAGAGATTTGCGAAAACGTTTCTAAAACCGAGTGTCGTGTGGACACTGTTTTCCAAACCTGTGGATTTATCCTTTCTCTCTTGATTGTGGTTGTGATTAATCGTGGTCTCTTCTTTTGGTATCTTCGTGACTGCATGGTTAAAGTATGTGTTGTATTTGAAACGCCGTACATATACAAAGGAGACTCCGTCCGTTTGTGGAGTGAATTTGTATATGTGGCGGGTCTGGCGCGCACCGGTGGCGAGGTTAATTTCAAAGAAAAATATACACATTTTTCCGCTCATTTAGAACCTCCGGGGTGTGACAGAGTAGCGGTACCCCTACATTGGAGATCCTGAGTATAGTCAGTAGATTATTTACTTTTCCGCTTTTGAGAGATCATTGTATTATGAGGATCTGACTTGTACTGAGAGCCTGTACACTGATGTATTATTTCTGATTACCTCCCTATTGAGTTTTGGTTTATTGTATTTGAGGATATTGTATGATTATCATTTATGGGATATAGATATTGTATCTTTATTTCCAGTTGTACAGATAATTGGTTTTAGTTTTACAGCACTTTTATTTTATAGCTCTGATATCTGTTTAACTGTAGCCCCTTTTCTTGTAGGTATGACGCTTCGCCTATGCGAGGTTTTGTATAGGCGGCGGATCTGTTGGCGAGCCCGGGTCGCAGTTTCGACCCCGGAGCGTGACAAAGGTATTGGAGCGTATTGGGCCAGTTGCCTACAGACTTGCACTTCCCCTGAGGCTTGCTGGTGTCTATGATGTTTTTTATGTTTCTGCTCTGAGGAGATACGTCTTCGACCCGTCGCACGTCATCGACTTCACCCAACTCGAGATCAGTAAACAGTAAGTGGGAAAATCCATCCACTAAAGGGAAATCTAATACCCAATCTGATGCATAAGTACATATCCGGTCAACCGCCCAATATCTGCGGTCGCCGCAAAACCCCACAAGTCCACAAACTAATCCAACCTGTCCCAGACACAAAGTCCCGACTACACTATCCCAAATCCCTGCTCGAACCCGAGCAACACGAATCTAGAAGAAAAGGAAAAAGAACAAACATGGTTTCTCCTAAGTCAGATTCCAACATGAATAGTGTAGCGATAAAAGATGGCCTATCTAAATGTCCATACAAGCATACTTTTGTCCTCATAAACGATAAAGAGAGTGAAACATATAATAGCAAGGCATGCTAACAATTCTCATGCAAGGTTGTATGCTAACAAGGCATGCTAAAGTATTCCTACTATGATATACCCATCTGACATAAATAGGCCAATAATTAATCCAGCATGATCCCTACAATATGCCAGGTCTCCAATCCACCAAATATGTATAATAATCAAGTAAGCATCAATCCACATGATCTAGGCCATTCCATGCTTACATCTCACTCATATTGGTTGTACATTAAATTATGCATGCTATCAATCATAGAGGGTGACATTCCCATAGGTAAGCTTACATTAACCATAACATAATCATCCACTATTACAACTCCCATAAGGCACAACATGCATATAAACCTTGCCATTCCCTTATACAGTTACCATTACTAAGCTTACCCACCTGAAGCGCTTAATCCAAGTCCCAAATGTGCTTTCGCCCAAAGGATAGCCCGCCGCGATAACTGTACAAAACAAATACCCCCTAAAAGCTCAAATAAACACTTAATCCCAACTACAAGCTGTCCACCAAAAACAGTCCCAAAACTGTGCTGCTTTCACCTGCGAGATGGGCTCGGAAAATTCCAGAGAAATTACCGCCGCGACCGTCGCGACGAGATGATCGAAACGAGTACCTGCACGCCCCAGACCGAGTTTTGTAGGTCAAGATACAAAATCGACAAGGTGACTACCTCAAAAATCACAAGTACAGAATTTGAAGAACTCCGCCCTGAAAAAAGGGAATTTTCACCTTCGGGGAAAACTCATAAAAATCCAGAGAAAATACGAGGATGTTCCCTGCGATGCGGAGATGCAAAACGAGTATTTGTGCGTCAAAATCCGATGCCCGAGCGCGAAGATATAGCCGAAAAACCGATGTGCTGTCCAAAACTCCGCAGTGGAAAATGGGTCATAAAAAGGCTCGGGAAATTCCAAGAAAAACTCGAAAAGAGGACAAGCTCAAATCATAAAAGTTGTAGCCTTACCTGTCTTGAAGCCAATGGCGCAAGAATCGCAGAAAAAGATGGTCGGAGTAGGCCGGGGGAGCTCGTGCACCGAAATGCGACGGAGGAGATCACCAAAGAGAAATTGTCGCACTGCGCCATAAAATCAAAAACCTCGAAGTGAGTGCCACTAAAAATCCCAGAAATCCTCAGGTAGAAGCAGCTCTGGAAGAGGAAGAATCTTGCTGAATGTTGCACTGTGAGAAACCGAGCAGGGAAAGAGCTACAAGCAGTTGTTCTCGGCCTATTTATAGGCTGGGAAAACAAATCAGATAATCCCCGAGGTGTCCCCGGTTTCGGGCGCCCGAAACTTTCGGGCGCCGAAAACCGGGTCGGACGGAGCCCGTCCGACCGCGCCCGAAACTCTGTGGTGAAGCCACGTCACCCGAAAACAGCGGACACCGAAACTGGCCGCTGGCTCTGCGCCACGTGGCCTACTGCGGACGCCGATGCGTGGCGCGCCCGAGTGCGGGAAACGGCGGTCAACGCGCGCCCACGTGCGCACCTGCGCCCTCTGCACGCACGCGCCCCGAGGTCGGCTACACCAAGTTCGTGGACCGAGCGCACGTGGACCGGCCAACCAGTGGCCGCCACGTGGCACTCGTCCCCGCTGCGCCGCGTGCCTGCCCGCGCCCACTCCGGCGCCTGCCCGGGCCCGCGCCGCCGCGCTCCGCCGCCGCCACCGCCGCCGCTGCCCGCCGGCCACCGGAACAGTACAACAACCTCGAAATCCGTGCACGGTCATCCGGGCTCCGAAAAATACAAATAAGTAGTCCATTTTCATCGTTTTCGCGCGCTGAATCCAAATCCGCTGTCCGTTTTGCCAAATTCCAATCCTCAAATTTTCTGAAGGCATCCAGATAAGCAAACTTAATCCAAACTTCACGCTGAGTCTAATTCTTGGGTCCAACATGCGCACAAACACTTCCAAAACTCAACTTAAGTCTCCAGAAGCTGTCAATCAAGCAAGAATCCTAGCGTGGGAATTTCGGGTCCTCACATGCAGCCCGTCCCAGAAGAATATGGGTCGAGGATTACGAACATCGGCCACAAACAGGAAGCTGCTCGGGCCCCTCTATCGGTTCAATAGTCCCAAACTAGGGACATAAGAGCTAAGGGGCAGGCCTCGGACTTGGGACCTACCCAAAGTCAGGCAGGTCAAGTCACGCCTCCTCCGGTAGAGATAATTCCGATGCAGCCGACGGTCCTGGCGCCCCCGACGAGAGGCACGGAACCGCGTGCTCAAAAAGAAAAAGGAATAAACGATACCTTTAGCATCAAGGCCAGGCTGACGATACGGCCATTTCTCCAATCCCTGCGTACCCCATACAGAGACGCGGATATGGGGTACCCGTACCAGGCCGATTGGAAAGGGTCGTTGTTCAACAAACTCTCGGTTGAGGTTACCGAGAGCACAAACCCGCTAGGGTCATATCGAAGGAATCATTGACCCAGGCCCCACTTGGGCCTAAGGGTTGGAGGCCGGCCAAGAAAGGTTGGAGGCCGGCCAGGAGAATTTTTTGGCTACCATAGTCTAGGCCGAAGACTCGGTCGAAAGGGCCGAGGGTGAGAGTCATGATCCCAACAGGAGAGATCAGAAAGCAAAGCACTTCGATTAGCTAACAGCATCGTAGGAGAAACGTGCGAATTTCGGCCGGAAACGCTCGACTACACACGAGTTTACCAAAGCCGAATTTAAACGCATGCAATGAAAGGATCGGAAGGCAATCAGCCGATCAAAGTAAAACATCTTAAACATTATTATACATCAGTTTGAAGGGATATGAAGTACAAGAAAAACTTCACATTTGATAAACCGATACATATACAAATCAAGAAAGAGCAAATACAAGTGTTTCAGAGAAGAGAAAGTCGTGGCCGACGAAGTGGGTTGGAGGAGGAAACACTTTGCCACCATCATGCTGGCTAAAGAAACCCTCCAGAAATTGAGACACCCGACCACGTAAGAAGAATATAAAGTGACTATTAACTCCCCCAATCCTAACGGGGGAGGATCATGGTGTTCCTCTACGCAAGAAGAATGCCGACCTCGTAGTAAGGTCGGCCAAAGCATGATAGCATGCCTTCCCGGCGGAGAGAACCAGACTGGCAACGACTCTAACTCCTCCAACTCCTAGGGATGGAGGCGAAGGCCTGTTCTCCCCCAAGAAGGGTGGTCTCAATACATAGTCATCCGTAAGCAACCGAAAATCGGCTTGACCACTGGCCGTAAGATCCCGGATCGGTAGGTCACACATAGGGGCTTCACCAAAAGAATCCCCATTAGAACTGCTAAACGAAAAGAAGCTTTTGTCGACTAACGTCACAACGCCACCAGATTCAGATTGAGCAGCTGCCTTGAAATTACCCTCAGAGATGAAAAAGCTACGACCGAAATACTAGCGTAACAATAGCATAGGAGTCGCCATGAGAGAGGAAGGCGGTGCTAAGAAAGCTGCAAGTAGGGCCTTCTTATAGGCTAACGGGGAGAAGCGAAATGATGACGATCGCCCCTCGGAGGACAGCAGCATTCAATAAAGAAACGACGGAGGAAAAGTTCGCCGAAAATCAAGAAAGATCAACACCTGTTCACGAATCCCTCGAACAGTGAGCAACTCCACTCGTCCCAAATCTCTCAAGCGGTGAGAAAATATCTTGCCAAGATATGGGGGTGATCGTTGGACAGTGTAATCTGTGCCAGAAGTTGACTCAATTTCGACAATTGCCCGAACGACACATCAGACGATTGTCGAGGGGGCATTGTTGAGACCAAATTTTTCTGCCGCAGGAGGGAGTGACACGTGGCGTTAACCATCGGCTGAAAGACATCGGCCGATGGAGGAGTGAGTCAACCGAAGAAGGATCCACATCCTGATCCAAACTATCTCAGTCGTGTGAGAACACAACATGCGATATACGCCATCGGCTAAAGACATCAGTCAATAGGAGAAGCGACCGAAGAAGATCCCCCGCCTAATCCAAGGTCGATTTCGACGGAAGGACGACCACTGGACCGCTCTAGTCAAGCGACGAAGAAGGCGAAAGTTCGGGCCAGCCTTCGATGGCTCGAGCCGAAAAAAAAAGACCTCGAAAGGAAACAATGCGAAATTTGAGAGCGAATCTCGTAATAGCTCCCGGAATGGCAAACATCGCCTATCATTGGAAAGCGTCGGCGCAATAATTAGGGAATGAACCTAGACGGAAAACGACTACTATCCTATTAAAGTATATCAACTTAAAAGGAAATAGTTGAGGATTTCTCGATAACTCTCCCCAAATCACGCAGATAATTTGAAATCGGTGATCATACTCATGGTTCGGGAGTGTATAAATACCCGAACCATCGAAGAAGAAGGGGTCCTGTAATCTTGTAAGCCAAGACCACCCCCCTGCTGTTTCATATCTTTCAATACCTATATTTACTGCTTTTCTAGATAAATTTACTACATTCCCTAGGAGTAGATTAACCGTAATTGGCTACCAGTTCTCCTTGTAACCCCACTTCAATCAATTCAAAATTTTAATCGGCTCTTTAGCCATGTCAATTCATTATCTTTGTTCTCTAATTCGGCTACTCTAGGCCGAACTCAACCTCTCTCTACCTCCATACCCCGTTTCGGCTAATCTAAGCCGGATAGTAGCGAGAGTTACTGAGAAGAATCTAGCCGAGTGAATTCCTCCTCGGCCCGATTGCTTGATCCATTGGCACACGGCGCATAACATCTAAAAGGGTCGAACGAACACCCAGGGCCGATCGACAACCGACATTTTCGACCATAACACTAAGTAAATGATATTAAAAATTTGTAAAATTTAATTTCTAAATAATTCAAATACTTTAGATTAAGTCTAACAGAATCAATCGTGGATTCAAAAATTCTAATATCGAAAACAACTTGATAGCACGAAAACTTCCGTACTTCTAAAAGCTCACAAGCCAAACTATATATATATATATATATATATATATATATATATATATATATATATATATGTGTGTGTATGTCGCGCAGAACGAGACTACTATACTATTGATTGTACCAAATATTTGATACTAATGAGTTTCCGACTCTTGGATTAAAGAATATGCAGTTAGGATGATAGTGGTCCCCTAGGGTTCAGTAGATTATTGGTAAAATAGTATAAATCCTAAATAACCACTATAATCCTAACCGCATATCCCTTCATCCAATAGACGAAAAATCAATAGTACCAAGAGACGAAAAATCAATAGTACCAACTGCTTGATACTATTGATAGTATAGTAACCGGAGTCTGTATGTGTATTTGTATTTTGATCCAACCTAAATTGCAAAGAAACCAATATTTTTTCTAATTTCCTTAAAAATATTTTAGCCAGGTGTAGGACTGGCGATCTGACTTGCTGTTTGTGAGTCAAATCATGCTCGACTCATTAATAAAAGCCGACTCATTAATAAAAGCCAAACACGAGCTAAAATTGTTAGCTCAATAATTTAACGAGCTAGTTCATGTTCGGCTAAAAGCCAAACACGAGCTAAAATTGTTAGCTCAATAATTTAACGAGCTAGTTCATGTTCGGCTCATTGACAGCCCTATACAAAAGAGAAGTAGTAAATTACAAATTAATGCACAGGCATTCCACAGTTGAACTAAGAAATACAGATGATGAAATGACATTCAAAAACCATAGTTTCCCTCATGATATTCATAGAAACCAAAGATATTAGGACTACCAGACAAAGGTTCTTTGAAAACTCATCATACAATGCTCTACCAAGATTAAGGCTAAACGAGGCAGCTGCAATTTCTGGTCATAACTTAAACATCCTTTCCGAAAAGTGCTTTCCAATCAATATATCCATCAATCTGTACATACTTCTTTTGTCAAGAATATCCACTCATAAACAAATTTAACGAAGATACTGCATATAATATACAGCCACCGGTAGTAGTACTCTTCCAGCATTACCACAAATCAAAGACAAACTCATCGACAAGCGCTTGAAGTATATTGTTCTCAATCTGCATTCCTATCTCAAATGCTTCATTTTCAAATGTAGTCCACTTTGTGACTGGACAATCAAATTCCTTCTCTACCAAATTGTCCAAAACCTTCCCAGCCATTTCCCTCCAAACCCTTATCTCCTTGCTGACTTCTTTTATCAGCCACTCTTTACTAAGAAGCGGAAGCAATTTTGACCATGTCTTGTATCCAGTTTTACAGAAATGAGAGCAGTTTGAGTCCAAACACTCGATCATGCAGTCAAATAGAAAGCCCCCAAGTTGATATCCCTCTTTTTCTTCTCCGAGAACTATGCTGCCTTGTGAACTTACATAGAGGGCATGGACTATAGCTTCCAACATGTCAAGAAGAAAAGAATCTAAAGAAAACATCAATGCCCCATATGAGTTGCTCGACAGAAAGCTACTGAATAGGACTTCAATATCTGAAATAGTTCCGGTGGCACATTTGAGTTTGGCTTCAAGAAATCCAAAATTCAGTGAGTCAAAAAATTGCTTAGTTAACTTTTTGCCAGCATTTTCATAGGTCGGTGAATCTGAAAGGTCAAAGTCTAGACGGGGTAATTCTGCTTTTTCACGATTGCCCATCAGCACAGCTAGTAATTTGCTTCCTGCGATCAAAAAATACAAAAGAAATGAATTAAAAACATCACTATGTTAACAAAACATAGCAATGACAATCTGTTAGTTTGATTACTAACTCTTTCAGATTGCACATAGAAGCTCAAGTCGTCATGACCAAGATCTAAGTTGCTTAATGCCAATTAGCAAGATGCACTTTTTTCTTGCAATAAGGAAGACGTCCATCTAATCAAGCACATGCAATTACTTGGTACATCACACAAATCCTTTTTCTGCCATATATACAGTTAAACTGAGAAGCGAAATTAAGCAGATCTTGGAAGTTATAAGTGAGCAATAGTTTTGATTTCTGTTGATATATATTTCATAATAGTTTTCGGTAAAAAGTAAACTAAATACAACCTTTGCTTCAGTTATTTCTAATTGTTCAATCATTCAGAAATTCATAAATGGTATTGCTATATTTATTTGCTTAAGGACTTGATAAATAGTACATGACATTCGCACCATCGCATGGCTGTAAGAATCAAATAGGCACAATTCATACTCATGGCAGACTAGAAATTGAGCAACCTTACTGCGGTGACATGCATAGACATTTAAACAATTCTCTATATTTACTATTGAATTACCTTTACACATTTGGGAATTCTATATATTTTTAGGCATGAATAAAAAACAATAAATGCACTTGCATATCCAATATAACATGGGCGCTTGGAGGTAACTTGATTAGTACTAAGATGCCTTATAGAAAACTGAGAGCATCAATTTGCACCGTTCCATACTAAATCTTTTGTAGTGTATTGCAATGGGCATTATATCAAAGGGTATTACTACCTTGTTATGAGAACATTATGCTGCATTTGCAGATCTACAATCCCTGCGGTATTACTAGTTTGTACTGAAACAGGCTTTATGCCAAAGGGTCAAAGGGTGTTACTAGTTTGTTATGAGTTTTGATAATATTATGCATCATTTCATGCTATAACATCTTAAAGGTTCTAATTATATGACAATAATACCCTTCTTCAACCGTAACTATCTCCTAACCTTTAATTCCTGGTTATATGCTCTGTAACTATCATATGCAGTACTCCCGTTGATTCTTCGATCTTCAATGCTTTCTGCCCTCAATCACTCACACTACCTTTAGTAGCAAAAGGGTGCCATCAAACTATATGCCCTACTTTTTCTCCTCGTCAGAACTCCCCAGGCCTGGATCATCTTGCCAATTAACACGTGCTATGCTCAACCATTTCATCCTCCTGTCTCACACTCCAATCCCTTATATGGTTGTTGTTAGAGTAATTAGTGCATATATATTTGGAATTATTGAAATTAGTCTATACTAGTCAATATTTATATGTATTAATATGTTATTATTGATCTAGTTGTATGACAATTGACTTGTACCTTGTATACACATGTACTTATTATATATAATACAAAATCCTAGAGCGTTGTGTGGTGGCTTTTATCTAATCTTTTATTGTATCAGAGCAGGAGGTCTTAAGTTCGACTCTTACCAAGCTCCTTGCTTTGTTTAATTTCCTCCATTTTAATTCAGTTTCACGCCTTGAGCCCAGACACGATGGAGAGTGATGAATGTAAATGTTTAAAATATCATTCTCTGGTAATCTAAGCTTTTGGAAAACAATGGTTGCTTCATAATCTTCAACATGGTATAATATAGACTAATTTTAATCATTCCAAATACATATGCACTAATTACTCAAACATTTGCAGACATATTGGACTGAAATGTCATGACGAACTGTCGTTCATCATTCTATCATCATCCCTATGCTGTTGGGAATATTCGGGTAATTAACAGATTCATTCGATCTTTCAACACAAACAAAAATTTAAATAATATGATAGAACTAAGAAAAAAGGGAAATGGAATGGCCTGGTCAGATGATCACCCATATTGGACTGTCCTAGAATCAATTTTAACCTGCACTTGTAAGGCTACTGGCAGTAGTGGATCAAGACATATAACAAACCCTGGATCACTTTGACCATCCATCAGTACATCTCCAAGGCGTCACACGTATTAGTTTTTAGATGTATGAAGCCAACCATGCCGACACATGTATTTCTTTTAAGATATAAATTTGTATTTAACTTTTTACATTATGAATGTAATTGTGTTTTTATTTTTATTTATATTGTTTATGTATCCATGAATTGTCCAAAAAAATAATAAGATGATGATACTATTGGGGCCGAAAATGTCGCGTTGATCATTGACCGGCCTCGGTCGTCGATCGGCCCCGTGGGGTGGCCTTCCGATGTGAATGCACCGCGTGCCGATGGATCAAGAGATCGGGCCGAGGAGGCATCCGCTCGGCCGGGTTCTTCTCAGTCAAACTCTCACGACCGTCCGGCTTAGATTAGCCGAATCGGGATGTGGAGGTAGAAAGAGAGAGACAAAGAGAGAGAGTTCGGCCTAGAGTAGCCGAACCAAGAGGTAGGGTGTCACGCCCCGGGGGTTTAAAATAAGCGGAAAACGTATACATTTTTTTTTTTTTTTAAAATAAACCCGCCAGGAACGTGCGCAGATCCGCCACACACACAAATTCACCCCGCAAACGGACGGAGTCTCCTTTATATACGCACAGCGTCGCAAGCATAAATCATACTTTAACCACACTAGCCAAGAAGGGTTACGATGAGGGAAAGATATCAACATGCACAAAACCCAAGCCGGCCACCTACATTTTGAAAGGATAAATCCACAGGTTGTAAAACGGTGCCCACACGACACCTAAGTTTTATTAAATATTTTCGCAATCTTTTTACTTGATTTGAAAAGGGTGGCCGAAACAACTAGTAAGGGAAACGTTCATCCACGATAAAACACAGTTCGAACCCAACATCCGCAACAAAGTATCGCACGCACATAAGCTAACTAACCAAAAGTAATCAAAACGTAAGTAAAGGAAATGTCACCAGCCCCTAATCGAGCTAAGATCCTCGAGTCGCGGCCTCACTGTCGTCCCGGATCCCACCCCTGACCGAACCTGTCACAGTGTGGGAAGTCAGTAACCGAAGAGCAAGAGGTAGATGTAAAACATATAAGATGCTATAAGTACTGAAAGGAAAGCAAACCGATAAACCAGAGCATCCAAAACTCCCTCTCATGAGTCCACAATACCCCTGTAAGTCAGAACGGAACACCTGCCAAAAGGTCTAAGGACCCCCAGCGAAACGAAACACCTGCCGAAAGGTCTAAGGACCCCCAGCGAAACGAAACACCTTACTCTCACATTGTTACCACCAACCCCTCCACGGCACTTGTGCAGCACGTTAGGTAACCGCGAGGGGTCCCCACTATGTCACCTTGTGGGGTACACGGGTCAAACGTACCACCCGTCCGAAAAAGTACACCATTGCGGTGGCCAAACCGCTGGTGTGCGTGTAAGCAACCATGAGCATACTGACCGAAGTCCAAGTGTGATATAGAGCACCGCGACACCAGTCGCTACAGATAGTAATTAAAGGGATACTCATGCGAAAAGGGGTTAGTTGAAAACCATCAGCACATCTACTTTACTCTTACATAGAATATGATGAGACCTCACTTTAAAAAGGACGCACGATAAGGGTACCCACCTTAGAGAGCGTCAACCGAAACACCTGAAATCGTCCCGCGCCTTCGTACGATTCCCGGACCTAAAAAGAGTCCCCCAAAAAGAAACAAGGTAAGACTAGACTCGCCCGTAAAGAACCGAGGTTCCAAACACGTAAAAGTAAGGCGGAAACCGAGCGGCGGCGGTGGCGGGGGCCCCGTGCGATACCAGCCCGCGCGGCGCCACAAACGGCGCGGCCCCGCGCGGCGCCACAAACGGCGCGGCCCCGCGCGGCACCAACCCGCGCAGCGCTGCCTGCTTTGCGGCCCCGCGCGGCGCCGCAAGCAGCGCGGCCCCGCGCGGCACCAGCCCGCGCGGCGTCTCGCGGCGTCGGCGGCGCGTCCGTACACCGCGGCTGCGGCGCTCTAGGGCATCGCGGCGGCGGCGGTGCGTCCGTACACCGCGGCGGTGGCGCTCTAGGGCATCGCGGTGGCGGTGCGACGAACGGCACAAGCGACCCGGACCAAAAACAACGAAAACACACGAATAAACGCCGCTTACCTTGATCTAACGGAGAAGACGATCCATTCTCGTTCCTCGCGATGGTGAGGGACCCGGATCCGCTCCCCGTTGACGGTAACGTCTCGTTCCCGGCTTCCGGCACGTTGATCGAGGAAGATGGGAAATCCGCTCTTTTTTCTTTCTCCCCTCCGAAATAGGGTTTTCTTTTTCTCTCCTCTCCGATTAGGGTTTTCGCTTTCTTGAAAAATAATAATTAAATATTTTATTTCCTTCTCGTACGTACAAAATAAAACCCTTAATCGGAGATATAACAGAAAGATTCCCATCTCCTCGAAAAGCGTGCCGATCACGTGGCACGGGTTCCGGTGCATCCCTGAGTACCGAAACCCTCAAAATCCCATTCCGGGAGATCCGCAAATCGGATTTCAGTTCCGATCGCTTTGTCGTTCCCCGTTTTTCGAGCTCTAACACCGAAAAATACCCGCACGCACCGACGCTGTACCCAAGAAATCCCGCTAATTAATCCCTTAAACAACTAATTTATTCAAAAGGGATTAAAAGAAATACAAGACAGTTCGTGATATTACATAGGGATAGAGATTTGACACGGCTAAGGAGCCGATTAAAAATTGTATTGCTTGAGAAAGGGTTACAAGGGGAACTGGTAGCCAATTACAATTAATCTACTCATAGGAAAGCAGTAAATGCAGATATGAAATATATAAAAAAGCAGGGGTGGTCACTGGCTTACGAGATTGCAGAACCTAATTTTCTTCGATGGTTTGGGTATTTATACACTCCTGAATAGTTTGTGTGATTTGGGGGGAGTTATCGAGAAATCCTCAACTAATTTCTTTTGAGTCGAACTTCCACAAATAAGATGATAGCCACTTCTCCGTCCAAGTTCATCCTCTTATCGACGCGCCGAAGCGTGATCTCCGGCGCTTTCTTATGCTGGGCGCCGCTTGTTACGGATATATATTGGCGGATTTCGTGAAATTAGTTGGAGTCTTGAAGATTAAAGATGAAGACTTGAAGAACTATGACATCAATCTCAAGAAGAATGAATCCATAATAATCAGGTATGTTTAAATTAATATTTTTGATGATTTGAATTCATTCTATTTGATTAGAAGCACTTAGAATATTTTCTGTGGCTTAAAAATAAAAAACTGGATATTTTGTATGTTCAGGATCCGGACTAGACTTGGTTCAGTCCGGACCCCGAACATAGATGGTTCCATGCGAAATTCCAGTCCGGATCAGCTAGGTTCTAGTCCGGACCCCGAACATTGATTTTCTTAATTCGCATAAAACAGTCCGAATCAGAGCAACTTCAGTCCGGACCCCAAACCATTGTTTTTGGATTTTTCACGATAGTCCGGACCGTCGTGATTTCAACCCGGACTGTGTTGCGGGAAAAATTCTGTTACAAGCAGTTTTTTATTCTTATCTGGTTTCTAACCTATAAATAAACCCTAGAGATATTATTTTAATTAATCCATAAATAGAGAAGAAAAAAAAATCATGTTCTAACCTAGATTTCTTCTTCTATTATCTTTGATCGTTCTTTCGATCAAGAAAATTTATCGATTTAATTCTTGGGTTTTTCAACTCATTATTCTTTTGAAAGAATCAAATTGATGAATGCTTAGACGGTATTTTTCTTGCCTATCTATGATTTTATGAGCATTCAAAATCACCACCACCAATAAATTTACAACGAGTTCCGAAAAGAACATCGGCGCGTGGATTCACGTGAAGATCGTGGATTCGGTGAAGGCCTTGTGGATTCAAGGTTACGACTTCGTGGATTCGAAGTTAGGCGCGTTCGTGGATTCGGTACGTGCTATATTGGTGAAGATCGTGGATTCGGTTGAAGACTTCGTGGATTCAAAGTTGGACGCATTCATGTGATCGAAGAGCGTTGAGGATGAGCGGAGAAGATCTACTTGGAGCGTATGGAAAAGGTTGAGTCGTAGGTTTGCATTATATCACCTTGTACGTGTTTAATCTTAGTGGATTTTTTCGTGTGATCGGTCCCGTGGTTTTTTACTCCTGGATTAGAGTTTTCCACGTAAAATCTTGCGTATTCTCTTTATTTTCCGCATTGGGTTATTTTTACGCAAAAAATTTTAAGTTTTATTGTTTGCACCTATTCACCCCTCTCTAGATGGTTATTTTTTCTATTTTAGATTCTTGGATTCCATAACCCACAAGTGGTATCAGAGCGGAAATAGGGTTGTAAACAATGGTTGAGGGTGGAACATCAATCGACCTCCGTTCTTCGATGAAACTAATTATGCTTATTGGAAAGTTTGCATGAGAGAGTTTTCTAATTTCCATCGATGAACGAGTTTGACAATCTATTGAGAACGGATGGAAACATCCTATTGAAATTGTCATTTATGCACAAACCCCTAAACCTAGGACGAAATGGTCCAGGGAAGAAATATAATTATCTTCTTACAATAGCAAGAGGATTAATGCTTTATTTAATGCTTACAAGCAAATTTGATTCTATTCGTATGGACGAACATGAAACCTTCACTGACTATTATAAACGATTGCAAGACATCGTGAATACATGTGCTAACTTAGGAGAGAAGATCTCAGAATCAAAAGTTGTAAGAAAAATCTTGAGAACTCTTTCCGAGAGATTTCGCCCTAAGGTTGCAGCCATTGCAACAGTAAAACATCCGAACGAGATCAAAGTAGAAAAATTAGTTTGTGCCCTTCAAACTTATGAAATGACTTTTCCTACTAACTCTTCTTCTGGAAAGTTTTCTTCTTCTTCTAAGTCTTCAGATATAGTATTGAAATCAATAAAAGAAGAAGACACGGATTCATCCTCAGATTCAGATGATAATCTATCAATGGAGGATTTCGAGAAACAACTAGCTTTCTTGACAAGGAAATTCCGCCGGAACTTTAGAAGGGGTAATTCAAGCAAATCATCATCCTTCATTAAATCCAAGAAAGGCAAAGGATTTTCAGGCTGAAAAGTCAAGAAGACTAGAGGATACTTCAAAGGAGAAGAAAAACACCGAGGGACAAGTCCAGTGTTTCAAATGCAGAGGTTTTGGACATATATCAACGGATTGTCCCAACAAGAATTCGTCCAAGAAGAAGGCAATGCAAGCAGTCACGTGGGAACTCGAAGACCAATCCAATAAAGCGACTTCTCTCTTAAAGAGGAAAGGAACAACTTGATCGATAAGAACAATTTCCTTCAAGAAAAGAATGAGCATTTTGAACAAAAACACATGAAATTAGTTGATAAAGCTAATTACTTCTTGAAGCTCTATTCCAAGGCACGACAAGGAAACATCGAAATGACGAAGACCATATTCCAACTTAAAGAAGATTTGAAAAGGTTCTCATCGGGACGAAGTTGGATAAATTACTTGGTCTTGGTCAAACAAATAAATTTGGCCTTGGATATGATCGGACTTGTGAGGAACCAAGTTTGAGTGAATAGAAGTTCGTGCCACAGTCGGTTTCTTCTCCTACTCCGACTAAAATCATCTCACCCAATATTGACAAACCTTTTACAACTCAGTTGTGGTCAATATCAAATAAGGTATGTCATCATTGTGGATCTAAAAGGCACACGAGATCGACTCGCAAACATAGAGCGAATCAAGCAAATCAAGAATCGACTACCATCAAGAACACAAATTGGGAATCAAAGAAAAATCAACCAAGTGTCAAGAACAATAGTAGTACACCTCCCGAGAAAAAGCCGATGTGGAAACCTAAGAAAAGTGATCAACCAAAGAAGACAACCTCAACAAGGACTTCACAATCATTGCCAACGTATTCCAAAACGCGTAAGGTTTGGGGGCGCAAAGGTGAACTCTTCCCTTGTCTTGTTATTCACACATCACTACATGCATATGATAATTCGTCTTGGTATTTGGATAGTGGTTGCTCACGGTACATGACCGGTGATAAAAACTATTTTAAGTCTTTTGAGAAAACCTCCGGAGGACTTGTTGTTTTCGGAGATGAAAGATCTTCAAAAATAGTTGGCAAAGGAACGATCACTATTCCAAATGGCCCGGTTTTGAACAATGTTTTATACGTTGAGGACCTCAAGACTAATCTCATAAGCATTAGTCAATTGTGTGATGATGGCTTTTCAGTTAATTTCTCTGCGATTGAACGTGCTGTAACTGATTTAAATCATTCATTCTTTTTGAAAGGGGTTAGATCACAGAATAACTGTTATGTAGTTCCTAGTAAACCCATTGAACAATGTAACCTAGTCTCACTTGATATTAAAACACTTTGGCATGAAAGACTAGGTCACATGAACTTGAAGGAACTATCTAGGATTTCACACAAGGATGTTGTTAGAGGTATTCCTAAACTTAGCTTCAAAGAAAACAGTGTGGTGGATGTCAAAAGGAAAAACAAACTAAATCCACTCATAAGAATTTGAACCATTTAGGAACAAAACAGCCACTAGAATTATTGCATATGGACTTAATGGGGCCAACTCGGCAACCTAGCTTGGGTGGTAAATGATACATCTTTCTCATGGTTGATGATTTCTTTCGATTTTCATGGGTAGCATTTTTGAAAGAGAAAGCAGATACTTTTCGATTTTTTTCACTATATTTGTCATCGTCTTATGAATGAAAGAAATGAAAAGATTGTTCGTGTTCGTAGTGATAGAGGTGGAGAATTTATAAATTCAAAATTTATTAATTTTTATTCTTTAATGGGAATAAAACATGAATTCTCCGCACCTTATACACCACAACAAAACGGTGTAGTCGAGCGCAAAAATAGAGTTGTGCAAGAAATGGCGCGTGTTATGCTGCATAGCAAGAAACTTCCTTTATACTTTTGTACCGAAGCAGTTAACACCGCTGTCTATGTGATCAATAGAATCTATTTCCGCCCGGGTACTTTAAATACTCCATATGAACTATGGTACAGTAGAAAACCGAATATCAAATATTTTTGTATCTTCGGGAGTCGTCGTTACATTTTACGCGAACGTAAAAATCTTAAAAAATTCGACTCTCGTAGCGACGAAGGAATCTTTCTAGGTTATTCTACTACTAGTAGAGCATATCGAGTATACAATCTTAAATCTAAAACTAGGCTAAATTATAGAAAACCCCCCTGTCATATCCCGCTTTTCCACTTTACCCCCCTGTCATTAAAAAGTCGACAATCTGTCCCCTCGTAATTAGCGAATTGTGCAATAACCCCCCCGCCGTCAGTTGACCGTCAGTTTTTTTGAAAATATAATTTCATATACCCAAAATACCCTTGGAAAATATCCCTTAAAAAAAAAAAAAAAAAAAAAGGACTTCGGAATAGAAAAAAAAAAAAAAAAAAAAAAACTTCGGAATAGAAAAGAAAAAAAAAAAGAGGGCATTTTCGTCAATTTACCATTTCCGTTAACGTCGTTGCCCCCTAAAGACAATTCGGTAATTACGAGGGGGCAGATTGTCGACTTTTTAATGACAGGGGGGTAAAGTGGAAAAGCGGGATATGGCAGGGGGGTTTTCTGTAATTTAGCCCTAAAACTATGATAGAATCTATTAATGTTAAAGTAGATGAAGCTTCTCATTCTTCTTTCGATAAATCTACTCTTGATATGACTCTTGATGATGAATTGATTGTTGATGATGTTGCATCTTTGCATGATAAATCTTTTGATAATTTAAATGCATCGCATGATATTTCTAGTCCATCCACTTTACATGATTCATCACGTCTCCTCGAGTACTCCTATACCTCAAACTCTTCGTATCTCCAAAGATCATCCTAAATCGAATATAATTGGAGATCCTCAAAAAGGAGTTCGCACTCGGAGACAATTGGAATGTGGAGTTGTATGTTATGTCTCCATGATTGAACCAAAGAATATTGATGAAGCTCTTCAAGATGAATACTGGATAGAAGCTATGCAAGAAGAGCTAAATTAATTTGAAAGGAACAAGGTTTAGGAATTGACTAAACCCCCTAAGCAACAAAATATTATTGGTACTAAATAGATTTTCAAGAATAAAAAAAATGAGGATGATACCATTGTGAGAAACAAAGCAAGATTAGTTGCTCAGGGATACTCACAGATTGAGGGCATGGATTTTGATGAGACTTTCGCCCCGATTGCCCGTCTCGAGTCCATTCGTGTACTTTTTGCGATTGCTTGTCACTTTAAAATCAAACATTTTTAAATGGATGTAAAGAGCGCGTTTTTAAATGAGTATTTAAATGAAGAGGTTCATATTGCTCAACCAAAAGATTTCATTGATCATAAATCTCCCAATCATGTTTTTTGTTTGAAAAAAGCTCTTTATGGATTAAAACAAGCACCGCGAACATGGTATGAAAGATTAACGAAATATCTTTTAGAAAAGAGCTACAATCAAGGGAAAGCCGATCGGACACTCTTTGTGAAGCATTTTCAAAACAATTTCATAGTAGCTCAAATCTATGTTGATGATATTGTATTTGGTGCTACAGCAAATAAGGATGCTTTCAAGTTGACGGAAAAAATGAAAAATGAATTTGAGATGTCCATGATGGGGGAGCTTACATATTTTCTTGGATTGCAAATAAAACAATGTGAAGACGGAATTCATTTGTGTCAATCCAAGTATGCGATGGAGTTGGTCAAGAAATTTGGTTTGGAGAATTCTAAAGGCTTTCCGACTCCTATGGAAACTAGCAATAAGGGATTGAGAATTGAATCTCACGGAGAGTGTAGACGAGAAATTGTATAAAAGCATGATTGGAAGTCTCCTCTACTTAACTGCTAGTCGCCCGAATATTTCTTGAAGTGTTGGTATTTGTGCCCGATATCAATCTGCACTAAAAGAAATATACTTGAAAGCGGTAAAAAGGATCATCCGGTATGTGAAAAGTATAATAAATTTTGAAATTTGGTATCCTATGGCACATATCTTGATATTATAGGATATTCGGATGCCGATTGGGCAGGATCCGTGGATGATCGAAAAAGCACTAGTGGAGCATGCTTTTGTTTTGGCCATTGTCTTGTTGCATGGCATAGTAAAAAGCAAAACTGTATTGCTCTATCTACTGCAGAGGCGGAATATATTTCTGCGGAAAGTTACTCTGCTCAATTACTTCGGATGAAAAGTGTTATGAGTGACTTTCGGATTTCTATAACCTCGGTGACGACAACACCAGCGCCATAAATATTTCTAAAAACCCTGTATTGCATTCGAGAACAAAACACATTGAATTAAGATATCACTTTTTGAGAGATCCAGTTGAATCAAATACTTTTCAAATTTCTTATGTTTCTACTGATGATCAACTAGCCGATATTTTAACAAAACCTTTGGATCAAAAACGTTTTATTCATTTGAGAAAGACAATTGGTATGCTTCCTTTTACGTAGATGATCTTTGAACTATTGCTAGATAGGTTTTGTTTTATGTGTTTTAGTTCTTTTTGTCTTTATGCACTTTGGAATCCATAAGACATTAAAGTAGCATTGCTTATATTGACTTTAATTGTATATTTTCATATGTTGAGAGTTTTATTATAATTTGGATATCATTATAACTCATTTGATGCAGTGATCATTTATATCAATTTTCTCTTCTTTAATTGATCAAAGTTATTACCTCACTCAATGATCTCTTGGTATTGTCTTTATCTTATTTGATAGTTGAAATAAGTATGAACACGAGATAACATTATTGGTTGAATACTTAATATCTTATATAATTAATAGCCAATTGAGGGGGAGTTTATATTTTTCATGCTCATAAGATGTGGAAAGAGTTACATCCATTAGTGGAGTGTAAAAACTACCATCACATGGAGGAAAGAGCTACCACCTCGGTCGTCCGAGTAGTGTGTGCAGCTAACACATGTTTGAAAAGCATGGTTTTATGATTTTCTTTGCTAATCAATGCTTAAAGGAATATATGATTTATTCAATAATTCCAAGTTTGTTAGAAGGTAGAAATTTAAAAGATACTAAAAGAGCCACTCCCTAAAGCTTATTTACTAAATTCAATTATTTAACTTATTAGGGACTTCAAACATCTTATGATCTTGATGTTTCATTTTCTTTGCTCACTTGATAATTCGGTGAATTCATTACTCATTAGATCATGACTGATATTTTGAACTTGCTCAACTTTAGAGGTTTTAATTTTTATAAATTTTCGTTTCATAATTTGGGATATTTTTATAGATTTCTTATAATCTAATTCTTTGTGTGAAATGATACTTTTTGTTTAAAGTTGATATGCAAGAATGCTTACATACTTTTTCTAAATTTTCTGAAAATTTTCTAAATTTTTTTGAAGAAAAAGTTGCAGGCAGTCCGGACTGAGGCAAGCCGGTCCGGATCCCAAACGTGGGATTTTTGTAGTGCCCACGGTTTTTTCCTTCGAGTCACTTTCGGCGTGGGTGTTATTTTCCTTATTTTCTTCGTGTGTCGATCTCATTGGTTTTGATTGTCATGTTGTAGAGCTTGTTAAACGGAGAATGGCGGTGCGATCAGATCGAAAATCCGATAAACGGATCTCTCGGTATGATTTTTCGAAGTTAATGGGTTGAAAATACTTTTTAAACACCCATTGATGCTTTGTGGTGCTTTAAAGTCCATGCTAACGAATGAGGGGCATCTCGGTTATTTTGGCATGCAAATCGAGAAAGAAACGGTTAAAATGGTTGAGAAATCTCTTATAAATACATGGGGATCGGGGATCGAGATTTACTTTACACATTAGAGAAAAAGAAGCAAGAAAACCCTAATCCCCGTTTTTTGAAAAAGATCGGTTCTTCTTCTTCCTCGTGCGCACCGGAGCTTGGAGTCGGAAACGCCATCATCGTTGGAGGCCGGGTTCGGGAGCCCCACCACCGTCGGAGACCGGAGATCGAAAATCGGAGTTCGGGATTCGCATCGTCTTCCCCGTCGGTAACAAGGTTGGTTCTTGGCTTTTCGTTCACATCGTTTTCGCTTTCATCGGGTTTTTCGTGCTTTCGTTTGGGTTTTTTGGGATTTCCGTCGGAGCGGGGGTTTGGGCGGAGTTGTCGCCACCGTTGTTGTCCTAGACGGGAGGCCGTCGCCATTGACGTTGTTGCAAGGCCGCCACCGTCGTGCCCAAGCCTAGTTTCGGCTTTTGGCGGGGCCGCATCGTGCCGTCGCTAGCACCGCATGCCACGGCGTCGCTAGCTCTGCATGCAGCGTCGCAGCGTCGCTCTGCATGCGCTGCCGCACCGCAAGCCGCTCTGCAGCGCCGCCCACACCGCCGCTCTGCATGCCGCCAGCCCGCCCGTTGCCGCCGCTTGCGGGTCGCCACAATGCTGCCGCCGCGGGGTTCCTTGTGCGCCGCACGCCGCCGCCGCCAAGGGTTTTGGCCGCCGTTTTCGCCGTCAGAATCCCAGTTTGACCATCGATTTACAGAATTGACTTCCGATGGAGTTTTTGATGACGGCTTTTGATGCGTTTTTCCGTCAGGAGGTGTCTTAGCTTATTTTTCGTTGCGGGTCTCGCCGACACAGCGGTAGGAGCTCGTACTCTTCCTTCGCCACTGAGAGGTCCGTCGTTTGCATCCGGACAAGGTTGCGGAGGCTTTGAAGGGTTTTCATGCTCTGTTTTCATCGCCGGTTGAGGTGGGTAACCGAACCGAGGTAAGGAACGTTGAACGGTGGTGTTCAACCCTCCTCTTCCTCTTGTTGTTTCTTTTGACATCGTTATTCTAAAATGAAAGGAAGGACATTGTCACGGCTATTGTGACAGAACGGTACATTCGTAAAAAACATGGACGGATCTTTTGACTTATCGGTTTCAGTTACCGTGGTTTATTACACAGTAGCGACTATCGTCGCGGATATATTTCACAGTTATGTGATCGTTCGGGCTCATGGCGCTGTCACGTACACCAGCGGTTTGGCCACCGCAAGGGTGTACTTTTCCAGAGAAGTGGTCTGTATGACCCGTGATCCCTACGTGGCCATTGCGTGAGGGGATCCCTGCGAACATTGCGGAATCGCGGCCATTGCGATGTGGGTTTGTTTGGCACCGGTGATTGAGCAGGTTTGAGATATTGCTTTAGGTCTGAGGACCAATGAAGGCGGGTATTTCCGGGTTTCCGTGGTGGGAACCGGAATAGCAGTATGAATGACTTGGGAGTTCCGATTTGCGGTTTGATGTCCTATTTACTTTATCATACCTATCTTTTGCATTTGATCATCGTTTTATCTGTTTTTCCTTCCTATAGTTTTTGTTACTAACTCCCACTATGTGACAGATTCGGTCGAGAACGGAGGAGAGGCTATGGCTAGGGAGTGATTCAGTTTTTTGTCATTCCGATGACATTTTACTCCTCTCTTTTGGTTACTACATTTGGTTGATATACTTGCATGTGATGTGACATTATGTGATGTGGACATTGTGTAATGTGGATGTTCGGACAGATGGACACTTTGGACAACTAGTGATCTTTTGAATTTGGTTTTATGATTTTGTGAATGCATGTGGAATGTGGGATCTTTTCAAAATGATAAAACGTTTGTGAAATCTGTTTTCCAAAACTAAGTGTTGGGTAGGCACTGTTTTTAAATTCTTATGGTTTTATCCTTTCAGCTTGGAGTATGTCGTGTGAGCGATGGTCTCTTGTATGATTCAAAAGACTAGCTTATCTCTTTATTCGCACTCTGTGCTTGAAAAACTGGTTGTGGTTAATGTATATATTTTGTGCAACGCCGTGCATATACAGGGGAGACTCTGTCCATTTGTGTAGAGAAATCTTGTATATGTGGAGAGTCTGGGCACGTACCGAGAAGAAAGACTTTGAAAAAAAAAATATGGTTGTTTTCTGCTTTTAAACCTCTCCCGGGGCATGATAATTTTTCAGCACAAAGCGAGTCCGGACTGACTTCCCGAGCCGATCCGGAATGCGCGCTAGGTCTTTATTAAGAACGATAGGTTTTGATTCCTTTTTCACCTCTGAGTTTTGTTTTTGCTCCTTCTCTTTCTCTCACTAGGATTCAGAGGATCTGAGCTTGCTTCAAAACTCAATTTTCATCAATCTAAAATAAGTTTTCAGATCTAATTTTCAATTTTTGCTCTGTTTCGTTTATTTCTCCAAAACTGAGATGAAATTCATGGTTCTTTCTCACTAATTCATAGTTTTTTATAAAATTTCTTGCATGAATTGACTCGTGAACACTAAGAATATTATTAAATGATAATTCTTCACGGATTAAACTTGTTTTTAAGCTTCAATTTCAAGAATTTCGAGATTTAGGGCATTTTTGAGGATTTTCTGTAAATCTTAAATTTGATCTATTTTTGTTCAAATTTTTGCAAATCCTTCTTGATATCTTGCTTTCACATGACACAAAGATTGTTTGAGTACAGTTCTTCAAATTTTTTGAATTAAACTGTCACGCCCCGAGTTCAAAACCCAACGTCTAAATTTTTTTTTTTTTTTTAAATCACAGTTTAAAGTCTTGATTTCTCCAAGGCGTGAACAGACCGCCACACATATAGAAAAGTCTCTGTACATCAAACAGAGCCTTCCTATATGTGCTCGGCTAACAGAAACAGTCAATCAGAGTAGATACGAGATAGCTATACTAAATAAGTTCTACTTTATTACAACCACAAGGTTCATAAGTTAATACATCCAGTTCTCAAAATGGAAATACAGTTGCAATGTTTTACTAAATCAAAAGGGGTACATCCTACCAGGGATAAATCTACCACGCGTCCTCTCACAGAACGTCCAAAGGTCCTTCCCCATGCACCGAAAATCCCCGCGAACTTCCGGAAGCCCGTTTTTAGTCATCCGGACTCCGAATTTAACAAGCAAATAGCCGTTTTCAAGCGTTTTTCCGCGCTGAATCCAAATCCGACCTCAGATTGGCCCAAAACCTTTTCTAAAATTCGGCAAATGCAGCCGAAGGCCAAATCAGCTATCAATGTCTCACTAGGTCCAACTGTGGCATCCCTTTGATGCACCATGGGCCAGACACACCAACACTAGGTGCTCTACACAGTGGATTCATCGGAAAGTTGCATGGGAAAAACCAGAACACTACAATTGTTTAAGTGTCTACCCATATGCCCGCACTCTCGCGTCAACTTAAGTCATTCTAGGGTTTTCCTAATCCATTCCTAGGTACCGTGTACCTATGCTCTGATACCATCTAATCTGTCACGCCCCGAGTTCAAAACCCAACGTCTAAATATTTTTTTTTTTTTTAAATCACAGTTTAAAGTCTTGATTTCTCCAAGGCGTGAACAGACCGCCACACATATAGAAAAGTCTCTGTACATCAAACAGAGCCTTCCTATATGTGCTCGGCTAACAGAAACAGTCAATCAGAGTAGATACGAGATAGCTATACTAAATAAGTTCTACTCTATTACAACCACAAGGTTCATAAGTTAATACATCCAGTTCTCAAAATGGAAATACAGTTGCAATGTTTTACTAAATCAAAAGGGGTACATCCTACCAGGGATAAATCTACCACGCGTCCTCTCACAGAACGTCCAAAGGTCCCCGCACCCGAAGGACCTGAAAAACAGTCACCCGAGGGTGTGAGACACACCGGAGTGTATCCCAGTGGGCACGACGAGCCGAGAAATAGCAGATCGTACCTACTGGTATACAATACTAGAGGATAGTAATAATCACATGCTAGGTTAAAGCAGATATATTATTGAAGCTGTAACTGAATGCAAACTTACTAAATCCAGGTAATCATGAGATATGACAAAACAGGCTAAACAGGCAACATATGCATCAAACAATGATAGAATAACAAAATACCCAATCTAATGCCACTATCGGTCTCACAGAACCTCAGGCAATGCCACTATTGGTCTCACAGAACCTCAGGCTAAATACCACTTTCGGTCTCACAGAACCTCAGCCAAATGCCACTATTGGTCTCACAGAACCTCAGGCAATGCCACTATTGGTCTCACAGAACCTCAGGCTAACATGCTATCATAACCCTGCACTCACAGATGCAATCGGGCTCACAGGTCGTTGTGACCCTTTACCGGTAAAGAACACCATGACGGTGGCCAAACCGTCGGTGTACGTGACTGAAAACTGGCGCAGTGGTGATCACAATGCTGATGCTGAAACTTATTGTCAAAACCAGGTAATTGGCAGAAAGCCAGAACAGAAATGCAATAACAGAATCAACTGAATTTCAACTCATATACAGGAATAATCATCAACTAATCCAACCAAGGATGCAATATCAGAATCAACTGAATCTCAACTCATATGCAGGAATAATCATCAACTACTATAGCATGGATCAGAATATACTGATAATCAAGTATAAATGTGCAAGCTAGCTAATGACCAATCAGGCATGGCAAATGTCCAGGAATAGAGTCATAATATCTGGAAGCAACTAAAGATCAGTCATGCAAGGCAACAGGTAACTGATAAAGATAATAATCAGGCAGATAACAGTATGAACTGAACAAAAGGAAAGGCAGGCTCAAGGTAATAATTAGGCTACAACAACAGGGGTCCAACCAATACTGTACCCCAGAGGGCCGAAATGATAAAGCCCGGACCGAAGATAAACCCACCTGTCGTTTCGCAGGCGATCTTTCGACTCCAAAAGGAAGCTCGAAACTGTGCCAACCTAATTCAAAAATGCTGATCAGGGAACAACTCAAAACCTCAAACTACTTAAACATCAGTGTTTGACAACAACACTTAGACCAACACACTGTTCTAAACAGTACTCATTGCCATTTTGCATTTAGACCCCCAGAGTATCCGAAAATCACACTTTTAGTGTCGTTTGAACACTGTTTTCGCTCATTCTTTCAATTGGAGACTCATTTTCATGAACCGTCACTTCCAGCAGATGACATTTAACTTGCTGAACACCGTGCTCACCATATCGCAGCAGCACGGAACCCGAGGAATACTTCGGGCCATAAAATACTCCTCTAACATAGACCAAATACATTTTTATTTCTCCGGCTCATCGAAACTTAATTCCGACGCGAGCATCGCGTCCAGTGACCACAAATTAGCCAGGAGCTCACTGTCGCTGCTTCGCAAACAGCCCAGAACAGTGTTTGGGCCATAACATCATCTCTAGAGCTTGACAACACTAGATCTTAATTCCTACTGTACCAAATCAAATTCTGTTTTAGCTATAAGCTTAAAATGACTCATGAACCACAGGGCTTGCCCTAGTGCAGCCCAGCAACTGCTGGTTCAACCAGAACCAACACCTAGCTTGCATACAGCATTCACAAAGCTCCAAACATTAATCCACACAGATCAACTTTGATCTGAAGTGAGCATCAAGCTCAGGGGACCATTTGAAGCATCTTTCATATTTACATCGAAGCCTAATTCCATCTTATTCTTCTCTGTGGCATTTAATCGAACACCTGGTATACATCTTTTATACACAATCACACACAACACTTGCCCGAGTTGGTTCTCAGCCAATACTGAACCAAAAGCTTTCAAACTTGAAAGGAAATGCTCTAAAGAGTTCACTCTTCCCTTCCTGCAAGCCTGGGCCAAGGTTGCTGCATGGGTTGGCCGCAGCTTGAGGAAGAAGATGAAGCCCCTTGCTTTGAAAATCGTGACCAGCAACCCAGAGGTTCTGGGCCTCATCCAATGGCACCAACAGATGCTATACCTTACTACGAACTTACCTGTACCCGTGCCCGGCGACAGGACACGGCGGCGGCGCGGCGGAGCAAAGCTCCATTCCGAGCTTTAACACCTCTAATGGCGGATTTCCACCGAGGCTGCATGGGCTTCATTCAAGGGCTTGGCTGGGATCTACTTGATCCCAGGAAGCTTCCCGACCATTTTTCCGGAGGCGGGGAGGCTCGCCGGCGCCGGAGCAACAACCTCGGTTTGGTGCAATTTTCTTCCAAAACTAGGGCTTAAATCTGCGACTTAACCACTTGATCAATATCCACCAAATTTGGTGGAGTTGATCCACAGTCCCTACAGTCCCTAACCTGAAATTTTCGCGGCCGTTGACCCACCGGTTGCGGAGAACGGCCGAGGAGGAGCAAAACTAGGTTTCCGGCGAGAGATTGCTCCCGCCGGCCAACCAGCGTGCATGGGGCTCGGGGCTGTGCAGGGAACATCCTAGGATCCTAATTAAGCTACTGCTAGTGGTCTAGGGTGCAAACATCCAGTGGTTTAGTGCCACTTACCTTGCCGGAATTGATGAAGATAAGGAAGAAGCCGGTTTCTCTTCTCCTTCTTCGCGCGGCCACGGCAAGCACCCAGGTTGCTCCACAGACACAGGGGAACACCACAGAAGTTCCAGGACCAACTTGGTTCCAACTTGGTTCCAACTTCTCTCCACACTCTCTCTCTCGGGTTACCTCTCTTTGGTTTGGAGTCCCACGGCCTCCACAGCATCCGAGCTTGATCTGGGAGAAGCAGAGAAACCCAGGTGATGCTTTGAATCCCTCCCTGGCCCCTCGTGCTCCCCCCAGACTCCTCGTGAACCAGCCACAAGAACCCAAGAGTCACCTTTGCATAAATGCTAGATTTTACCATTTTGCAAAATACCCCTTGTACACCTAACCCTAGACACCAAGGTCCTCTCAGTAGGTTACAATTACTCCCAGAACCCTAGTGTTTAAACCCCCTACAATTTGACACATAAAATATATACACTTTCGCGAAAATAAAATACTCCCTCTTTCGTTGCTTTTCACGCATTTCGAGACAATCCGTTCGTCGAAATGCGAAACGGACTTCACCACGACGTCCGGCTCGTCGAGACCTTCAAAATGGCATACTTGTTCGCTTGATTTGGCGCACGAGTAAAATCTCGGGCCATAAAGTTCTGTATTTTGCGGTACAACGCACGCTCTTTGATGCACCCGGATCGCCAAACGCGATTACCGTCAGTGCCATTGTGCTCAGAACGTCGAAAATAGCTAAGATCGACTACTCATACCCCTATGTCAGGGGTCCAAAGGGCGAAACGGCCGTCGACCATCGAAAAGGACTTTAAAATAGGGGTTACTATTCACAACTTAAGTTGTGGGACCCATTTCTTCTTCGCTGTTTTGCGGAAGATCCGACCGTTGGATCGTCAACAAGTGAATATGAACTTTTCATGTTTCGACGAGACGGTCGAAATGGTAATCTCGGATTTCCGAGATCGGGCCCCGATCAAAAGTCGGTATTTTAGGGTCACTATTACTCTATTAATTTTCTATTTTTTTTTTTGCCATTTAATTAATCCAGAAACTATTTAAACTTAAATTTTGGATTTTAAAAATCATGGTTACTACATAAACATCTTTTTCGTGTGAATTGGAGTTCTCTCTCAGGACTTTTTTTGAAGAACTGATACAACAAGATGGTTTTCGGCTAGATTGTTGTCTCGATCACGACCTTGGTTAGTACAAGGGTGACTAATTAACTGTAATAACAACAATTTTTGAATTTCGGAATAGTATGGAATTTCGGTAGTTGGAATGAAATTGGTTTCTTCCGGAATTTAAAGAGGGAGCTGTTGTTAACTTTTTGAGGATTTATTTCTCGGAGTGGTTTTCACTGGGTTATTGGTGAAAGGTAGCTTAAGGGATTGGTCAAATCCGTTTCAAGTCCGAGGTGCGTGTTGCACCGAAAAACGTGAAAAAATAGAATTTTGACGGGTATGCGAGTTTTCTCCGTAACTGTTCGGACTGACTTTTGGGTGAGATCTTCGGATGGAAAGGTCGTCACTCTGTCGGGTTCGTTAAACGGAGAATGTCAACGCAATCGGATCGCGAATCTGACTTGCGGATTTCCCGGAACGATACTTTTAAGTTATCGGATCCGTGAGTGTGAGTGTGAGTGTGAGTGTGAGTGTGAGTGTGAGTGTGAGTGTGGGGACTCTCGGTAACCGTTTAGGTTTTTGATGCATCGGGATTCGCGCTAGCGGTTATGGAACGTTTCGAAGGTTTGGCACACTTATCGAGGAAATCTAGTGAAAATCCTTTATATGTATTATGGGATTTGGGACTTTGATACGTACACAAAAATTAAAGAGAAAATCTTAATTTTCGGTTATTTTTCCCAAAAAGATTTTTAAAGATTAGATTTCTTCTTCTTCCTCGTTATGCATGCGGGAGATCGAGATCAAAAACGTCGCCATCACCGGAGACCGGATCCGAAAACACTATCGTTGCCGGAGATCGGGGCCCCATCGACTTCTTCCTCGTTTTGTGCGCGGGGGATCGGTGTCGTCGTCTTCCCCGTCGTCGCGGATGTGGTGAGCGGAGTCGTTTGACGGTGAGCAAGGCCGTCGCCGCTGTTGCCGTTGTCGCATGGCCGCCGCCGCCGTTGCCGTTGTCGCATGGCCGCCACCGCCGTGCCCCGTCGCTCGGCACACCTCGCCTGCGCCGCCGCCGCCATGCCCCGTCGCTCGGCACCCCGCAACCTGTGCCGCCGCCGTGCCCCGTCGCTCGGCACCTCGCAGCTGCCGCGCGCGAAGCAGCCACGCGCCCCTGCCTGCAGCAGCCCGCGCACCCTGCAGCACCGCTGCCGCGCACCTCTGCTGCAGCAGCGCCGCCCGCGAATGCCCTAGCCGCCGCGCGCCTTGCAAGCCGCGCCTGCGGGCCCTACGGTCAGCGCCGCGCGCGCCCCTGCCTGCCGCGCCGTGTGCCTCTGCAACAGCGCCACGCGTCGCGCGCGCCCGTGCAGTTTACTTGACGGAGTTGCTTGACGGTGCAGTCTTGCTTGACAGAGTTGCCTGACGGTGCAGTCTTGCTTGACGAAGTCAGTCTCGTTTGTGGGTCCGCCTAGCCGTTTTTGGTCGCGTCTTCTCCATCATCGCCGGGGGCATTGTCTGTTGACTATGGTACACTTGTAAAATTCCTTTTCCCTTAGTTTTGTGTTTCTACACGGTTTTTCCTATCGGTTAGTGAGGGGTATTTTATGGTGTTTTTACCCTCCAGATGTCAGTTTGTCGCGGTGAAAGATCCGGTGGACTGTTTGTCCACATCCGAACAATGGTAAAATTGTTAAGTGCATAGTTTTGATCAATTTATCAATCGATGCGACGATCCGGACACTTGAGGCAGTCCCGATATTTTTGGACAGAAAGGATTTTTCGCACGGTGGTCGGGACCACTGAAATGGCAGTTGGGGTAAAATTACTACTTGTTTTATTTTGGACTCTGTTTAGATCCGGTTAAGGTTTTGAAGGCTTAGGAGGGTCGCGAGCGCGGTCGTTTATCTCCGATTCAGGTGGGTACACCCTTAGGCTTCACTTGGTTGAGGTATAAGAGAGAATAAGTAGTACCAGGGATAAGTATAACGTTTGGAACAAGCTGGAACAATTGTAAATTTGTGTTTGGTTGGATTTTAGGTTAGTACCAGGTATAAGAAAAATAGTGTTTGGAAAGAATTAAATAATAAGACGAATAGAAAGTTGACTTTTGTATTAAAAGACAAAAATGCCCTTCCCCTTTTAGTTTTTTTCTTTGAAAAATTAAGTTTATTAATTTTAATTTTTATAAAAAAATTTAGTGGGAGCAAAAATATTAAATTTTAAATTTTAAGTGGGAGCAAAAATTTTAATTTTTAAATTTATATAAATTTTAAAAATTTTATAAAAAATTGTATAAATTTTAAAATTTTAAAATTAATAAATTTTTTAAAAAAAATAAAATAAAATTTTTAAATTTATTTAAAAGTAAAGGAAAAAAATTTAAAATTTATAAAATAAAAAAAAATTAAATTTTATAAATTTAAATATCTTTTAAAATTTAAAAATTTTAATTTTAAAAAAAAAAACAATAAAGTAAAAAGACTCGAGCAAAGAAAAAGACAAAAAAAAAAAACCTGAAATTTAAAGTTTCAAAATTTGTTCAAATTTTAATTTTTATTAATTTTAATTTTTATAAAAATTTTAAATGGGAGCAAAAAAAAAGTTAATTTTTAAATTTTAAGTGGGAGTAAAAATTTTAATTTTTAAATTTATATAAATTTAAAAATATTATAAAAAAATTGTATAAATTTTAAAATTAATATTTTTTTTTTACAAAAATAAAATAAAATAAAATTTTTAGATTTATTAAAAAATAAAATTAAAAAAATTAAAATTTATAAAATAAAAAATTTAAAATTTAAATATCTTTTAAAATTTTAAAACTCTAATTTAAATAAATAAAATAATAATAAAGTAAAAAGATTGCTCGGGAGCATGCAAAAAAAAAAAAAAAAAAGGAAAAAAAAAAAAAAAAAAAAAAAAAAAAAAGAAAAAAAGAAAAAAAAAAAAAAAAAAAAAAAAAAAAAAAAAAAAAAAAAAAA
>CM055064.1:41912381-42014325 GCA_029204045.2 Tillandsia leiboldiana | reverse complement strand
GCCGTGCGGCTGCCGCGCGGGGGCCCCCGCGCGGGCCCGCATCCATGCGGGCACCGCGCGGGCGCCGCACGGCTGCCGCGCGGGCGGCCCCCGCGCGGGCCCGCATCAGGCACCCGCGCCGGGCCGGGCACCGTGCGGCACCGCGGGGTGCCCGAAGCTGGCTGCCGCACGGGAGGCCCCCGCGCGGGCACGCATCCCGTGTGCGGGCCCGCGGGGGCCGCGGCGGGGCTGCGCCACGCGCTGGCCCCCCGCGCGGGCCCGCATCCGTTGCGGGCCACCGCGCGGGCGCCGCGCGGCTGCCGCACGCCGCGGCCCCCGCGCGGGCCCGCATCCGTGCGGGCACCGCGCGGGCGCCGCACGGCTGCCGCGCGGGAGGCAACCCGCGCGGGCCCGCACCCGTGCGGGCACCGCGCGGGCGCCGCGCGGCTGCGCGCGGGCGGCACCCGCACGGACCCGCAACCGCGCGGGCGCCGTGCCGGGCCGCACCCGCGCAGGCACCGTGCGGCCGTCGCACGGGCAACCCGCGTGGGGCACCGCGCCGCGAGGGCATCGTCCGCGGAGATACGCCGCGCGTTCTGAACCGCGCGGGGCTCCGGCAGACGGCGACGGCGGCTCGGGAATTCCGTTTCGTCAACCGGACAATGTTGGACTTTTCCGTCAAAAACAAAGGAGTAAATTGGGTCTTATGTTTTCGGATGTAAGTACACGCTTTTAACTATAGTTATCCTTGCGGACTTTCTTTAGTTCCAGACGCGCAGCGGGGGTGCGCGAAAGATTCGAGTGTTCCGATCTCTCTCCAAATAGGTGGGTACGGTTGCTGTAAATACAACCAGTGCAGTAAGTGCATCTATCGTCATTAAAGTGCTCTCAATTTATCTAACAAAGTAGATGGACAGTTTAACCTTTCGCATAATTGTGTTATTATCTAACAATTGAAGCGGCTGCGGTCGCAATGTTCATGACACGCCGATCTCGGCAAAAAAACCGTTTTGGGATGCTGCACGTACACAGGCGGATTGGCCTCCGCATGGGTGTACTTTTCCGGAAGAGTGGTCTTGTATGACCCGTGTTCCTCACAAAGGGGTGGGAGCCGTGAGGACCCCTTCGCGCCCGCTGGGAATAGCACACCAGCACCGTGGAAGGGGTTAAATGCATCAAAGGAGTGCTTGCGCACGAGGGGAGACTTTGGTCTCTCCGATAAATATTCTGGGGTTGGTGCCCAATTAAATTGATAAATCTGGGGTCGGGGCCCAGCTTAATATGTGCAGGGTTTTTAGCGAAATGGTTACGGTGTTTCCGGTTTGCTCCTTATTCCTTATTGTTGTTAGACATCTACTTTGTTTGTCACTGACTTTACCCACTCCGTGACAGGCGCTACGAGGGGCGTTACCCGGGAGATTGTTGAGACTGCGTCGCGAGGACCGTAGTCAGAACGCTTGGTTATTATCATTATCTCATCTCTTTTACGCATGTTAGTTAATTTGCTTGTGAGTAGAAATATTCGTGGACATGTATTACTTGGCACTGTGGATGAGGTGTACTTTTATATTTCGGTTCTTTTGGTGATGTTTTCTTATGCGGCACGTTTTCATGATAAACCAAATGACTTCGAAAAGGTTTTCTCAAAACGAAGTGCCGTGTGGGCACGGGTTTTGCAACCGCTGGCTTTATCCTTTCTAAACACTGATGCCGCTTTAATATTCCGCATGATGATGTATGTCTATTGTATGGTTGATGGTTGGTGTTTGATGTATGTTGTTGTAAATGAGACGCCGTGCATATGCAAAGGAGACTCTGTCCGTGGGCAGGGAGAATTTGTGTATGTGGCGGTCTGGCACGCACCGGGGATGAGGTTTAAAATACCTTGTTAAGGAAGAAAAAAAAAATACACGCAATTTTCCGCTTTGATAGACTCAAAAACCCCCTGGGGCGTGACATGCATCATGCAGTGCAGCTGCATGGAGCAGTTGCATTGGCAGCTGCATGGTGCTCCAAGGCTGCCAGAAGCAGTCTTAAAAAAAAAAAAAAAAAAAAAAAAAAAGAAAGAAGAAATTCAAGAAAAATTTAAGATGAAAAGTTCTTCTTTTCTCTTCTCCAATGAGCAAAATCATCAATTGATGGAAGATTACTCAAATTGAGTTTTCTCTCCAATTTTTTTGGGCATTTTGCTCTAGGATAAAGAGATCAAAATTTCTCCTTGGCAAATATGTCAAAGATGGAAATTTCTTCCCTATTCTTTTAAATTGATCCAAAAAAGGTCCATCGGGAGGAAAATGACTAAATTGGGGATTTTCCCTTTCATATTTTAAAGGGGTTTCTAGTTTACAAATTCTAAGAAATTAGTGGACCATAAAATAAATTGCTTCATAATTTCCCCTTTTCATTCTAGGAAAATCTTGAAGATCAAGAGGGCAATTTTTGGTCTCTTCAAAAACAAAGCGAAACATTGAGGTGGGGGATTCTAGCGAACGTGGATGACCTCTCCCCTTGTCTTTTGTTTTCGATTAGAAGCATGTTAATAGAATGACTAGGATTGTATTCTTCATGTTAGTGTAAAGGCGGCTTGATGCAAAAACGGAAATCTTGACTTAGGAGAAAACCTAGTCTAGGCTCTAATGAGTGGCATTCACTATAGGACTTCACGAGTGGCATTTTGCTTTAGTCATTTAAGGGTGTACATAGAGTTAGAGCCTAACTTAGAGTCATGTCTCTAAGGGAAACATAGTATAGTTGAGGTGTTGGAGTAAAATTCAAAATCCTCATTATTTATTTATTAATTTATTTATTATTATTATTCTTTTATTATTATTTATTAATTTTATTTATTTATTTAATTATTTATTCTTTCTTGGCGCGAAAGAAATCCAACGGAAGAAACGCGGTTTCCGTTTCTTGCGCCTAACGGGGATGAAACGTGGTTTGTAGGTTTTTATATATTAAGGATCCACAAGAATCTAAATAGGTACTATCAAACAACTAGAGGGGGGGTGAATAGGTGTAATACTTAAAAACAAATCTCAGTGCAAAATAAAAACCAATGCGGAAAATAAAATCAGCACACCGAGATAGATATATGTGAAAACTCCAATCCAGGAGAAAAACCACGGGACCAACACGCAATAACAATCCAATAAGAAAAGGAAGAATAACAAGGTGATTACTGACTCCACGGACTCAACCCCTCCTTCAAGTTCTTCGGATCTTGCGCTCCACCGATTGCACGTCCACTGCACACGTTCGAATCCACGAACGCCACTCGAATCCACGAGCACACGTTTCGAATCCACGAAACGCCTTCAACACACCGAATCCACGATGCTACGTCGAATCCACGACGCAAACTCAGCCGATAAGAATATTGGCTTCGATGGTGATCCTTTGCTTAGATTATCATTGAGGAACCGTAGAAGGAATCTCTAAGCAAAGACTAGATCAATTCGACAAAAGATAGATCTTGGAAGAACCGTCGAATTGACCTAAAAGAGGCTAAAGAGAAGAACGATAAAAACCAGCCTCTAGGGTTGCTCTCGAGTGTTTCTGAATTGATCGGTAAGTATCGAGAAACCCTAAGTATCTATTTATAACCCTTGGAAAAAGATAAAAGTCGGTTTAGCAATCTTATCCCGAGATGACATTGTGTACCGGTACCAAATAGCGTGTTCCGGTACTCAATGGTGCAAAACACAGATTTTTCTATTGTGTTCCGGTACCCAAGTATGTGTTCCGGTACGCAATGCAAATTTCAGAAAATTCTGTGTCGGGTTTGAGGAACTCAAAGTGTGGTTCCGGTACTCAATGTAAAAACTGATTTTTCCAAGATAAGCTTTATCCAAAACAAACCTAGTACCGGAATCCAAACTTAACTTAAAATAAGTTGTAAGTTAAAACCAAGTTCCTAAAACCAAGTCTAAACCGAGTTTCAATAATTTCCTGATTCCAATGATTATAAATGTACTTAAATCACCCTGGTTAAATTAATCATACCTGAGAGTTATCTTGAGCTCTTGTTGAATCTTCTCCAAGTCTTTCAAAGCTGATTGACAATTTGATCCCTTTAAGACTCCGACTCAACTCACGAAATATGCCAACACAAAAAGCCGTAACATGGTTTCCGTTTCTTACGCCTAACGGAACGGTACGAGGTCGAACGTTGCTATTCCCAACGTTCGTTTTCCTCTTTTATATATATATAAATAGATATTCTTCCTCTCTTCTTACAGGATAAGAAAAAGAGGAAGAAACAGATAAACCATATTATTTTCATATTTTCATCTCTTTTTCAACTGGGTGTTGAAAGAATTTCCGTCAGCCTCCGCCACGATCGTGCTCGCAGGAAGAGGAATTCCGGTCGTACCTTGGGGTGATGTTCTCGGTTAATCCCGCACATAAGGACGGGAATACACCTTAGGGCAGTGCTACGCACGCTTCCGGATCAATTAAAGATTTTGAATTATTTGCGGTTATCTGTAAGTTTTTATTTTATTTTATAACTAGATTAGTCAGATATTAATCATAATCAAATTCTGTATAAATTTTCCCTAACAATCTAAGGTGTAGACGGGTTTGATTGTGATTAATAATCTAACAAGTGCTGATCCATCTTAAAATTATATTCTATATAATTTTATCTGATAAGCTTGTTGTTTGTTAGAAATCATAACTTAAAATATTTCAAGATTAGCATGATAAATTTTAATTGCATAATTTTATAGTTTAACTTGTATATTTTAATTATATATAATTTAGGGTGTACGATTTATTGGAAAAAAAAAAAAAAAAAAAACACAATTAGTTTTTAAAATATAAGATAAGTTTTATTTAAAAAAATAAAAATAAAAATTAATGTTTTTACAACCGTATAATATTTTATTTTATTTTTCAAAAAAAAAAATGCTACACTAAAAAAGGTCACAATTTGAAGAGGAAAAAAAAAAAAAAAAAAAAAAGTGGGGGAGGGAAAGAAAAGGTTTTGCTCTTAATGAGATTTGAACCCACAGCTTCCAACCTTTTAAAAATATAACTCACTAACCAATGAGAACAAAATTTAATTTTATACATATTTATTATTTCAATTTATTTTAGATAATTTTTGCAGTATATATATTCTTTTTATTGTATTTGAAAATATCTAATTCAAATTAAATATTAAATTATTTGTGTCATCTGGTTGCTGCTGAACTAATTGAGATAAAAGATTATCATTAAAATCTTATTTTTTATTCCCTCAATTAGATTATCTAAAATGGTTCAAACTTAGATACCTATCAAGCTATTTGTTTACTGGACAATTTATCTCATTTCTGATCCAGATTTGCCTATGAACTTAGATGAACCTAGAAAACTATTAAAATTAGGTTTGTACTCCCTTCAATTAGAATAGAAGACCAATACTGATTTAGTGAGATTGAACAAAACCCTATTAGACATGGTTGATGTCATGATTTTAAGTTTTGATGTATCTCAGAACTTGGGGGGGGAAGTTTTTTATCAGCTTGATATATTTGGGTATTCTAATTATTCATATTTCTTTTGATCCTAGTATGATTCATTAGATTGTTCCAGAGAAAGTATTTCGTTAATTTAAATGTATTCTCTTATGGACTTAAATTTGTTGGTTATTCTGTTGTAATTGAGGGATACAACGATACCAATTGAATTTCTGATTCTTTTGACATCAAATCTATTTCTGGTTATATTTTTATTCTTGGTGATAATGTAGTTTCTTGGCAATCCACCAATCAGACTATAATAGCCTGAAACCAAGGATTTAAGTATCCATCGGCACGGGCCGTATCTACCGTGCCGTACCGTGCCAACAAGATACCGACACGATACAGCTCCCGTGCCGATGACACAGTTCAAAATCCTTTTCTCTTAAAATTACTAAATAATTTTCTTAATAAAGTTCAAAATATTTGATAAAGATACATAATAAGCAATTAAAAAATTTTGTTGCTAAAGAAATTAAATATTTCATGCCATTATGTGTCGGCACGTATGTATTTTTTGTGACCGGCACTCATCGGCACGGCTCGGCACGCACCGTGCCGTACAGTGCCGGCAAGTTTTCGGCACGACCTCGTGCCACGGCACTTAAATCCTTGCCTGAAACACTATTGAGGCTGAGTTGATTGCCATTTACACTATTTGTCTTGAAGTCGAATGACTCAAGAACCTATTATCATCTATTCCTTTGATTTCCACTTCTATTCCACCTATTTCTATTCGGTGTGATTCTCGAGCTGCAATTAAGTTTTTGTAAAATAACATTGGTAAATTTCAGAGCTAATAGACATATTAAATTGCGACAAGAATCTGTTAGATGTCTAATTTTCAAAATGTTATTTCTTTGAATTTTATCATATCTGAGCAGAAACTTGCAGATTTCTTGACGAAAGACCTGAATAGAACTAAGGTCCTGGAGTCATCGAGCGGGATGGGGCTATGCCCATAAAGGGCCTTCCTGCAGTGGGAACCCAACCTTTGTGATAGGAGATCCCTTGAAAAAGGTTCAATGTGGTAAAAACAAGCTGTCAAGTTGGCCAAAGAACACTTTCTACAGTTTTATAGAGTTTTATCTCCAATCCCATCCCTATGATGAGTAGTGCTCTGTGTAGTGGTTAAGGTTGAGTTTATAACTCTTAATAGGATCCAAGGCGGTAATTTCCGCGAGATGTGACTCTACACACATCCCTGGAGGAAACCACCTATATGAGAGTATTCGTATATGGCCGCGGCTATGAGATGTTGGGCTATCTATAGAAACTCTTTTGAAAAATCAAGGTACTGTGAATGGCCATAAATGCACAGGCTCGCGACGGAAAATTCTGTACTGTGTGTGTGGTAGCTGAAATCAAGGTCAAAGGAACGTAGTTCAAAACCTAGTTCACTCCGATTCCTTCTGATGGAAGCTGCTTACACTAAGTGGGGTTAAGTCTTTTAAAGACACCTCGCCTATTGCATAGTATAAACACCCAGTTTTTTTTTATTTTAATTTTGATCTTATTTTTTAAAAATTTTCAAAATTGTGAATTTTGAATTTTGTGGGGGATTGTTGGAGTAAAATTCAAAATCCTCATTATTTATTTATTATTATTATTCTTTTATTATTATTTATTAATTTTATTTATTTATTTAATTATTTATTCTTTCTTGACGCGAAAGAAATCCAACGGAAGAAACGCGGTTTTCGTTTCTTGCGCCTAACGGGGATGAAGCGTGGTTTCCATTTCTTACGCCTAACGGAACGGTACGAGGTCGAACGTTGCTATTCCCAACGTTCGTTTTCCTCTTTTATATATATATAAATAGATATTCTTCCTCTCTTCTTACCGGATAAGAAAAAGAGGAAGAAACAGAGAAACCATATTATTTTCATATTTTCATCTCTTTTTCAATTGAGTGTTGAAAGAATTTCCGTCAACCTCCGCCACGATCGTGCTCGCAGGAGGAGGAATTCCGGTCGTACCTTGGGATGGTGTTCTCGGTTAATCCCGCAAGAGGAAGAAACAGAGAAACCATATTATTTTCATATTTTCATCTCTTTTTCAATTGGGTGTTGAAAGAATTTCCGTCAACCTCCGCCACGATCGTGCTCGCAGGAGGAGGAATTTCGGTCGTACCTTGGGGTGGTGTTCTTGGTTAATCCCGCACGTAAGGACGGGAATACACCTTAGGACAGTGCTATGCACGCTTCCGGATCAATTAAAGATTTTGAATTATTTGCGGTTATCTGTAAGTTTTTATTTTATTTTATAACTAGATTAGTCAGATATTAATCATAATCAAATTCTGTATAAATTTTCTCTAACATGAGGTTAAAATTCAAAGTGAATAAAATCCCTAGAGTTGTCTTAGGGAGTTGGGTTAATACACCTACACTTTAACTTCAACTTGAGCAAAATAAAAGTAAAGAATTAAGTCCTAGGGACTTGTGTTACCTTGAGGCATGGACCTAGGGTAAGGGAATGAGTAAATAAAAAGATAAGCTAAAAGCTTAATTGAAAAGAGAGAGAAATTTGCCGAGGGGCAATGTGAGCAATAAGCTCGAATGAAAAAAGAAAGCCAAGTGCTTAAGAGCAAAGAGAAAGGCAAGGGCATAAAGTGCAAAGAGGCTAAATGCTAAAGCAAAATAAAATAGATAATAAAACGGGCGTACCTTCGGGGGTAAAATGTACTCTTGTCGGAGTTAGAACAGTGTCCCTCTCCCGGGCAGTGACCCCGTATGATAAGTTTCCCGTTGGACGGGGTAACACTTGCGAGTGTTATCGGCAACCTTAGAGATCTTGTCTTATAGCAGCATGTCTGCCGGGCTGGGGCCCGTTGGGCAAGATACTCCGAGAGTTAGCAACTTTAATTAAAGCACAAAGAAAAGCAAGGTAAGTGATTGGTCAAGTAAGAGGTTTGGCTAGAATGGTACTTTACAACGACATAGAGTCGTGTCATGGCAAAGGTAAAATTGTTGAGCATGCTAGTTAGAATTTACAGCTTTCAATACTGTATTTTATTCTCTATTATATTGCTTCCATTAGACCAAACGGTGCAGGGCATTCTCTCTCGATGGTTGAACCCACTGGAAACTTTATTGTAGTTCTCACACCCTTTGGGTGACATCCCCACAGGTCCAGGTACATCAAGCGATGCACGCGACAGTGGCAAAGGCCCAGCAGAGTAGCGACCTAGCAGTCTAGAGTCACCAGCACCATTTTGGAGTTTTTTTCTTTGAGCGAAATTTGTATGTGAGGAACAATGTAAACTTTAAATGTTTTAAGTTTCATTTTGGAAAAAAAAAAAGTTGTAATTTTTATATTGTAGTTGTATGTTAAAGAGAGTTGTAACATAAGCAAAGTTTAATATTTCGCTCAAGTTTGGTATCTTTCTTTATCATCTAACTGTTTGTTGAATGAATGAAAGTTTTTAATTTCATAGTTTAGTTCTCTAATTGTTTACTCTTCCGCTACACTAAACTGTGATTGTGGGAATAAACCGTTCCTTTCGGGTCTTGAAAGGTCATGCCCGATTGGCGAGTCTGTTGGCGCGCCCGAACTGTCCAAATTGGTGGTCTCGGGACGTGACAAGTGCGACTATTCGAAGATCGGGAGATGGTTTTAGTAAATTAGAACAAAGAGAACTGTGACACAGTGATTGGGACCACTAAAATGCCGGCTAACGTAAAATTAGAAATGTGCTATTTGTGGACCCTGGGTAGGTCCGAGTAATTTACAGGAGTTCGTAAAGCAGTCTCATACTCAGGATGACCTTCTGGTAAAGGTGGGTACCCCGATCTGATGTCGGGAACTTTGGCAAATCGGTAACATCTGACCTTGCTCCCTTTTATTGTTATTATTTCCTCATGACTAGTGTGTGTCAGTAGGATGGTTATCGGTCACGGTTATTGTGACGATGTAGTATATCATGATACATCCTGTGACCGAAGAGTGTGCACTGAACACAGACATCGTGTAGCTTATCCGACCGTTGGGTGGCATAAGCAGGAAAAGTGCACTTTTCGGTAATTAAACAATATATGTCATATGGTAATAGAACAAAGGACATTTTTGGGTAGATTTTTGTTAGTATCATATTTGACAGGGGATCGGTTCCTTCTATACATCATCTTGAGCGACTGGTGGTCGCGAGAGAGCTTTATACACAGTTTTGTGATCGTCATGCTCTTGGCGCTTTCACGCACACCAGCGGTTTGGCCACTGCATGGGTGTACTTTTCCGGAGAGGTGGTCTAATTGACCCGTGATCCCTACGCGGTGATTTGCGTGGCGGGAGCCCCTGCGGTCATTGTAGTTTTGCAGCTTGCGGTCCGGGTTGTTTTGCACCAGCTTACTGAGCGGGATATGACAGTTTCAGAGGTATCAGTGGACCGATATGGCAAGTATGTTGGGTGACATTGCCTGAAGTCAATAGACCGACATGGCGGCATGACAGTGATGTTTCTCCTATCAAGGATTGATCGGTAGCAGTACTGTGCTCGAGTGTTCGAAATATGGTTTGGGGTTATTTTGCTACTCTAGTACCTTGTTTGCACTATGACTATAGTTGTTATGTTTTATACTAGTATGGTTTATATCACTGACTCCCACTGTGTGACAGGTTCGGTCAGGGAGGGGATCAGGACGGTAGTGAGGACGCTACTTAGTGAGGCATAGAGTTTCCTCAGTCAGGTTCTTCTCATTTTCCTTTCTTGTTGGTTATTTCCTTTTATGGTCGGACACTATGCATATGGACTGTGATATTGTGGATGGGTGGATGTTGAGACAGTCGTGTGATGTTTGATAAACTTACTATGTGAAATTGTGTTTTCGGTTTGTGTACTATGGACGCGTTATGTGGACGCGGGTTTTCAAATATTAAAAAGGATTTGCAAAAACGGTTTTAGAAAAAAAGTGAGTGTTGTGTGGACACTGTTTTTAAACCATGTGGATTTATCTTTTTCAACTTATGGTGCATCAGGTGGGCGTAGTTTTCAAATGAATGATTTTATACACCTTATTCATACTCTGTTATTTGTAAATCAAATGGTGAATGTGGTTGATGTATAAGGTTGTATCTGTATATTATACATGGGGACGCCGTGCATATACAGGGGAGACTATCCGTTTATACAGAGAGATCTTGTATGTGTGGCGGGTCTGTGCACGTGCCAGAGAGAAAAAAAAAATGATTCCAAAATTCGACTGTTTTCGCTTTAAAATTGCTCCCGGGGCGTGACATAAACTCAAAAGGGCACGCAAGGATAAGGATCGAGCGGAATTTGTTCCGTTAGACGATTCGGAGACAGTACGAGGAATGGGACAAAACAGTTGAAGGCTCAAGAGAGGCCGCAACAGCCAATGGGAAATCCCCTATCACTTTACCAACTACCAAGGGGAAAGCTCCTGCATCTGCAGCAATAAAGGGCAGAGCCCCCATGAAATTTGTTTCGACGAAGAAGAAAACTGTTGCTCGTAAAAAGACAAAGACTGGAGGAATCAGGATTGATGAGCCACTTGCGAGTGCTCCACCTCCTATGGATGAGAATATTGTCCAGATTGATACTCAAAGGATGAAAGCCTTTGAAAACCGGGAACTGCATTGGTGAGAGACACATAAATGTTGGAAATTTACGTGGCAGGTCAGCGGCTTTTGGTGTTCTTTTTTATCAGACTGGCTTATTTCCGATTTGCTATTTTCCGGAGACCTCTGGATTTTGTATCCATCTTATTCGCACTTTCTATTTGTGTGCAAATCAGCTTCAAGAGGTCAAGGGTGGATCCATGGAATTTAAGACAACGGTCCGCAACAAATCAATTACAATCACCCCACAGACCATCTCGGACGTGTTGGTAATGAAAGCTCAAATGACCGGAGTTCATTATATGAAAGGTCACACATTGACGAGCTTGGAGTGGAGAAGGATTGTTAATGGTATTTGCATGCCAAACACTCAGTCAGCCGGAAATTCGGTATTTTCTAAAGAACTCCAACCTGAGTATCGATTTTTAAACTTTATTGTTTGTTACAATATTTTGCCAAACATGTAAATGAAGATTCTTCGGTGGGATCGTATGTTATTTCTATATCTTTTGGGACATCCCGCTGAGACTCGAGGATTGAATATTAATATTCCATATATCATTTGGACAATGATGACACGGTATGTGGAAAAACCCACATCCAACGGAGAGACTTCCGTTCCCCCTGATCATTATGCGTATCTTTCGACGCTTCGGGATTGACACTCGATCGTCAAACTATCAGCACAGTTTGGGAACAATCAATGATTCTACTGTCGTGAAGTCTCTACCTTGTCGTCCGGCTGATACTCCTACTCCTCCCCGAGCTACAAGACCTTCAGCATCGACTCCTACTCCAGTTGCACCCACTCATGTTGCACTACAGCACACCTCCAATACCTACTCCAACTGTTCCACCTACTGATACATCAGAGGATGATACCTCTGTCACATCCATCTATCGGGAACAGCAGCGACTTTCATCAGAGCAAGAAAGAATTTCATTGGACCTGCAACGCATCACAGCCGACCAACATGATCTTCGAAAGAAGTATTCAAAGCTATCTCGGTTGGTAAAGGCGATTTTTGACAAGTTGGGATGCTGTAGCTCCGATGGCTGCTCTAATACTGAGTGATTTCTATCTTCGAGAAGTGACTAACAAGTTTCTTTTTCTTTTTCTAGCATGCATGCATCTGATTTCTTCTCTTTTGCATTTCATTTTCTACATATGCATTTAGAGCTCTCCTCTTATGAATTTTTCTTTGTTTGGCTCATTTTGTGACAAAAAGAGGGAGATGGTTTAGAACTTTGGCAAGATGAGAGGAATGAATTTTTTGGATGAATGTAATATTACTAACACCTCTCTAACTGCTAGAATGCTAGATCTTTAAATTAGAACTTGAGAACATATACTAGAACTTGAGAAGAACTTTGGTACTTTGAAACTTTGAACTTTCTTGAACTTCAATGATAACTCTTTGTATGCCTAATGCTTAAATTCTTGTGTTATTAATGAATTTTTCTGTCAAGAATTTTTTTTTGGCAGAGAATACAAGATTTTAAGACTCCTAATTGTGTTTTAAGTCTAGAATTTGTATTAGGAGTTCATATCTTGTATTTCTTTGTATTTGGATCGTTCATGCGTATTTTTGTTGTTTGGTGATTGCAACAAAAAAAAAATTAATTTTCTTTACTTTTTGAGTTTGTATGTTTTGTCACGAAATCGCCAAAAGAGGAAATTGTTACGGATATATATTGGCAGATTTCGTGAAATTAGTTGGTCTTAAAGATTGAAGATGAAGACTTGAAGAACTATGACATCAATCTCAAGAAGAATGAATCCATAATGATCAGGTACGTTTAAATAAATATTTTTGGTGATTTGAATTCATTCTATTTGATTAGAAGCACTATGAATATTTTCTGTGACTTAAAAATAAAAAACTCAATATTTTGTATGTTCAGGATCCAGACTAGATTAGGTTCGGTCCGAACCTCGAACATAGATGGTTCCATGCGAAATTCCAGTCCGGATCAGCTAGGTTCTAGTCCGGACCCCGAACATTGGTTTTCTTATTTCGCATGAAACAATCCGGATCAGAGCAACTTCAGTCCGGACCCCGAACCATTGTTTTTGGATTTTTCACGATAGTCCGGACCGTCATGATTCCAATCCGGACTGTGTTGCGGGAAAAATTCTGTTACAAGCAGTTTATGATTCTTATCTTATTTCTAATGGTTTCTAACCTATAAATAAACCCTAGAGAAATTATTTTAATTAATCCACAAATAGAGAAGAAAAGAAAATCATGTTCTAACCTAGATTTCTTCTTCTATTATCTTGATCGTTCTTTCGATCAAAAAAATTTATCGATTTGATTTTTAGGTTTTTCAACTCATTATTCTTTTGCAAAAATCAAATTGATGAATGCTTAGATGGTATTTTTCTTGCCTATCCATGATTTTCTGAGCATTCAAAATCACCACCACCAATAAATTTACGAGTTCCGAAAGGAACATCAGCGCGTGAATTTGCGTAAAGACCGTGGATTCGGTGAAGGCCTTGTGGATTCAAGGTTACGACTTCGTGGATTCGAAGTTAGGCGCGTTCGTGGATTCGGTACGTGATATATTGGTGAAGACCGTGGATTCGATTGAAGACTTCGTGGATTCGAAGTTGGACTTTTTGAATTCAAAGTTGGACGTATTCGTGGATTCGAAGTGCATTGTGGACGAGTGGAGAAGATCTATTCGGAGCGTATGGAAAAGGTTGAGTCGTAGTGTTGCGTTATATCACCTTGTACGTGTTTAATCTTAGTGAATTTTTCCGTGTGATCGGTCTGTGGGTTATGGGATCCAAGGATCTAAAATAGAAAAAAACCACCTAGAGGGGGGTGAATAAGTGTAAACAATAAAACTCCACAATCGTTGCGTAAAAATAACCCAATGTGAAAAATAGAGTACGCAAGATTTACGTGGAAAACTCCAATCCAGGAGTAAAAAATCACGGGACCGATCACACGAAAAAATTCACTAAGATTAAAACACGTACAAGGTGATATAACGCAAACCTACGACTCAACCTTTTCCATACGCTCGAAGTACATCTTCTCCGCAGTCCTTAACGCGCCTCGATCATACGATTTGCGTCCAATTTCGAATCCACGAAGTCCAACTTCGAATCCACGAAGTCTAACCGAATCCACGGTCGTCACCAATATAGCACGTATCGATCACACGAACGCGCTTAACTCCGAATCCATGAAGTCGATACACTTTGAATCCATAAGGCCTTCACGCACATCCACGCGCCGATATTCCTCTCGGAAATCGTTGTTTGTTTATTGCTGTTGGTGATTTTGAATACTTAGAAAATCATAGATAGACAAGAAAAACACCGTCCAAGTATTCATCAATTTGATTCTTACAAAAAAATAATGAGTTGAAAAATTCAAGAATCATAAATATAGAAGAAGAAACATAAATTAGAACGTGTTTTTCTTTCTTTTCTATATGTGGATTTATTTCGGCTTCTCTAGGGTCTATATATAGGTTAGAAGCCTTAGAGATAAGATAAGATAAGAATCAAATAAATGATTATAACAGAATTTTTCCGGTTCACGGTCCGGACTGGGTTCACGACGGTCCAGACTGTCGTTAAAATTCAAAAAACAATTGGCCTGGTACGGGTAACCCATATCCGCATCTCTGTACGGGATACGCAGGGATCGAAGAACTGGCTGCATCGTCAGCCTGGCCTTGATGCCAAAGGCATCGTTTATTCCCTTTTCTTTCTGAGCACACGGTTCCATGCCTCTCGTCGGGGGCGCCAGGACCGCCGGCTGCATCGGACTTATCTCTACCGGAGGAGGCTGCATCGGACTTATCTCTACCGGAGGAGGCGTGACCTGACCTGCCTGACTTTGGGTACGTCCCAAATCCGGGGCCTGCCCCCTACCTCTTATGTCCCTAGTTTGGGACTGTTGAACCAACAGAGGGGCCCGAGCAGCTTCCTGTTGGTGGCCGATGTCCGTAATCATCGACCTATACTCTTCTGGGACAGGGCCGCGTGCGGTTGTACTATCCCCAACGGTTGCGTCGTCTGGGGTGGCGTGGCCTGCTGTGCCGCCATTGTTGCCGGCGCCGTTTGAACCGGCGGTACCAAACTCGCCAACGACGGCTTAGGTTGGCCACCCTGGCTCTGGGCAAATCCCTGATTCGAGACTTGTCCATCATCCTTGCTGCCCCCAGCCTGAGGTTGGACGAACAGCGATGGGGGAGACAAAGGAACCTCCCAATACTTTTCTTATTGATGGCCGACGTTCTGCCCCATCGGTCCCGCTCCCGTCTGGTACGGGCTCCCTTGCGGCTGTGCTGCCCCCAGCGGCTGCGCCGTTGTGGGGGCCACGACCTGCCGAGCCGCCCTCGCTGCTGGCACCGTCAGGACGGCTTGCATCGGTCTCGGTGGCGGCAAGGTAGATAGAGGTCCTTGCAGACCTCCATGGGCTAAAAATTGCTCAAGTCGGAGGGCACTGTCCTCCAACGTCGTGGGGGCGGCCGACGCCGCGTCCAAAGCTTGGGCGCTCCTTTCGAGAGACCTCATTAATCAGGCCATTTGCCCGTACATTTCCGATAGGGTCGGCTCTGGTAGTGCCGACCTCCCACTGGTTTCGGGAATCTCTGGCATATTTACGGTAGGAAGAAGGTAAGAATTACCTGAGATGTCCCACCGGGCGTGCCAAAAAGGTTGTTGGGGCCGAAAATGTCGGTTGTCGATCGGCCCCGGGTGTTCATTTGACCCTATGAATGTGAATGCGCCGCGTGCCAATGGATCAAGCGATCGGGCCAAGGAGAAATCCGCTCGGCCGGATTCTTCTCACTCAACTCTCACGTTTGTTCGGCTTAGATTGGCCGAATCGGAATATAAAAGTGGAGAAAAGCTGAGTCCGGCCTAGAATAGCCGACTCAGGGAATAAAGACAAATAATTGACACGGCTAAGGAGCCGATTAATAAATTGTATTGCTTAGAAAGGATATACAAGAAGGAGGAAAGGGATAGAAATTACAAATAATTTACTCCTAGAAAATGCGGTAAATCTATCTAGGAAAGCAGTAAATGCAGATATGAAAGATATGAAAAAGCAGGGGGGTGGTCCTAGCTTACGAGGTTATAGGACTTCTTCTTCGATGGTTCGGGTATTTATACACTTCCCGAACCATGCTTACAGGCGCCAATTTTGACATCTTGGCGCAATTTAGGAAAAGTTATCGTGAAATCCTCAACTATTTTTTTTTGAGTCGAAACTTCCTCAAATAGGATAGTAGTCGTTATCCCGTCCAGGTTCATCCCCTTATTATCATGCCGAGGCACGATCTTCGGCGCTTTTCCATGCTGGACACCGCTTGCCGTTTTGGATTCCGTTGCGAGACTCTCGCCCCGAATCTCGTACACTTTCTTTCCAGAGCCTTCCTTCTCCAGCCTGATCAGCCGAAGGCTGACTCTGACTCCGCCTTCTTTATCGTTTGATTGAGACGGTTTGACGTCCTTCTCCTGGCCGAAGTAGACCCTGGATGAGGCGCTATCCCTCTCGTCGGTTGTTTCTCCTATCGGCCGATGGCCTGCATCGCATGTTCCGTTCTCGCGCGACTGAGATCGGTCCGTGGATCCTTCTTCGGCTGTGTAGTGTCCACGATTTTCGTTCGGTATCACTTTCGGAAGTCACGTTATTTTTCCTTGTATTTTGGTTTTATTGTTTTGGTCGGTTTGGTATTTCGTTGTGTAGGGCTCGGAAAATGAAAAACGGTGGTGCGAGCAGCTCTAAATTCCGGTAGGTGGAGCTCCCGATGTGATTTTTCTAAGTTTGATGTAAAAGAGGTGTTTAGAACACTCATTTCAGCTTTTGGGTGGTTGAAAATCCGTGCCAACATACGATGAAATTTTCGAAGGATTTAGAACGCGAATCGAGGGAGAAACGGTTAAATTAAAAGATTTGGTTGTTACAAAAGGTTCAATTTGTTACAAAAAGATTCGGTTTGTTGCAAAAAGATTTGATTTGTTAAAAAGTGGTTATTATTGTTTCGAACTCTCTTATAAATAGAGGAACCGGGTATCGGGTTCTAGTTTACACACCTAAGAGAGAAAAAGACAAGGAAGAACCCTAGTTTCGAAAATTGTAACAAAATAGACCATCGTCTTCTTCCTCGAAGGGTTCGTCGGAGATCGGGAGCGGGAATCGGCATCGTTGTAGGGCGACGGAGGAGGGAGCACCGACCGTACGGGAGACCGGAGAGCGGAGGACGGAGTCGAGCATCGTACCGTCACCATCGCCGACTAAAAGGTGTGTTTTGGTGGCCTTCGTTATCTCTTGTAGAAATTCGGTAGTGTTTTTGATGTTCTTGTCGGGGTTCTTTAAGATGTTGGGTGGAGCGGAGGTCATGTGCAAAGTTGTGGTCAACACCGTTGGGGTGGACGGGAGGCCGCCGCCGCCGTCATCATGGTTGGGAAGCCGCCGCCACCGTTATGGGAAAAACGGGAGGCCACCACCGCCGATCAAGAGGAAACACGCCGCATGGCACCCGACGCGCAAGGCGAAACCACAAAAGGGCCACCGCCCGCGTGCGGGGTGCCGCTCCCATGCGGGGCACCACCCGCATGCGGGGCGCGGCACCCCCCCATGCGCTCGCATGGGGGCGCGGCCCTTGCAGGGCGCCACCGCATGAGGCCGACCCCTTACGGGGCGCCGCCCGCAAGGTGTAGGGCCCGATCGAGCGGAGCTCGCGCCGCCGATCCGTAAATTGCCATGGCTCCGCCGTTTCGCCGTAGTTTGAGTGGAGCGTCGTTCCGATGAGCGATGTTTTTACCGGTTTCACCATCGAAACTCCGGTTTGAACCCCGACTCGTGTATTTTTCGTTACGATGATGTTTTTAACAACGGTTTTTGGTGTAGTTTTGTCCGGGCAAGGTTTGCGGTGATTTTTGGAAGTTTTCACACATCGTTTTCTTCGCCGTTAGAGGTGGGTAATCTAACTAAGGTAGGGGATGTTGTTGGACCATGGTGTCCGGCCCTCCTCTCCCTTTAAATTGTAATTTTTGACATAGCTATTTTAAAAGTAAGGAAGGACGGCATTGCATATTTTGGCAAAATTGATACATACAAAAAGAGGACAAGGCAAGACGCTTGACTTTATCGGGTACAGCTACCACGATCTAGTCTACAGTGACAAGTTTTGAGGCTCATAGCGCTATCGCGTACACCAGCGGTTTGGCCACCGCAAGGGTGTACTTTTCCGGAGAAGTTGGTCTAAGGACCCGTGAACTCTACGTGGGGATTACTTAGGGGCCCTCCGAGGTGTTAAGGGGAGGGTTAGAAGAGCACCAAAGGATTAAGCAAGGTTGATAATTCCTTACGTCTACAGACTAAGGGATAGTATGAATGGAATGGATGTTCTGGTTTACGGTTTGTTGTCCTATTTACTTTTATACTTATTACAGCATGTTATCATTATGTTGTTGGTTATTTTCCTTCCTATATTTTGGTCACTGACTCCCACCATGTGACAGGTTCCGGCGGGGACGGAGGAGAGGCATCGGTGCACGAGTGACTCGCATTTTTCGTCATTTCGGTGATCCCTTTTTACTCCTCTTTTGTTCTTACACTGTGGATATTGATGGCATGACATATGAACATTTGGTGATGTGGATGATGTGATGTGAACAATTGGAACATTGGAATATGAATGCCGTAATGGCTTGGGATAATAAACTTTGGTCTTTCATTCTTATCTTGTTTTGATTGAATGTGTATGTGGAGGTTTTTGAAAAGATAAAACGATTGCGAAAACGGATTTTTAAAACAGAGTATCGGGTAGGCACTATTTTAAAACCTTGTGGCTTTATCCTTTCAAATTAGAGTATGCCGAGTGGGCGAATTTTCTTTGAATGATGTACAAGTTTATTTGATCCCTTATGTAAGCATATGTATGTTAAACTAGTGGTGATTGGTGATTGTATGTTGTGCGACGCCGTGCATATACAAGAGAGACTCTGTCCGTTTGTTTTAGTAGCCTTGTATATGTGGCGGGTCTGGATACGTGCCGAAGAGTAAAAGCCTTTAGAAAAAAAAATTGGACCGTTTTCCGCTTTCTGATCTACCCCCGGGGAGTGACAGGTTGACTCATTCTTCCGTCGGCTGATGTCTTTAGTCGATGGTTGACGCCACGTGTCGCTCCCTTAAGAGGTGAAAAAATCTAGTCTCAACAGGCTGAGTTGGAATTGTTCTGACCCACTGAAAAAAGTTTCAGTGATATTGTTGATGATGATCATAATATATCTCACTATAAGATAGATAGAACCTATGGGGTCACACACATAAGAGGTTATGACTGATCGGATAGCTGGATCGCAATTTTTGAATCGCCTGAGGACTTAATTGTCAATATGTTGATAATTGGACTAATTTGTAGTTGTTACAAATTAGGGATAAATTAGGGATATTAAAGTGCAAATGTTGCAATAGAGGACTTACTAATAGTTAGTGAGTTGTGAGAGGACTTAAGTGCAAATGTTGCGTTATTGATTTGATTTGATCAAATTAGGATTGAGTTCAAGTCGAATTAAATTAGGATTTAATCGATTGAATCGATTAGGGATAAGATAAACTTAAATCATTTTAAGTTTATCTTAATGATTATAAAAGGGATTATATCCCTTTTTATACGTATGAGAGTTTAAAAAAGAAAACCCTAGTCGTCATCTCTTTCCTTCTCTTCCTCTTTTCTAAATATCCACGATCAAAGAAAGAGATTCTCTACAAGGGAGCTAGCACCCCGGTAAGAATTTCGATCAGATCACCGATGAGAATTTCGATCAGATCAGTAACCTCGTGTGGATACCCGTTGAGGCCAGACGCGTGAGCGGCTTCAAGAGAACCAAATTCTACAGTCATCACATTACGGTGTAGATCTTCCCGCACAAAGGTGAAGATTAGATCTTTCTTTTCTTTTTAATTTTAAATACATGAGGGATCCTATTTTACGTGATTTTTTAGATCAGATCTCAAGTTTTGAAATCTAATTTTATTTGATTTTCTTTTCCGCTGCGATTTATCTTGCGCAAAATTCTATCAGTAGTATCGGAGCCATCCTCATTTTTTTAAGATCAAAATTTGGAAAGACACTAAATATGGACAAATTCACTAGATCTAAATTGATAAGAAAAATATTAGGGTAAATTTTCGATTTTGTATTTTTCAACTAAAATTTGGTCTCGCCACACAATGAAGCTAAATAATTACCCTAAAGTTTAGAAAATTTAACAGGACATACAAATTTTTAGTAAGAAAAAAACCTTTCTAAATCTGTTCATCCCAGAAAAACTAAAAAAAGACCCTAAAATGCTAAAAAAATAATAATTTTTTGATATGGTATCAGCACAACCCCCTGCCACATGTTGGCAGGCCTCAACATAGTATGACACGCTCGGCAGAGGGAGGCACAAGCAATCCTTGGGTCTGACAGACATAAAGTTAATCTATACCATATTCACTTTCTCTTAGCAAGCACAATCAATTCATTTGGCATGATAATTTTTCAAATCTGAAGTTAACATAACAACATATTCTAATATTGTATGCCCTATATGATATTTCATAAAAACCAACAGAAAGGAAAAAAAAAAATAATAAGTAGAAAGCAAATGATGGAGAAGAAAAATTGACGCAAAACAAATTATTTTTACTTGCAAAAAGGTAGCAAATAACCTTTTATACCTTGGCTGTCATTTGGACTCCCCACAGAGCAACTGTCAGTTGAAAACGATGCCTCAAGGATTGATGTTGGGCTTGGCTGATCGACATCACAGGTTATATAAGCAGCTGAAAAACCAGTTTTAGTATCTCCCTGAGAAGATAACAACCAAAGTGAGATACACTAGAACCATGTCAAAAACAAATCGGTGAGGTGGAATGATTCAAATCTGACATTAAAATGATGGCTTTTCTAGTTATAAAAATCACGAAAAGACCTCATTGTCAAAAAGTAACAAATGGAAGTATCAGAATAATTATGTAAATCAAAACATAGTAGTCCAAGGTAACATTATAATGAACTTGATCTATCTGTCTATAGATCTATCTTATTTTCATATGCATGGAATTATATATGAGATAGTATAAAACAATTAATTACATTTTAACCCCTGAAACTAAGCTCAATAGTTTCTTTATTTGTACAATATCTCTAATTACCTATACGAATGCATCACTATCAATTGTTCATAAGATATAAGAATAATGAAAGTTGCTAATCCTCGTATCATTCATTGTTTCAGAACTCTATATGAAAGCTCCTTTTTCTACAAATGTACATGATTATTATACGATAACTGATTCTTTGAGAAATTAAAGTAAGCTAATGCATATTATCAGATTATCCATTTTCTAAACAAGAATATATATATATATAGTCTGGCTACAATGCTATCAATAGCACCAAGCACTTAGTGCTACCAAGTTTTCCGCCGTTAAATATACCCTTTTGATCATTTCCAACCCTTGGGTCATACTATTCCACCAACCATCCACTAAACCCTAGGGAACCACTATCATCCTAACCGCACATCCCAGGAACGCAAACCTAATAGCACCAATGACTTGATGCTATTAATAGTATTCTAGCCTAGTTCTATATATAGAGAGAGAGTTGAGCTAGAATACTATTGGTAGTAAACGGACTCCGTTGCTACCGATTTGTTTTCGATGATGGAGCCTCCAAAATTGACGATCAACACCGTTATACATGATCTATACCACTTAAAGCATCTAGAAACCAAATTTCAAATCTTTTCGACATCATTACCCTAATAATCAAAAGGTTGCAAAGTTTGTAATTTTAATAGTCGATAGAAGGCATTCTCATTTAACAGTGTAAAAAAATCTAAAGGTTAGAAAATTCTTAAAACCATTTAAAACAAGATCTATACTCCTGATCTTGATTACAAGACTCCTATCATTACTTTTTGAAAGATATTCATTTTTAGACATTCATTTTTGTATCCGCTTGATGGACAAGAGAACAAAATAAGAAGAGAATGAAATTTGATTTCCAAAAAGTTTAAATTATTTAGCACAGTAGCCGGACTCTATATATATATATATATATATATATAGTACGTCTTCATGTACCTTCGAAAGTACGGAGGCTTCCGTGCTTGTATATTATTTTTGATGATGGGACATCCGATTCGACGATCGGCTTCGTTAGGCATGATCTACGCTATTAAAACTATTTAGAAACCAAATTTCATAATTTTTTAACATCATTTACCAAGTGATCAAAGGGTCTCAAAAACAACTACTTTAACAGCCGATGTGGTACATTTGTAAGTTCAACGGGTCTCAAAAACAACTACTTTAACAGCCGATGTGGTACATTTGTAAGTTCAACGGTGTAGAACAATCCAAATTATGTGAAACTTTAATAGAAAATTCTACTTAACATCAAGAGTAAGATCAAAACTTTCATTTTGAAATTTAAGTCCTTTATCATTATTTTTTATGGAATTTATATTTTCAGTCATTCATTTTGGGGTTACTCATTCACTAGACAAACGAAGTCAAAAAATTATAAAATTTGGTTTCTATATAGTTCCAAGTTCCAACACTATAGCTCAAGTATATATATATATATATATATATACATATATATATATATATATACATATATATATATATATATATATATATATATATATATATATATATATATATACATATATATATATATGTATATATATATATATATATATACATATACATATATATACATATTCATATACATATGTATACATATATATATGAGTAGCACTGGTGTGCTATTAGGAGCATGGAGGCCTCCGCGCTCCCTAAGGTGTTTCCAATGATGAAACTTCCGAATCGACGATCGGCTCCGTTAGACTTGATCTAGCATATTTTAAGTATCTAGAAGATAAATTTTGTAATTTTCCGTTATCATTTACCTAGCTATCGTAAAAGTTCAAAATCAATAATTTTTAATAGTTGATGTGTGCCGTTTACATGTTTACATGTTTAATGGTGTAGAAGTATTTAAATCAGATAAAATATTAATAGAAAATTCTTTATACTATCTACAACAGGATAAATATCTCTGATCGAAAATTTTAGTGTTACATCACAACTTTTTGTAAATTTTTTATTTTTAGCCGTCCATTTTTAATCGTTTTCGAAATCTTTCCTTTTTCGGCTCGAGCGGCCGAAAGCTGACTCAAACTCCCACCTTTTTCGTCGATTGACTGGAGCAATCCAGTGGACGTCGTCAGCCGAAGTCGGCCTTGGGTGATGCGCGACTCTTCTCATCAGCTGCTTCTCCTGTCGGCTGTTACTCTCAACCGATAGCGAGCGTCGCGTGCTGTACTCCTACGCAACTGAGATCGATCCTAACCAAGACGCGGATCTTCCTTTGGTTGATTCTTCGCTTCGTCGGCTGATGTCTTCGGCCGATGGTAGACGCCACGTGTTGCTCTCTTACATGGTGAAAATTTTGGTCTCAACAATCCTAAATTAGATTCTGATTAAGTAGTTATTTCGAATTTGTTTAGATTTAGACACATCCTTGAGTTAGTTATGATTGTATTAGGAAATTTACTAAATTATAGGAATTTGATTTACAGTAGGATTCGAGTATCGCCTCTATAAATAGGCGTAGAGTTTTTGGTTGATGTAATCAGAGTTTTATGAATTAAAGAAAATATTTTAGTATTTTGTTGAAGAACCGGGTTCTTTGTGTATCTTCATCTTTTCTCCTTGTGCTTCTTTATCTTAACACGTGAATTCTAGCGGCCTGCGTCAGTTGGTATCAAAGCTAGTTGAACCTTGGAGAGGTGCTTTCGTGAGACATCGTTGGCGGTCGGAAAAGGAACGAGAATGTGAACCAGGACGCTGCGAATCGTGGACGCAACGCTGGTATCGTGAACGACGACGAGCATACAAGCGTTGGACCCCGAGGTCAGCGAGATATTCGTGATATTGAGATCGAAGAATTGAGAAGACAGACCGAGGCCTTGACCACACGCCTGGCATTGGTTGAAACTTAGGGCCAAGAAGACGACGACCGTGATTCGAAGTCTTCCGGCTTTGAAACCCCTTTCACGGTCGCGCTCCCGGGACGCAATGTCGTGATTCGGGCCACATCGGTCGTATAGATCGGTGGGTCGGTTCAAGTATCAAGGTGGAACTTCCGAAGAATTCGGGAGATCTACAAGCGGAGGGTTTCATCGACCGGTTAAACACGATCGAGCACATCTTCGAATATAAAGATGTGCCCGAGGATAAGAAGGTGAAGTTAGTCGCCTTAAAGCTCAAAGGACGAGCTTTAGCGTGGGGGGAACAATTGAAGAAAACTCGGCAGAGGAAAAATAAGCCGAAGATTACAAATTGGGAGCATATGAAGAAGAAGATGAAAGAGCAATTCCTGCCTTTCAATTATAACCAAGTCTTGTACCAGCAGCTTCAGAACCTTCAACAAGGCAACCGAACGATGGCCGATTACACCGAGGAGGTCTATGAACTGATCGCTCGGAATGATTTAGCCAAATCGGAGGAGCAACAGGTTGCGAGATACATTGGTGGGCTACGGAGTCGATTCAAGACGCGTTAAGTTTGCATGCGATCTGGACAATATCCGAAGCGTATCAACGTGCCTCGGTGGCAGAGGTGTAACAAAGCCGAGTTGGGTTGCACACGAGCCGAACCGAATCGGAAGCGAACTACTCGGAATTGAGGTGACATGGAGCTCGACCAGTGTTAGAATTTTGCGCAAGATAAAACGCAGCGAAAAAGAAAATCAAATAAAACTAGATTTCAAAACTTGAGATCCGACCTCAAAAACCACGCAAAATAGGATCTCTCATGTATTTAAGTTCTTATCCCTAATCGGTTCAATCGATTAGATTCTAATTTAATTCGACTTGAACTCAATTCTAATTTGATCAAATTAAATTAATAATACAACATTTGCACTTAAGTCCTCTCACAACTCATTGCACTTTAATATCACTTTGTAATAATTACAAATTAGTCCAATTATCAACATATTGACAATTAAGTCCTCAGGCGATTCAAAAATCACGATCCAACTGTCCAATCAGTCATAACCTATGTGTGTGACCCCATAGGTTCTATTCTATCTGATAGTGAGATATATTGTGATCACCATCAACAATATCACTGAAATTTTTTTCAATGGATTAGAACAATTCCAGCTCAGCCTAATAAAAATCATCGATAATTCAGATAATTCTCGTGAATCCCACAATCCACTAGTGATACCTAGCAGCATGTAGTGGCATTCCAATAGAATGGAATACTGAACCTCTCGGTGCAGTTAACGTGTGATACAGTCCTTCTATCAGGAGTCCCGACTAGAGGAGGTCATAGAATTGCTCGTCAAACCCCACCGTCTGTCATATATCAAATTTATTCGACTCGAGTTTCTAATATCAAAAACCCTTTCCGTTATTTACTGTCCTGGCCAAGATCTTATAAACTCGGTCTCATAAATCACATAGAACTAAATCCCTTATCTACTAAGGGCGATAGATTCCATATAAGTACACACCCTATTCCTACAACAAACCTACAGTAGAGTACCGGGACTTCGTATAGTGCACCGACTTCGCAAGATGGCGTGGTGCGGTGAAATCGCCCGCAGCAGGTTCAGAATATGATTACATATGAGTTCGGGATGTTTCGGATCGACGCGGGACCCTTTGGAGTAAAAAGTGAGTTGACGGCGTCGGATTTGAAAGCCCCAGATTGATGCAGCCTGGAGGGGCATTGCGTACCGGTACGCGGAGAGGAGTACCGGAACGCGGGGCCGGGTACCGAAACGCCGTGATGGGTACCGGTACCCAGTGTTGGATTGAGCAGAGTTGGCTCTCGGGTTGGGATTTTTGTGCTTGGGTACCGGTACAGGGACCCGTGTACCGGTACTCAGCCTCCAGATCTTGGGGGCAGTGAGGGTAAAAGAGTAAATTCACTTCCCAACCACCCAGCACTGCATTAACTCCTCTCTTCTCTTTATATAGTGACCCTCCCCCACCTCTCTTCTCAGCTGGAACCAGGGAAAAGAAAAAGAAAGAGAGAAAGAACGAGAGGGAGAAGGAGAGAAAGAAGGAGATTGAGAGTGAGAGAGAGGGAGTGGCTGTGAGTTCTTGGTGGGTTTTTCTTCGCGTCGGAGCTTCGAGTTTCGATCGTGAGCGCGTCGGAGAGCTTGTCCGATTTGAGGAGAGCTCGGTTGGAGCTCGCGCGCGCGAACACAGCCAGTAGAGGTGAGTACTGTGCTTTTCCGAGTTTTCGAATTTTCTTCGGATTTCGGATTTTGGACAGAGAGATAGATTTTGAGCTTGGATTGGAATATTTCCATCTTTTTCTTTCTTCCCTGTTATGAGGGGTGCAGCAGAGTGTTGCCCGAGCAGCGAGGAGCGTGCGTGAGTGAGTGCCCTGTGCACTGTGCGGAGCGGGCGAGGGCTGTGGGCGCAGTGACTTGGCAGAGTTGGTCGTGGGTTGGTCGAAGCGCAGCTGGAGCCCGGTTAGAGGCTGTGGAGTGAGCTGAGAGCTCCTTGAGGATTTTTTGGGCGCTTGGCAGAGGTGCGCGCGCGAGGAGCCGAAGTGCTATTTTCGGCAGATTTTGACTACCGCGCTTCGCCGATTTCAGCGTTGCCTGTGGAAAGCGATCCAGGTGGGTTGGAAATTCTTCCAAGCTTTGTGGAATGCCCTCTAATGCTTCTGTATGCATGTTGAGCATGTATAGTTTATCTGTTATTATAGTTGGTAAATCTAATAGTTGCCTAGAAAATTACAGAAAGACAATCCTGAGCCCCAGATATCTTTTAGCATGATCTAGAGATGATTTGACACTAGACTGCATATTTTCTTGACATTCGGGATGCATCTGGACCTTCATAAAATTTCTATAACTGGTTTTAAGTTAAACTCTAATTTTAAAGTGTTTTAAAATATCGAGAGCATTATGGATGGTCCAGGTAGTTCGGGATGCATGTACCCTCATGCCAGGGGGCCGAGCGGACTTTTAGAACTCTGTGGGATGAGTTTCTAGTGTCATGAGAGATTGAGCATTTGTTTCACTTTTGGGGCGGAAGCTACGGGCGGCTGTGCCTGTAGCCTGTTCTTGTTTGATTTGGGTTGTAGGAGTCAGTCTTTTGGAATTTCCGGGCCTCTTATGTGAGAGATTGAGGACTGATTCCATTGTTGGGTCGGAAGCTACGGGCGGCTGTGCCTGCAGCTTGTTCCTGTTTGATTTGGGTTGTAGGTGTCAGTCTTTCGGAATATTCGGCCCTTTATGGAAGTCGATTGGTTTACTCTAGATCATGGGTTGGGCATTAGCAGATTGAGTCGTTGAGGGTTCTCCGACTTGGCTATGTTATTTGGGCTTTATCAGATTGAGTCGTGGAGGGTTCTCCGACTTAGCTATGTTATTTGGGCATTGTTAGATTGAGTCGTGGAGGGTTCTCCGACTGAGTTATGGTTATTTGGGTATTCGAGTTTCCGATCTGTTTGATCGTGGATTGTAGCCTGCAGATGCCGCTTTTTATGCCAGATGAGACACGCTTGAGCTCGGTGGGGTCGCTCCCCTCGAGTTACGCTCCGGATGCGATGATGATGCGCCTAGTTGATACACTAGAGGTCGCTTTGCATGATACTGAGATAGTCCGATGGGACGCCCTGGTTGATACACTAGGGGGCGCAGGCTTGACTGGACCCAGCATGATACTTGAGGCATATTAGCTGTAGTTTCATTCCAGCTTTCATATTATCTATCTGCATACCTATTTGTTTTGCCTCCAGTAGACTTAGTGGGCATACCGTGGATATTGGTGACGGTACCCACTGGAAACTACCTTTTGCAGTAGTTCTCACACCCGCTGCGGTGACAGGTTTTCCAGAGGTGGCTGTTCCGGCTTGTGTTCGTGCGGAGACAGCTGATCGAGGTGAGGGCGTGGCCGAGTAGCTCCTTACCCTATTTATTTGAGAGTCAGAGGTAGATGTACCATGTATTTTTCTGATTCCACTCAAAAACTGGACAATCTGAGAGATTTGTATTTGTATTCTTTTACATAGCGGGAGAGACTATGTATTGAGGATTTATTTTATTCAGATGTTCAATTTTTGATTCTGTAGCTACTAGTTTTATTTCCGCTCTGATACATGTTTAGCTATAGATCTTACTTGCAGGTTAGTCACTTCGTCTGTGCGGGGATTCCCGTGCAGATGGCGGATCTGTTGGCGGGCCCGGGTCGCAGTTTCGACCGCGGGGCGTGACACCTACTGCAGCCAACATGCACCGCAAGGACCCAAATGGTTAGAGACCAAATATATGTACAGTCAAACTACAGTAACCCTATTGTGAATATCTGAGACACTGCAGGTCAAAGGACCAATCACACTACTGCAACATCGAAAAAGTCACTGACAAGTAAGTAGACATCCAAGTGACTTCTCATGTTCGTCATGCTCGGTACTCTAGTTCTCCAACAACCACCTGCACATTCGCTCCAACTACCCGCACTGTTGACTCGAGACTCGTCTATCCTAAAAGGGAAGAGACCTGTGCACCAACCTCACCGGATCAATCACTGTCCCCGTGATGATTCATCGATCGGGAGTATTTAAGAATTAATCACCAATGATACATGTCTCAAATTCTCAACTCTTGAGAATACCTATCATCATCTTATTAATTCCTTGGATAATTCATGGACACATACACAACATAAATAAAAATAAAAACCCAATGACATTTATAATGTAAAAAGTCAAATTTATATTCTAGAAAGAATATATATATAAAACTAGGCTACTATACTATTAATAACATCAAGTCATTGGTGTTATTAAGTTTTTAACTCTTGAATAAAGGGATCTGTGGTAAGGATAATAGTAGGCCCCTCGGTTTTAGTGGGTGGTTGGAAAAATAGTATGATCTAAGTGGTGAATCTAACAGCGTAAAACTTGATAGCACTAAATGTTTGGTACTATCGATAACATAGCAATCGAACTCTCTTTCTCTCTCTCTCTCTCTCTCTATATATATATATATATATATATATATATAGAGAGAGAGAGAGAGAGAGAGAGAGTTAAGCTGGAATGCTATTGATAGCAAACGGGCTCCGTTGCCACCCATTTGTTTTCGATGACGGAGCTTCCAAATCGACGATCGACACCGTTGAATATGATCTAGACCATTTAAACTATCTGGAAATTAATTTCAAATCTTTTCGACATCGTTGACCTAATGATCAAAGGGTTGCAAAATTTGTAATTTTAATGATAGATATGAGTCTTTTGCTAGTTTAACGGTGTAAAGAATTCTAAATTAATTGAATTTTGGTTAGAAAATTTTTTAAACTATTTAAAACAAGAACTATATTCTTGATCTTGATTACAAGACTCCTATCATTACTTTATGAAGGATATTCATTTTTAGCCGTTCATTTTTGTGTCCACTTGATAGATAATAAAAGAATATCAAAAAGTATGAAATTTAATTTCCAAATAGTTTAAATTGTCTAGATCATATTTAATGACACCGATCGTCCTATTAGAAGCTTCATCATCGAAAACAAATTGATGGCAACGGAACCCATTTGCTATCGATAGCATTCCAGCTCAACTTGCCAAACTATGCTTGTGAATTTTTTACCATTGGATTTGCATTGAGACTTGTGTTATTATAAAGTCAACTAAAGAGAGAGAAAGAAAAAGTAAATAGCACAAATCTCAATGCAAATCCAATAGTAAAAAATTCACAAGCATATTTGGGTTTGTGCTTTTGAAAGTATATAAGCCCTACTATATATATATATATATATATATATATATATATATATATATTTCTGTTTCTCTTTGATCTGAAATAACCTTTCACCACAATGTTATAATGTACATTTCTATAATGAAAAGGAACAATAAGTCATAAAAGAAAAACTAGGATAAAAAAAAAAAAAAAAGCAGCCTAAGTATGTGCCCATTTGGCATTGCAGTTGCGCCTGCGTTTGCAGCACGCAACCGCAAAAAATCCCTTTTTGAGAAAGCTCCGACTTTGGAGCTTTCTCAGAAAACTCTGCAGTGCAGCCCCCTTGTGGGCTGCCCCGCCAGGCCAAGCAGGTCCTATATCAAAACATCCTTTCACTTTCACGCATAGCTATCTAACAGAAATATTTTCAAATAATATATCAGCTGTTGCTCCCTCCGTGACAGGAAAAATTTAAGCCAACAACTGGACAACTTTCAACAATCAAAAGATATCTTTGGAATAGTAGGTCAATATCATAATTCGGTATATGCCATTCACGTTATATTTCAGCGAGGAGGCTGCTGTACAGTGAGGGATGATTGATGCAATACTACAAGGTTGATAATTGTTATGCCATAATTATTAGAACATCATAATTGGTATATAAACCTTCAGTTTGAATATAGAATAAGCACGATGTAATTAGATCTTTTTCCTAGAAAATGTGGGAGAAAAAATAAGAATAGTTATTTTTCTGCACAAATTCAAAACTATAAAAGTAGATGTACTTCAAAGTAAAGAATTAGAAAGCTAAGCAACAACTAAACACAAAACATGACATTAGAAAAGTTGAAAGGTACAAGTAGAAAATTTTGATAAACTGACCAGATAGTTTTTGCAAGACTCAGGTGTATGATCATTATAGATTGCATAGTCTGAAAAATCAACGCAGCTGTGATGATTATTAAAAGTTGGGGTGGACCCACCAGAGAAACTGTAACCACTTTGATGAGATTTAGGAGTCTCTATGTCGAGAGAAGGAATAAGCTCTTGGAGTATGGAATCCATATATCTCTCTGAAGAAGCACCACTTGTGGCCAAGTCATCCTTATGAAAAGGAATTAATTCGCTGATTTTCTGGTCCAAGAGTTCGCTAAGTTCATCTCCACTTAAATTTATCATCCTTTGGGATGAAGTGCTTTCATACTTTGCACCCCAGACGGACCCCTTTCGTTGAGAAACATCAATTCTCTGCTCACTTCTGCCATGAGTCTTCTCTACTATTTTACAGTAAGAGGAAGACTTTGTTGAAGGCTTCATTGGTGAACCGAAGGTGAAGGAAACTACATCATCCTTTTTTGTTCTTCTTACAGCATCACTACCCACTTTCTTCCTCCCCTCCCTTTCAAGACAAGCACTATTTGTAGGCTTATTGCTCATGAAAGCTTTTCCTCTTTGATTAGTCATAAGATTCCTCCCACATTGCTTCCCAAAAGCTGAACTAGCCATGCCGAAATTGTTAGAATGAGTATTGTTGACCGGTCTTCTTTTCCACGTCATGCTCTTCTCCCTACCATACCTCTCAGTTTCACTTCTACCACCATTACCGTCTGATTTCATCAATGCGCAATTCTTTCGGTTTCTTGCCAAAGCTCCAAACTCCTCAGCTCCCGCAGGCCCATTCAAGACCCCTCGGCCATTGTTCTGAGTGGATACTTTTGATCCGGCGACAGTTTTGCCGTTAACAACAGGCATTTTTATCCACCTCAAATTGTCACCTTTAATATGAACTATGCACTGATCTTTATCGTTTCGTATTTTACACTTCCTTTCTCCTGAATCACAAACTCTTCTCTCCGCATTGGCCTTAATTTTAACAGGATTAACCCTATCTCTGCCCCGGTCATCTAACAGCAACACTGGCTCCATTTTACACTCCAAAGACTCATCACAGGATGAAGATGCTTTGTTTGAAGATGCTTTTTTAAAGTCTGAAGCCGTCTGCTCTTCCGTCCCCAACCTCAACTCTAAAGAGTCCGCCAAGAGATTCCGTGAGCTTATCCAGCTTAAAGCTATAGCGCTTGCTTGTTCTGCATTACAATGTGAAGAAGAAGAAGAAGAAGAAGCAGAAGCAGCAGCAGCCACGTTGGTGAGAGCAAATTTAGAGTGGGCTGTCGGTCGCATACGGGGCTCCAAAATCTTACTCGCTGCCTGCAACAGCCGCGCCCGGTGACCGCCGGAGAGCGATCTCGGGCTCGTCGACGGCAGCGGAAGCTTGTGCTGCCGCCTTCTCGAGTGCGAAAAAAGCATGGTTTTGTCAACCACATTGGCGCTGGCATTCGCTGTCTGCCTCTCCAACAACCCCCCACCCGTTTTCTGCAGCTTGGGCGGACGCGAAGAGTCCGCCTTCCCTGAACTACAGGTTTCCAAGCAGGGATCTCCGTCCACCACCCAACAAAACCCGTCAGAAATTTTATTACTACTTTTCCTACTACAGCTACTCGCATTTCCCACATTATGGAAAGCTTTACGTGGATTTTCATTGGCGGCTACCGGCATCGACTCCAAACCCATCAGCCGGGCCACCAGCCCAGCCGGGCGCATCGCGTCGCTGGCGTCGTCTTCCAGCAGCGGCTTCTTCCTAGAGCTCGGGAATCCCCCGCAGTTCTCTTCCGCTATCTGAAACATTTCATTCATACAGGTAAACCAAAACGCGCTTTCTGATTTTTTAAAGCGCTAAAGCATCAAAACGGTCATTGTGCAATTTGGAGAATAAGCGAGTACCAGAAGCAGCTTGTTGGGAACGGGGGACTGGTGGTTGCCGGGAAGCTTCTTCGGGAGGAGCTTCTTGGGGAAGTGTTTTTGCTTCTTCCGGGCGAGAAGCCGGTTCCAGCCGACGAGCTGGAACAAGAAGCCCGCGCAGCCGCCCGGCGGGCGCTTCTCCCTGACCGACAAACTCATCGCTCAAAATCGCAGCCGTAAGACAAGCAGCGTGTGGGAAAGAAATCATAAAAAAAAGGGGAGAAGATGGAGCAGCTAGCTGTGGCGCAACAGCTGCTGCTGCTTCGTCGCATCTCTACACGCAATGCGAGAAGAAGGCGGAAAAGAAGGATGAGATTGAGAGAGAGAGAGAGAGAGAGGATGAACAGAGAACGATGCGGAAAGGCCTGGAAAGATGAGAACAGTGATGGAGCGGATTCCGCTTACTCGCTTGCCGGGAAAGTAATCCTTGCATCCTGCAGCGTTTAGGAACAAATATGGACAAATTGCGCTATGTTTTTTTTTATTTTTTACCAGTACAATATTAAAGGATTGTACTGAGTTTTATATATTAGTCTTAATATTTTTTTTTTTTTTTTTTTTTTTTTGTACAAATTCTATTTATGCTACATATACATCCAAATGGGTGTAATCATACATTCTATTTCATCCAAAAGTGATAATTTATTCATCATCACTTTGAAGTGACCGATAAAATTCATTCCATTCTTAAATAGACGGAATATAAAATGTACACACTATTTGAAATGTACACTTAGCATTAACCATTTTTAAAAATACCAATCTCACACTTTTCATTCTAATATCCACAAAATTTTAAAAAATTTTAATTAAAACTAAATAAATTAATGTTATAAATAAAAAATTAATGGTACTTAACTAGAGTGGCGAAAGATATATATAATAAATCTATATAGTATAATAATAATAATAATAATAAAATTAAATATATATTAATATTTATGATTATAAATAAAAATTTAAAATAATTTACAGAGCTGAATAAATTTGGAGAAGCGAAAAACTCAATTGCGATACGAACGTTACCAATTGAACTGGATAATTTGATTTGTCCTTGTGACGCTCGCGTGTATGGTATAAATTTGATAAAAATTCTTTGATATGTCACACCCAGAGTTTAAAAAGTGGTCTAATTTTTTTTTTTTTATATAAATCAGAATTTGAACTTGAAAACCAGAGTATGAACAGACCGTCATATGCACAGAAAATTCTCTGTTCACACGGACAGAATCTCCCTATACATGCTCGGCTAGGCAAGTACAACAGTGCAATCAGAGAGCGACAATCGCTTAACTAACATAAACATAACCCTACCACTAAATACATCCATAAATCCACATCACAAGTCGATAGAATAACAAGATCAAATCTGTATATCATAAGCACTGGACTTCTGCAGCCGGTAACGGGGGTAACTCAATTGTGGCCGCTCACTGGATCGTACCGACATCCCAGCACCTGACTGATATGAAAAATAGTCACCCAAGAATGTGAGATACAACATAAATGTATCCTAGTGGGCACGTGTCATGCCCCGGGGGTAGATCAGAAAGCGGAAAACGGCCCAATTTTTTTTCTTTAAAAGTCTTTACCCTCCGGCACGTGCCCAGACCCGCCACATATACAAGGTCACTCAAACAAACGGACAGAGTCTGCCCTGTATATGCACGGCGTCGCACAACATACAATCACCAACCACCACTAGTTTAACATACACATTCTCATACTAGGGATCATATAAACTTATACATTATTCAAAGGGTAATCGCCCACTCGGCATGCACTAATTTGAAAGGATAAAGCCACAAAGTTTTAAAATAGTGTTCACCCGACATTCTATTTTAGAAATCCATTTTCGCAAATTATTTTATCTTTTCAAAACCTCCACATGCACATCCAACCATCACAAGATAAGAATGAAAAATCAAAGTTTATTATCCCACATCATTAAGGCATCCATGTTCCAAATGTTATATCACATCATCCACAAACAAGTCGTTCAAGTATCATGCTCATCATATCCACATAGTGTACGAACAAAAGAGGAGTAAAAGGGAGTCACCGAGATGACGAAAAGTGATGTCACTCGTGAGCCGATGCCTCTCCTCCGTACCCGCCGGATCCTGTCATATGGTGGGAGTCAGTGACCAAAATATAGGAAAGGAAATAATCAATCAACATAATCATGATATGCGGTAACGAGGTACAAAAAGTAATTAGGACAACAAACTATAACCCGGAATATCCATTCCATTCATACCATCCCTTAGTCCGTAGACCCAAGGAATAACCAACCTTACTCAATCCTTTGGTACTCTTCTCACCCTCCCCTTACTACCTTGGAGGGACCCTATGCAATCCCCGTGTAAAGTTCACAGGTCCTTAGACCAACTTCTCCGGAAAAGTACACCCTTGCGGTGCCCAAACCGCTGGTGTACGTGATAGCGCCATGAGCCTCAAAACCTGTAACTATCGACTATATCGTGGTAGCTGTTGTGACACCCCCGGAATTTGGATTAGTCCTATATATAAATGATATAATATGACTAAATCTCTAACCCGGCTATAGCATTTTGGATGGTAGCAAGATCCAAGAGGAACATGAGAGTTAAGCGTGCTAGAGCTAGAGTAGTTCTAGGATGGGTGACCCCCTGGGAAGTGGGGCGTCACAGCTGTACCCGATAAAGCTATGCGTCTTGTCTTGTCCTCTTTTTGTATGTACCAATTTTGCCAAACAAATAACATCTTGTCCTTCCTTTTTTATCAAAATAGTTATGCCAAGACACAATTTAAGATAAAAGGGAGAGGAGGGCCGGACACCATGATCCAACAACATCCCCTACATTAGTTAGATTACCCACCTCAAACGACGAAGAAAGCAATGCACGAAAACTCCCAATATCGCCTCAAACCTAGCCCGAATATAAACTACACCAAAAACCATCGTTAAAACATCATCGTAACAGAGAAACACAAGTCGGGGTTCCAAACGATGTCCCGGTAATGCCTTGGGTGAAACATTGCTCGTCGGTGTGATGTTCAACCCAACACATAGCGGAACGGCGATGCCCTACACTCTCGCAACGGCGGAACGGCGCCGTTTCCGGCGGCCGGCGCCCCCGCATGGCGCGGCCACTATGCGGGCGGCGCCCCGCCTGGGCGGCCCCATGCGGGCGGCGCCCCGCATGGCGCCCCCATGCGGGCGGTGCCCCGCATGGTGCGGCCCCACGCGGGCGTCTCCCCGCATGGTGCATCCCGCGTGCGGGTGGCGTCCCGCACGCGGCGACGCCCCGGCGGTGGTGCCCCTTGGTGGTCCGGCTCCGTGACTTGTGCTATACGGTGGTTTTACCCTACGGTTGGCGGCGGCGGCGGCCTCCTGTCTCTATCGATGGCGGCGGCGGCTTCCCAACCATGATGACGGCGGCGGCGACCTCCCATCTCTATCAACGGCGGCGGCGGCTTCCCGTTCGTTCACGATACACACATAGCACGCGGCATCCGGTACCACCAACGACTCAAAGAACCCGACAAGACCATAAAAACACCATCGGAACCTCACAAGAAATATCGGAAACCAAGAAAACACACATTTTAGTCGGAGAAGGTGACGGTACGATGCCCGGCTCCGCCCTCCGCTCTCCGGTCTCCCGCTTGATCGGTGCTCCCTCCTTCGTCGCCCTACCCTAATGCTGATTCCCAATCCCGTTCTCCAACGAACCCTTCGAGGAAGAAGACGATGATCTCTCTTGTTACAAATTTGAAAACTATGGTTCTTGTCACGCCCCGCGGTCGAAACTGCGACCCGGTGTAAGACCTGACTTTTCCGTGACCCTCCCCGTTACCCCTTTTTCTTCGACTGCCCGACTGAGGGACAATTTTTGGTGTTTTTCCGGAGAATCCGTCGGGGCTCGCGGACATTTTTAGGACGAAGGGCTCGCGAAATGGAGAACGGGGGCGCGATCGGTTTCAGATTCCGACTCCCGGTTCACCCGGAATAATTTTCCGAAGTTCGGACCCCACTTAGGCGCCCCGGGATCCGTGCGGACGATCGGCACGTTTCTCGAGGTAATTATAGCCGCCGGATCTGTCCCTATTAATTAATTATTCTCTTATCCTTTGAGGAACCTAGGGTTTTAGGTGTTCCCTCCTTGGTCCCTTCGTTCGGCGGCTAGGGTTTCCCTTTAAGAGTCATCACGAGAGGGAAAAAAAAAAAAAAGAGAGAGAGTGAAGGACGGCTAGGGTTTCTCTTTAAGAGACACCACGAGAGGGAAAAAGAGGAGGATAAAACGGGGACCCAACCCTTTTTCGCTCTTGTACGACCGACGGCGGGGCTTTCGGGGAAAGGACGGAGGTTCTTGCTCGCGGGATCAACCGGGCAACGTTAGGACGATCCTCTTCCTCCTTTTTTTTTTTTCCCGGAGGATCGAAGGTGAGTTTTTATTAGTTTTGTTGAGTAGGCGTTTCAGGGGGGGGAGTCTTCACGGGGAACACCGCCGCCGCCGCCGCCGGACCGGCCGCGGGCGGAGCGCCGCGCGGCGCGTGGCCGCGCGGGGCCGCCCGCAGGTGGGGCGCCCGCGCGGGCTGGCGCCGCGCGGGGTCGCCCCCGCACCGCGGGCGAGGCACCCGCGCGGCGCTTGGCCGCGCGGGGCCGCCCGCAGGTGGGGCGCCCGCGCGGGCTGGTGCCGCGCGGGGTCGCCCCCGCACCGCGGGCGAGGCACCCGCGCGGCGCTTGGCCGCGCGGGGCCGCCCGCAGGTGGGGCGCCCGCGCGGGCTGGTGCCGCGCGGGGTCGCCCCCGCACCGCGGGCGAGGCACCCGCGCGGCGCTTGGCCGCGCGGGGCCGCCCGCAGGTGGGGCGCCCGCGCGGGCTGGTGCCGCGCGGGGTCGCCCCCGCACCGCGGGCGAGGCACCCGCGCGGCGCTTGGCCGCGCGGGGCCGCCCGCAGGTGGGGCGCCCGCGCGGGCTGGTGCCGCGCGGGGTCGCCCCCGCACCGCGGGCGAGGCACCCGCGCGGCGCTTGGCCGCGCGGGGCCGCCCGCAGGTGGGGCGCCCGCGCGGGCTGGTGCCGCGCGGGGTCGCCCCCGCACCGCGGGCGAGGCACCCGCGCGGCGCTTGGCCGCGCGGGGCCGCCCGCAGGTGGGGCGCCCGCGCGGGCTGGTGCCGCGCGGGGTCGCCCCCGCACCGCGGGCGAGGCACCCGCGCGGCGCTTGGCCGCGCGGGGCCGCCCGCAGGTGGGGCGCCCGCGCGGGCTGGTGCCGCGCGGGGTCGCCCCCGCACCGCGGGCAGCGCGCCCGCGCGGAGCTTGGCCGCGCGGGGCCGCTCGCAGGTGGGGCGCCCGCGCGGGCTGGGGCCGCGCGGGGTCGCCCCCGCACCGCGGGCAACGCACTCGCGCGGCGCTTGGCCGCGCGGGGCCGCCGCAGGAGGGGCGCCCGCGCGGGCTGGGGCCCCGCGATGCTGTGCCCGGGCGGAGTGTGCGCCGCACGGGCCAGTGCCGGGCGGGGAACTCCGCCGCACATGGGTGGGAGACGGTGTGAGTGTCGGATCCTTAGTCTTGACTTGCCCTTATTCCTTCAGGAGTGCAGGACATTGTTGGCGACGGACGCACGATCACGGACGTACCGAACGCCGGACGACGCACGCAAAAGGTGGGTAAATTCGCCGAGGTTAATTGGGTAAGGGCGGACATGAGCAAAGGTGTTTCTCTCTAAGTTGCTCCTCGTGAGCAAAGGTGGGTTTCTCTCTAAGTTGCTCCTCGTGAGCAAAGGTGGGTTTCTCTCTAAGATGCTCTTCGTGAGCGAAGGTGTGTTCCTCTTCAAGTTGCTCACAATGAGCAACGGTGTTTTCCTCCTTAAGATTTCCTCATGAGCAAAGGTGTTCACCCTTCTGGTTGTCCTTATGAGCAACGCTGACCCCGAATCTTATTCTATTCGCTTTATCATCTGAGGCTCAAGTTTTACTACACGCACACCAGCGGTTTGGCCACCGCAAGGGTGTGCTTTTCCGGAAAAGTGGTACGTTGACCCGTGTACCCCACGCGGAGGTGGCGTTAGGGATGGGGGCCCTCATGGGTGGAGGGTGTGAGCGGTGACGCCGAGGTTGGTGCTCGGCGGCCGAGGCAGGTGCTCGGCAGAGAGGGGAGGGGCACCGGGGTAGGGGCCCGGTGCGGTGTCCGGGGAGGGTGCCCGGTTTATGTTTGGTGCAGGTTGTGATCATTGTTGACGGTATATGGGAGGGGGGTGACAGTTGCTCTGGTTACAGTGGTTTGTTTTATTATAGTATTCTTGCTCATTATGTTTATTTCTAGTCACTGACTTCCCACTCCGTGACAGGTTCGTCCAGGGGCGAGTGCTGGGGCGCCGGTGAGGACGTGAGGGTGCTGATCTGATTTTTGGGTGACTTCAGATACAGTGACTCTTCTTTTCCCTTTTCTTTTATTATTCATGGTAGCTAGATGTGGATTGCGACACCCCCGTGGGGTCGAAGTGGATGTTGCCCTTTTTCCTTTTCGAATAATTGAATGAATTCTATGTTCTCTCTTACTTGGCCGTTTTGAACGATGGAAAGCAAAGAAAACCGATTGCGAAAACTGCTTTTAAAACATGGGTGTCGAGTGGGCACCGAGCTTTACAAACCTTATGGGATTTATGTGTTTGCGAACTGTTTTCATAAACGATGGCGTCGTGTGGATGCCGCTTTCAAAACCTTGTGATTATTTATCCTTTCAAAACACCGGCCTCTATGCTCTAAGTGAATGCTAGAATATCATGTGTATTGTTTGGTTGTATGTGTACGAGATGTCAACTGATGTGGTTAGAGATTGTGTGTGTGCTACGCCTTGTGAGACACTTTGTAGTTGAGACGCCGTGCATATACAAAGGAGCCTCTGCCCATTTGCAGAGCGAATTTGTGTATGCGGCGGGTCTGTGCACGCGCCGGGGAGTAATGTTTTACAAAAAAAAATGTATGGCCGATTCAGGGGCATCGGTGGCTCCTCTTCCGCGCGATTCGAACCCCCGGGGCGTGACAGATTAAGATGGTATCAGAGAGGTAAACTCTAACCACAACAGTCGGGGCCTAACATCCACGGGCGCAATACTCTGGCTGCTGAGTAATAAAGTGAACACGGGATAAATAAATAGAACACGAGTGTACGTGGGGGAGGGTAGAGATTAAGTAGAACCCTTTAGGAGCCAGGTTACCTTATCAGTTATGTCTCTATGTTTGTGATGATCGGTATGCTTTCATTATGTACGCAGATACAATAGCAGTCCAACACAGTGAGCGACGACCGACGGAAATGGACGCCGCAGCCGGAGCGAACCGCTTGCTGCGCAACCAACTGCGCGATGTGGCAGGACAGCTGCTGACCCTCACGGAGCGTCTGTGCATGCTGACGCGGGATCTTGAGAGCGTTGACCACTTCCAGCACGGCCCATGGGACGGTACCCCTCGCGGGATGCCACCGGCGGGATTTCCCACCTATCACGATGCAGTCAATTTGGCCATGCGTGCGGAGCAAGAGTACGCCCGGCAAGGGTACCCCTACCCTGACCCGGCAGAGGACCCCTATCTGGCGAGCCGTGCGACCAAACGTCCGAAGGTAGAACCGGAGTCTGGACCAGTGAAGAAGGAGGGGCCCGACCCATCGAAGCCGTGCGTCATTTGTGGCGGCGCACATCGAATGATGGGCTGCCCCTGGCGGGATGATCACTGTTTCCGGTGTGGTAGACCGGGTCACACGCGTTACACGTGCCCCCAGAAGCCAGGCGTCACTAGGCCCCCGGCGCCGGGACCTGTCGAAGCAGAGAAAGCCGCCACCCCCGCCTTGCAGGGGAGCCCCAAACCAAGGTACCGGGCGAACCAACACCTGGAAAATGCAAGGAAGGGTGGGCGGGTACCAACAGGAACCCCGGAGTCGCTACAAGGGCCCTGCGTCATCTGCGGAAAGGCGCATCGAGTGACGAACTGCCTTTGGAGGTACTCCCACTGCAATGGTTGCGGCAAATCAGATCACACCCGCGCTTCATGTCCGCGAGAACAGGCCGCTACAGCCGCAACGCCACAACCGGAGAGACGAGAGGATACCGCGGCTCCCAACCCACAGAAGGACCGACCCGACGGCTCGCCGTCGGCGGACTCGTACGATACCAGGACCCTGCCCAACCACGCAGTGCGGCGCTGGCCCAGGGGTTGCGGGAGGGCTACCCCAGCCGCCCCAGCAGACGGAGCAACGTCCCGAACCGAGTGACGACGGGTAATACTTGAACTACTTCTTTTTAGTTGGGGACAACCGTCGAACCTGAGTTATACCATCCTTTCTTCATCTGTTATGGGTTTCGGCTATGTCCCGTCGTTAGTAATAGCTTCGTTGTTTTTCTGTCCGTTTGTCCTCGGATCTTTTGGGGAGGGGCGAACGCCTTTAAGAGGGACTGCGGGAATCCGCCGTTGGCGTAGTCCGCAGATACTCCCTTCTCTTTTCGAAGATCCCTTCTTTTCTCCCATCCAAAACCAACCGGATTTGGCCTCGATCTACTTAGGCACGCACTTTTTGTTCCATCCCACTTGGGGACCATGCACTTAGTAGCAAAAAGTAAAGGGCGGAAGGCACCGGCTGGGTGCATGGCCGTTCTACTGGCGCGGGAACAGGGGAGGAGCTTGCAGCTGCGCGTTGACTACCCGGAATTAGATGAAGCCCTGTAAAGAGCATGCACTTCCTTGAACCGCTCGACCCGGAAGGGAGCCAAGTTCTTTTGGACGGCCCAATGCTAAGGAAAGCTGTGAAGAGCCTAAAAAGCGATTAACAAGGGCGCCCGTGCTCGCCGTACCAACGCCCGGGGAAGACTTCGAAGTATGCTGCACTGCATCGCGAATTGGACTGGAGGAAGTACTAAGGCAGCAAGGAAGAGTCGTAGCCTATGCGACAGGGCAACTCAAGGACTACATGTAGAACTAACCGACACACGACCTGGAGTGTGCCGCAGTCGTCCTCGTCCTGAGACTGTTGAGGTACTATCTCTTCGGGGCCCACGGTAACGCACCCACGGACCACCAAAGCCTTAAGCGCCTCTCCACCCAGAAGGGGCCGAACTTACGGCGAAGAAGGTGGTTAGGACTATTGAAGGATTTCGACCTGGACACGAGACCGACTGACCAAGTGTACATCGATGAGTTGCGGGGCTACACGGGACGCCGACACCTACTACTTCGGGCCAAGCTACACTTCAGCCCGGCCTATCACCTCAGATGGATGGGCAATCCGAACGGGCGATCCAGATCCTCGAGGACATACTCCGAGCATGCATACTGGTTTTGAATGGGCGGATGGTCACGCTACCTACCCCTCGTCGAGTTCGTCTACGACGTCAATTACCAGACAAGCACCCGGATGACACCGTACAAAGCATCGTACGGTAGGCGCTGCAAACCCCCCGATTTGTTGGAACGATCAGGGGCGAAGCGAGTCGGGTTGAGAGGCTAGTTGTGCCATAGTACGTGGGACTTTTTGGGATCCCGGAGTGCGACGGCCCCGTGGCCCATCGCCTCGCCCTACCACCGAATCACGACCGAGTTCCGGTCGTGTCCGCGCATTCATGCTTCGGAAGTATCCCCCAATCCGTCGCGAGTGCTTGACGACTCCGCAAATCAAGTTCAAAGGAAATTTGAACCACGAGGAAGAGCCGGTGCGGACCCTAGCGCGGGAGGACTGAAAAGCTACGAAGTCGGACATTTCCCTACGTGAAGGCGTTTTGGAGCAATCTGGAAGAACGTGAGACAACTTGGGAACCCGAATCAAGGATGAAGGGGTGCTACCCGGACCCCCTTCGCCGCAGGTGGGAGTTAAGTTTCGGGGACGAAACTTGTTTTTATTAGTGAGTGATGTAAGACCTGACTTTTCCGTGACCCTCCCCGTTACCCCTTTTTCTTCGACTGCCCGACTGAGGGACAATTTTTGGTGTTTTTCCGGAGAATCCGTCGGGGCTCGCGGACATTTTTAGGACGAAGGGCTCGCGAAATGGAGAACGGGGGCGCGATCGGTTTCAGATTCCGACTCCCGGTTCACCCGGAATAATTTTCCGAAGTTCGGACCCCACTAAGGCGCCCCGGGATCCGTGCGGACGATCAGCACGTTTCTCGAGGTAATTATAGCCGCCGGATCTGTCCCTATTAATTAATTATTCTCTTACCCTTTGAGGAACCTAGGGTTTTAGGTGTTCCCTCCTTGGTCCCTTCGTTCGGCGGCTAGGGTTTCCCTTTAAGAGTCATCACGAGAGGGAAAAAAAAAAAAAGAGAGAGAGTGAAGGACGGCTAGGGTTTCTCTTTAAGAGACACCACGAGAGGGAAAAAGAGGAGGATAAAACGGGGACCCAACCCTTTTTCGCTCTTGTACGACCGACGGCGGGGCTTTCGGGGAAAGGACGGAGGTTCTTGCTCGCGGGATCAACCGGGCAACGTTAGGACGATCCTCTTCCTCCTTTTTTTTTTTTCCCGGCGGATCGAAGGTGAGTTTTTATTAGTTTTGTTGAGTAGGCGTTTCGGGGGGGGGAGTCTTCACGGGGAACACCGCCGCCGCCGCCGCCGGACCGGCCCACCTGCGGGCGAGGCACCCGCGCGGCGCTTGGCCGCGCGGGGCCGCCCGCAGGTGGGGCGCCCGCGCGGGCTGGCGCCGTGCGGGGTCGCCCCCGCACCGCGGGCGAGGCACCCGCGCGGCGCTTGGCCGCGCGGGGCCGCCCGCAGGTGGGGCGCCCGCGCGGGCTGGTGCCGCGCGGGGTCGCCCCCGCACCGCGGGCGAGGCACCCGCGCGGCGCTTGGCCGCGCGGGGCCGCCCGCAGGTGGGGCGCCCGCACGGGCTGGTGCCGCGCGGGGTCGCCCCCGCACCGCGGGCGAGGCACCCGCGCGGCGCTTGGCCGCGCGGGGCCGCCCGCAGGTGGGGCGCCCGCGCGGGCTGGTGCCGCGCGGGGTCGCCCCCGCACCGCGGGCGAGGCACCCGCGCGGCGCTTGGCCGCGCGGGGCCGCCCGCAGGTGGGGCGCCCGCGCGGGCTGGTGCCGCGCGGGGTCGCCCCCGCACCGCGGGCGAGGCACCCGCGCGGCGCTTGGCCGCGCGGGGCCGCCCGCAGGTGGGGCGCCCGCGCGGGCTGGTGCCGCGCGGGGTCGCCCCCGCACCGCGGGCGAGGCACCCGCGCGGCGCTTGGCCGCGCGGGGCCGCCCGCAGGTGGGGCGCCCGCGCGGGCTGGTGCCGCGCGGGGTCGCCCCCGCACCGCGGGCAGCGCGCCCGCGCGGAGCTTGGCCGCGCGGGGCCGCTCGCAGGTGGGGCGCCCGCGCGGGCTGGGGCCGCGCGGGGTCGCCCCCGCACCGCGGGCAACGCACTCGCGCGGCGCTTGGCCGCGCGGGGCCGCCGCAGGAGGGGCGCCCGCGCGGGCTGGGGCCCCGCGATGCTGTGCCCGGGCGGAGTGTGCGCCGCACGGGCCAGTGCCGGGCGGGGAACTCCGCCGCACATGGGTGGGAGACGGTGTGAGTGTCGGATCCTTAGTCTTGACTTGCCCTTATTCCTTCAGGAGTGCAGGACATTGTTGGCGACGGACGCACGATCACGGACGTACCGAACGCCGGACGACGCACGCAAAAGGTGGGTAAATTCGCCGAGGTTAATTGGGTAAGGGCGGACATGAGCAAAGGTGTTTCTCTCTAAGTTGCTCCTCGTGAGCAAAGGTGGGTTTCTCTCTAAGTTGCTCCTCGTGAGCAAAGGTGGGTTTCTCTCTAAGATGCTCTTCGTGAGCGAAGGTGTGTTCCTCTTCAAGTTGCTCACAATGAGCAACGGTGTTTTCCTCCTTAAGATTTCCTCATGAGCAAAGGTGTTCACCCTTCTGGTTGTCCTTATGAGCAACGCTGACCCCGAATCTTATTCTATTCGCTTTATCATCTGAGGCTCAAGTTTTACTACACGCACACCAGCGGTTTGGCCACCGCAAGGGTGTGCTTTTCCGGAAAAGTGGTACGTTGACCCGTGTACCCCACGCGGAGGTGGCGTTAGGGATGGGGGCCCTCATGGGTGGAGGGTGTGAGCGGTGACGCCGAGGTTGGTGCTCGGCGGCCGAGGCAGGTGCTCGGCAGAGAGGGGAGGGGCACCGGGGTAGGGGCCCGGTGCGGTGTCCGGGGAGGGTGCCCGGTTTATGTTTGGTGCAGGTTGTGATCATTGTTGACGGTATATGGGAGGGGGGTGACAGTTGCTCTGGTTACAGTGGTTTGTTTTATTATAGTATTCTTGCTCATTATGTTTATTTCTAGTCACTGACTTCCCACTCCGTGACAGGTTCGTCCAGGGGCGAGTGCTGGGGCGCCGGTGAGGACGTGAGGGTGCTGATCTGATTTTTGGGTGACTTCAGATACAGTGACTCTTCTTTTCCCTTTTCTTTTATTATTCATGGTAGCTAGATGTGGATTGCGACACCCCCGTGGGGTCGAAGTGGATGTTGCCCTTTTTCCTTTTCGAATAATTGAATGAATTCTACGTTCTCTCTTACTTGGCCGTTTTGAACGATGGAAAGCAAAGAAAACCGATTGCGAAAACTGCTTTTAAAACATGGGTGTCGAGTGGGCACCGAGCTTTACAAACCTTATGGGATTTATGTGTTTGCGAACTGTTTTCATAAACGATGGCGTCGTGTGGATGCCGCTTTCAAAACCTTGTGATTATTTATCCTTTCAAAACACCGGCCTCTATGCTCTAAGTGAATGCTAGAATATCATGTGTATTGTTTGGTTGTATGTGTACGAGATGTCAACTGATGTGGTTAGAGATTGTGTGTGTGCTACGCCTTGTGAGACACTTTGTAGTTGAGACGCCGTGCATATACAAAGGAGCCTCTGCCCATTTGCAGAGCGAATTTGTGTATGCGGCGGGTCTGTGCACGCGCCGGGGAGTAATGTTTTACAAAAAAAAATGTATGGCCGATTCAGGGGCATCGGTGGCTCCTCTTCCGCGCGATTCGAACCCCCGGGGCGTGACACCCGGGCTCGCCAACAAATCCGCCATCTGCACGGGAAACCCCTCACAGACGAAGCGACTAACCTGCAAGTAAGATCTATAGCTAAATAAATATCATAGCTGAAATGAAACTAAAGCTACAGAAAACATAAACTGAACATCCGAACCCACATAAATCCAAAATATCCAAAATACAAAGTTCTCTCACTATGAAAAAATAAATACAATCCCAGACTGTCCAGTACAAAAGTGAAAACTCAAAAATACAGGGTACCTCTACCTCTGACTCTCAGACAGACTCAGGTAAGAAACTAGTCGGCCACGCCCTTACCTCGATCTGCTGTCTCCGCATGAGCTGAAGCCGGAACAACCGCCTCAGGAAAACCTGTCACCACAGCGGGTGTGAGAACTACTGCAAAAGGTAGTTCTCAGTGGGTACCATCACCAATATCCACTGTATGCCCACTAAGTCTACTGGAGGCAAAACAAATAGGTATGCAGATAGATAATATGAAAGCTGGAATAAAACTACAGCTAATATGCCTCAAGTATCATGCTCAAAGGAAAAACTCATCTAAGAACATGCTATGCATCCACTCGCTCACATAACCCAATCTCAGTGACTGCCACATCGGGTCCAGTCAAGCCTGCATGTCACGCCCCGGGGTCGAAACTGCGACCCGGACTCGCTAACAGATCCGCCGCCCATACGGTGAACCCCGTATAGACGAAGCGTCTAACCTGCAAAAGAAAGATGCTATACTAAACAAATATCAGAGCTGGAAGTAAACTGCTAGAAATAAAATATATACAACTCAAAAGCCTCACCAAAAGTACATAAGTCTCTCACAGCAATGAAAGTACAACTCTATCCCTCACTACAAGAAGTCTCTCAACAAGAAACTCTCAAAATAATAAGGGTACATCTACTCTCTGGACGACGACTGGTAGGGATCTAGCTCGCGACTCCCTCACCTCGATCTGAAGAAGCAGCAACTGGAGCAGCATGAACAGGAGCAGACGTCCCTGGGGAAAAAGACACCACGACGGGTGTGAGAACTACATCCCACAGTAGTTCTCAGTGGGTGCCGCCAACAGGCCCAACGGTCTGCCCACTAAGTCTACTAGAGGCATGCTGTAACAAATGAAATGCTGAAGGAAAGAGCTGGAAATGAATAACCCTACAGCTACTATGCCCCTATCTAGATGCTCAAAAAGTGGAACAGATGATAACATGGTGCATCTACTATCCCTTAACTCAGATCACCGAATCTACCTGACTGCCTCCTCGGGTCCAGTCAAACCTGCGCCTACCTACTGTCGTTACATCCCGGAGGACCGGACTGACGTAGGTATGTCCGTAGCTGCCAAAACTGGCTCAGCCAGAGGGACTGTGTTCGTAACTGCCAAAACTGGCTCAGTCAGAGGGACGGCGTCGACAAGTCGTGATACCAAAGTAACAGATCCACCCCGGACGTGGCTCTCGTGGGGCGCGACCCCATCGAGGACAAAGGTATCCACTCACTCTGTCGAGCTGGCACTGCAGGCTATAGTCAAAATCCACGCTCACGCTCTGAACGAAACAAACTCAGGATCCTCAAACATCTCGCACAACGGTCGGAGCACTCTCGACGACTCAGCTGATCAGCTCTCTCGAATCACAAGACACAAGCAACTCCACCAACTCATAGCACAAAGTCGCATCCACAGCGAACAACTGCCTCATCAGGCCAAACATCGCATCCACTGTGAGAAACTGTCTCAACAGGCCAAACAGGCCGAACAGGCCGAACATCGCATCCACTGCGAACCACTGCCTCAACAGGCCAAACATCGCATCCACTGCGAACAACTGCCTCAATAGGCCAACATCGCATCCACTGCGAGAAACTGTCTCAACAGGCCAAACAGGCCGAACATCGCATCCACTGCGAACAACTGCCTCAACAGGCCACAATATCCCAACATGCAGACTTACTGACAGGATAAACTCCACCACTGACACAATGAAGGGTCCGGGAACCCCGAAAGACTAGAACCTACAACCCAAATCAAACAAGAACAGGCTCTAGGCATAGCCCCTCGTTGTTCTCGACCCAAAGAAAAGGCAGCCCTTAGAACCCAGACCACTCGAATCATCTCGAGTGGTTAATTTATAGGAAAAATGTGATGTTTCTTACTGAAAGCCATTCGATCTGGAAGAAATCCATATTTAATGATTTTTAGTTCTTTTTAGGAAAACAATTGAAAACAAGTTTTATATCCAAGCCTCGAAGAGCTAATGCTTTCGTCCAATCAGACAAGAACAGACTCAGGCGACCCTACGACGCTTGGAAGAAAACATTTGGTTGACTAAAATCATATGTGAAGACCCGGAACTTCGTGGTCATTAAAGTGTGATCGACAGCTTGTGGAGGCCTATTTCTGTGGATAGGGTTGGTTGCGTGCAAATCGGGCCCGAGAAACGGACTCAGTGCGAGAAAAGGATCAAGGTTGCTTATTTGGGAGTTTCGCCAAAAATTAGAAATGGATTCTTGCAAAATGGACTTTGTATTTGGATTCAGCGCGGAAAAACGATGAAAATAGGCTATTTGGTTGTATTTTTTGGAGTCCAGATGAGCGAAAACGGGCAACCGGAAGTTCAGGGGGTTTTTCGGGCGCAAGGGAAGGTCGTGGACCGGGGTGCCACGTGTCGGCACCCCATTGGGCCGGTGTTGGAGTCGCGGTCCAGCGGGCTTTGCGGGAGGACGCGTGGCGGGCCGTGGTTGGGCCCGCCGCCGCGCGCACGTGGGCGCGCTGTGCGCTCCCCGCTCGTGGGGACACGCGGCGCGCACCTATTGGTGGCGCCGCGGCCACCCGGATCAAGCCGCGTGGCTTGATCCGGGGGGCTTGTCCCGGGCGACGTGGCGGCCCGGATGGCCGCCACGTGTCCGGCCCGCCAGGCCGAGCGGACCGGGCCCGTGTTGTAGCTTCAGGAGAGGGGGAGGGGGATTTAAGGTGTGTTTTCTCCTTCTTCTTCTTCCTTTCTTCTTCTTCTTCTTCCTCCTTCTTCCTTCTTTGGACTGGGATTTTTGGGGGACTCCAGGCAGAGCTGCACCAGCAACCCTACTTCATCTTCATCAGCAAAGAGATGGATTATTGAGGCTTCATCACCATCATCTTCTCCATGAGGCAAGCATCACCATTGTTGCTGTTGGTGGACCTTCCCGTCGCGTTTCAGTGCGAAAATTCCTCAGGACTCATTTCTTGGAATTTTGAGCTCATTTTTGGTTCTACGTTTTCACAAGAGGTAAGGCTACAATTTTTGTATTCAACTCTCCCCTCAGATCTCATGTTTTTACAGAGTTTTAGGCCATCTTTGGGACCCTTTGTTTCAGTCTAGATTTTTGGGCAGCCTTTAGTATTTTGGCTTTTCTGAATTGTAGGAGTGGAATTTTTGGATGATTTTTGGGGGGAAATTTCCAAGACTCGAAGATCTACAATATTGGTATGTGTCATTTTCCCCAGATCTGAGTTTTTATTAGGTTTTATGCATGATCTTTGGAGCACCTTGCTACAGTCAGGTACAGATGGAACTTGGTGGATAGTTCAAAGTGTTTATGGGTTTTCTCCTTCATCCGGGCATGAAAATTGGAGTTATTTAGTTCAATTTGTATCTACTCTCAACAAGGAATCCAATGGTACCTCTCTTGCAGGATTTGGAGCACGTTTAATTAGGTAACTTTAATGATCTTTCCAAGTGCTATTATATGGATTACTGCAGTCCCTGTTTTAGTTTTGATTTGAGCAATGCACCTTGGAATGCAGATAACTTTGTGGATACAAGGTCTTTTTCAGAAATTAAAGTTGGGACTACTTTATAACTTCAAGGTGAGCAAATTCTCTTTTGTGATATGTGGATGAATCCCTTTGGAAAAGCCCCTGATTTAGCTTGGAAATGCTAGCAAGTTTATGTTAGCAGTTTTGGACTGCATTGTGATTTTTGCTTCATTTGAATGTTAAGGGAAATTAATGGTGGATTTTTGAGGACTTGAAGATGTTTGTATGAAAGAGGATATCTTTGATTTACTGCTTGGAACTTCATCTTGAGGTATTTGGGGCTGCACTTACATCTTCTTAAACTTAATTTCAATTGCTGAAATTCTGGAATTTGATTGCGATGTGTGCATTGTTTTAGTGATTGTGCCCAATCCGTGAGGCGGATTTGGATGATTTTCGTGGCATCGGACTTCTGGGAGGATAAGGAATACTCACGCCAAATTTCAGCTACAGCGGGCAGTGGATCATCAAGTTTCAGGTGGGTGGTTGTGCTTTGCCGAAAACGACGATTTACCCACTCGGGCTATTGGTTTCCCTCATGGCATAGTTGATTGTTGTTCTTTTCTCCTCAGTATAATATGATTGAATATCCATGTTTAGATTAAGTTATTTGATCCTGAGCTTATGCATGAGTAAATGATTAGTTGGTTGAAATTATATTATCTCATATGAAGTTGATATTAAGTGATCATCCTTAAACCTATTCTATGTGAGAATGATGGTGATAGTTATATGTGAATGGTTGATTGATTTATGTGAGGACTTGATGGGGTTATGTGAGAAGGACTTGGTTGATTTATTTGAGAATGGCTTATATGAGAGTAGTTGGTTTTGTTGATCCTTAACCTACAATGTGTGATGTTGGGCATAGATGTTGATTCATAACATATCCATGTGAGAATAATTAGCTGATTGATCTTTGATCTAGCTTATGTGAAAATGGGTGTCGAGGTTGGTTATTGATCTAGTTGATGTGAGAATGACCTATGCTTTTGATTTCTAAATCCTTCGTGATAAGATGGATATCATTGTGAGTTGAGGCCTATTCCTTATCAGACTAAGCTTTGTTCACGACTCCAAATAAGATTGGATGTTGTTGGTAGATCCTATGTTCATCCTATGTGAGATCAATAAAGGTTGTGGGGCCTTAGACTATTCATTGGTGATACATGATTGAATGTCTATGATTAAGTAATGTTAAATGATCCTAATAATATTCATGCATGAATGCGAGGTTTGACAAGCATTGTATTACCTTATGTGATGTTGATTATGAGTGACACTTGGGTTTGAATGTTGATTGCGCATCGTGGATAAAATTGCAGGCTTGGTTGAGATCAAAGCATATCATGTTAGAAAGAAAAGGCCAATTTATACCTGTGAGCATCGTGTATGTGGTATAGGAAGGCATAGGCTATGTTGTACTTAATATTCTTATGCAATCATCGATATTTTGGAATAGCATGCTCAAATAAATGTAAGAACATAGACACCTATTTTCTTTATATCATCTTGGACATTTGCATGCTTGTCTGGTCATTTAGATAGGCCACCTTTTTCTGCTACACTATCATGTTGGACTTGACTTAGGAGAAACCATGTTTCTTGCTTTTCTCCTTTCATACTAGGCTCCGGGTATTTGTAGCTCGTGCGCGAGTAGGGGGTTTTTTGGGATAGTGTAGTCAGATTCTTGGGATCTAGGACAGGCTGACTTGTTGACAGTGGGTATTGCGGCAACCGCGGATATTGGGCGGTTGACCGTATGTTTACTTATGCATCAGATTGGGTATCAGATTTCGTTAGTGGATGGATTTTTCCCACTTTGTGTTACGGAATTTGAGTTGGCGTAGTTTCGTGAAAGTTTCAAGTCCTGAAGATTGAAGGTGAAGAAAGTTGGATCATTTAACTCAATCTCAAGAAAGAAGAATTCAAAAGGATCAGGTATGTTTAACTAAAGAATTTGTGTGATCCGAATACTTCTTGTAGTGTAGAAACACTTGGAAGAATCTTTCATTGCATAAAAATCAAAAACTGGACTTGGGACATGTTCAGGATCCGGATCAGGCTGTTCGATCCGGATCCCGAAGGTGGTTCGTTCATACATCGTCGCAATCCGGATCGTAGTCTCTTGATCCGGATCCCGAACGTTGAGTTTACCATCTACCTTGAACGATCCGGATCTTGCTTCGCAATCCGGATCCCGAACGTTGATGTTTGGTGAACTGTATGAACGATCCGGATCGTAGTCACATGATCCGGATCCCGAACCTTCGTTTTTCTGGAATTGGCTGTTTCGTTATGACGATCCGGATCTCAGTTATCACGATCCGGATCGCCGTCCGTAAAATTCCAGAAATGGCAGGTTTTTGATTCTTATCTCCTTCCTAGGGTTTCTAACCTATAAATAGACCCTATGTCTTTCTTTCTAGGGTCAATCCACATAGCCGTCATTTTCATATATCATCTTATACGGCTATAGATCCACATATAGAGAAGAAAGGAAATCATTAGAGAATACTCTATGTTTCTTCATCTATATTGATTAGTTTGATTCTAGGTTTTCATACTCACATCTTGAGTTGAATCAAACTAATGAATACTTAGATGGTATTTCCGATCTATCTTTGATCTAAGTATTCGGCGGATCATCACCACCCAAAAAACAACGATTACCCCAAAATCGGCGCGTGGATTCGCGTGTCCTTGTGGATTCAAGGTTCATTCGCTCTCGTGGATTCGGAGCGAGGCACGTTCGTGGATTCGAAGGGTGCTATTGGGTGAAGACCGTGGATTCGGTCGGACGTCGTGGACTCGACGTTGGACGCCGTGGATTCGGCGTTGGGCGCAGATCGTGGATTCGAGAAGCGTCTGGAGCGAGCGGAGAAGATCCTCTAGGAGCGTATGGAAAAGGTTGAGTCGTAAGTGTGTACGGTAAATCACCTTGTACGTGTTTTAATTCTAGTGGATTTCTGCCGTGTTATCGGTCCCGTGGTTTTTTACTCCGGTGATGGAGTTTTCCACGTAAAAATCTTGCGAGTTATTTTCATTTCCGCATTGGGTTTTTTATCGCAACGATTTTTGAGTGTTTATACGTTTACACCTATTCACCCCCCTCTAGGTGTTTCTTCCCCTATTTAGATCCGTATTATATACGACCCAACAAGTGGTATCGGAGCGGGAATAGGGTTGTGAACAATGGTTGAAGGTGGAAACATCAATCGACCCCCTTTCTTTGATGGAACAAATTATGCGTACTGGAAAGTACGGATGAAAGCCTTTTTATCTTCCATCGACGAAAGGGTGTGGCATTCAATTGAATCAGGATGGACTAATCCAACTGAACTTATCTCTGATGTTCACACCTTAAAACCTAGGTCGAAATGGACCAAGGAAGAGTTTGAGTTATCTTCTTACAATGGCAAGGGAATTAATGCTATTTTTAATGCCTTATCTCAAACTGAATTCTCTCGCGTCTCGGCATGTGAGACTGCGAAAGAAATCTGGGATGTTCTCCAGGTTACACATGAGGGAACTAACCTCGTGAAGATTCAGAAACTGCAGATGCTTACGAGCAAGTTTGACTCTATTTTGATGGCAGAAAATGAATCTTTCACGGACTACTATACACGATTGCAAGACATCGTAAACTCATGTGCTAATCTGGGAGAGAAGATTCCAGAATTTAAGATTGTAAGAAAAATCTTAAGAACTCTTCCTGAACGATTTCGCCCAAAGGTTACTGCCATTGAAACTATTAAACACCCGGACGAAATACGTGTAGAAGAATTAGTTGGTTCATTACAAACTTATGAAATGACTTTTAATACTAACAATTCTTCTGGAAAAGCATCCACTTCTAAGTCTTCAGGTTATGCGTTGAAAACAACTAAGGAAGAAGACGCGGATACATCCTCCTCGGACGATGACGAGAACCTTTCTATGGAGGAATTTGAGAAGCAGCTCGCTCTCTTGACAAGGAATTTTCGCCGCAACTTTCGAAGGGGTAATTCAAGCAAATCTCCATCCTTCAGAAAGTGGAACAAAGGCAAGGGTACTCCAAGTCACAAGTCAAGAAAGCAGGAGAACTTCTCAAAGGATAAGAAAAGTTCAGAAGGACAACTGCAATGCTTCAAATGTCGAGGCTACGGCCACATTGCAACGGAGTGTCCTAACAAGTATCTGGCAAAGAAGAAGGCGATGCAAGTCGTCACTTGGGATGACAACTCAACGTCAAATGAGTCGTCTTCGAGTGATGAAGAAAAGAGCTCCACGACATTCCATGCGTCCACATCTTCACCATTCATGTGCTTTATGGCAAGTACGTCTGAATCATTGTCCAACTCCACTGTTGAAAAGAATGCAATGGACAATGAATCGGATGATTCGGAAGGTGAAGATTTTGCTCTAGCCTACCACAGACTTTTGAGGGACTCAAAGAAAGTGGCTAAGCAAAACAAGAGTTTGAGAGGGAGATTGCATGATCTCGAAGAAGAAGCAAAAAGAGCGACTTCTCTCTCAAACGCTCTTGAAGTGGAAAGGGAAAACCTGATAAAAGAAAATGCTTCCCTTCAAGAGTCCAATGAGCAACTTGAAAAGGAACATACAAATCTGGTGGATAACGCGAATCACTTTTCAAAGCTCTACAACGAGGCTCGACAGGATAACCTGGAAATGACAAAGACCATTTTCCAACTCAAGAATGACTTACAGCGATTCTCTTCAGGAAGGAGTAAGTTGGATAGACTTCTTGGTCTTGGTCAATCAAATAGGTTCGGCCTCGGGTACACTCAAACTGGAAACAGTCCAAGTTCGAGTGGGACAGTCTTTGTGCCTCAGTCGGTATCTCCTCCTCCGACATCGGAATTCAAGACAAACAACGACAACAAACCTACCTCATCCTCTTCGGAATCGTCAAGCTCAAAGGTATGTTTTCGTTGTAATTTTGCAGGGCACATCGAAAGAAATTGCGAGATTGGAGCTCAAAGAACAAATCAACCACATCTTGCAATTGCTACCAATAAGCTCACTTCCCGGAATTCAAGGAAGGATTTTTCAAAAGAAAAGAACATTGGTAGCACCTCAAACAAGACGATGACAAAAGAAAAAGATCAATCATACAAGACGTCGTCTTCAAGAAGAATCTCTCAACCTTTACCAACATACTCCAAAACTCAAAAGGTTTGGGTATGCAAAGGTGAAACCCCTCCTTGTCCTTAATCGTTCTACGATTAAATCTTGTATAGTTTGTGTAGACTATTTTCTTTTCTTCTTTTTCTTTTGGCCAACTCGTCAACCATCCTTGCAAGGTAAATTGTATATTTTTTTCTTATTGGTTGATGTTTTCTCTCGGTTTTCTTGGGTAGCATTTCTGAGAGAGAAAGCTGATACGTTTGACTCTTTTCATGAGATTTGCCATCGTATTATGATTGAAAAGAATGAAAAGATCATTCGTGTTAGAAGTGATAGGGGTGGAGAATTCATAAATTCAAAATTCATTGACTTTTGTACTTCAAATGGCATTAAACATGAATTCTCGGCACCCTATACACCTCAGCAGAATGGTGTTGTTGAGCGCAAAAACAGGGTTGTTCAAGAGATGGCGCGTGTGATGCTTCATAGCCGGAAATTACCGCTACATTTTTGGGCTGAAGCTGTGAACACCGCTGTCTATGTCATTAACAGAGTGTATTTGCGCCCAGGAACCTTGAATACACCATATGAGCTGTGGTTTAGTAGAAAACCGGATATCAAGTACTTTCGTATCTTCGGGAGTCGATGTTACATCTTACGTGACCGTGAAAATCTTGGAAAGTTCGACTCTCGAAGTGAAGAAGGGATCTTTTTGGGTTATTCTACGAATAGCAGAGCATATCGAGTATTTAACATTGAATCTAAGACGATCGTAGAATCTATAAATGTTAAAGTAGATGAAGCTTCTCATTTTGAATCTGAAAAATCTACCCTCGATATCTCTCTAGATGATGATTCTCCTGCTAGTGCATCTTCTCATAATAATACTTCCAATATTAATGATGCATCTAATGGTTCTTCTAGTTTATCTGATGTGCAGGAATCATCTCGTGTACCTCCGAGTACTCCGTTTCAACAAACGCTACGAATCTCCAAGGATCATCCGGAATCGAACATCATTGGAGATCCACAAGAAGGAGTTAGAACTCGAAGGCAGTTGGTTTGCGGATTTGCTTGCTACGTATCTTTAATCGAACCAAAGACAATAGATGAAGCTCTTCAGGATGACTACTGGATTAAAGCAATGCAGGAAGAGCTCCATCAATTTGAGCGAAACAAAGTCTGGGAATTAACGAAGCCTCCAAAGCAACATAATGTGATAGGTACCAAATGGATCTTCAAGAACAAGAAAGATGAAGATGGTACTATCATCAGGAACAAGGCACGACTAGTTGCTCAAGGCTACTCTCAAGTAGAAGGTATAGACTTTGACGAAACTTTCGCCCCTGTAGCTAGACTCGAGTCCATTCGTATATTGTTTGCTATTGCTTGTCATTTTAAAATCAAATTATTTCAAATGGACGTCAAGAGCGCATTTCTAAATGGGTTTTTAAATGAGGAAGTTTATGTAGCTCAACCGAAAGGTTTTGTAGATCATAAACAACCTAACCATGTTTTTCGTTTGAAAAAGGCTCTTTACGGTCTGAAACAAGCACCGCGAGCATGGTACGAAAGGTTAACAAAGCACCTTTTGGAGAAGGGCTATACTCGAGGGGGAGCTGACAGGACTCTCTTTGTGAAGCATTATCAAAATAATTTCATTGTAGCACAAATCTATGTCGATGACATTGTATTTGGTGCAACAAAAGATAATGATGCTTCTAAATTCGCGGAGACCATGGAAAGCGAATTTGAGATGTCCATGATGGGCGAACTGTCTTATTTTCTTGGATTGCAAATTAAACAAAATGATGAAGGTATTCACTTGAGTCAATCCAAGTATGCACTGGAGTTGGTCAAAAAGTTTGATCTAGAAAATTGTAAAGATTTTCCAACTCCAATGGGAACTAGCCACAAGGGACTTGGAAGTGAATCACATAGTGAGAATGTAGACGAGAAACTGTATAGAAGTATGATTGGAAGTCTACTTTACCTCACGGCTAGTCGCCCGGATATATCCTTTAGTGTTGGGATTTGCGCGAGATATCAATCAGCACCAAAGGAGGTTCACCTGAAAGCGGTGAAACGGATCATCCGGTACATCAACGGATCAATTAATTTCGGAATTTGGTATCCTATGGGAACAAGTCTGGACATTGTTGGATACTCAGATGCCGATTGGGCAGGATCAGTGGATGATCGGAAAAGCACGAGTGGTGCATGCTTCTATCTTGGCCATTGCCTTGTTGCATGGCACAGTAAAAAGCAGAATTGCATAGCACTCTCGACTGCCGAAGCGGAATACATTTCAGCTGGAAGTTGCTCAACTCAACTCATTTGGATGAAAAGCGTATTGAGTGACTTCCGCATTTCAGCATCTTCGGTAACAATTCTTTGTGACAACACAAGTGCAATTAACATTTCTAAAAACCCTGTGTTGCACTCTAGAACAAAACATATTGAACTTAGATATCATTTTCTTAGAGAGCTAGTTGAATCAAATACTCTTCAACTTTCATATGTTTCAACTGAAGATCAATTAGCTGACTTTTTAACAAAACCTTTGGATCAAAAACGTTTTATTCATTTGCGAAAAGCAATTGGTATGCTTTCTTTGAAATAAACTTCTTTTTGAAACCTTTGCTTAAAATAGGTTTTGTATTTGTTTTGTTCTATTCAATATCTATGTTTATACATAGGATAGTAATTGAGCATAGATCTTAATTGACTTTAATTGCATCTGTTCACACATTTAGAAATTCATTATGCTTTTGCCATCATAATATTTCATTGTTCCAATGATCGTTTATGTTAATTAAATCATCTTCTAAAGTGATCAAAGTCAATTTCTCTCTCAATGATCTCTTGGTATAGTCATTATCTTATTTGACTGTTTAGTCGAGTATGAAATCGAGATCAATTTTTGGTTGAATACTTTATATCTTAAATAATTGATAGCCAATTGAGGGGGAGTCAAAGATAATGTAAAATGCTCAAAAGATGTGGAAAGAGTTACATCCCAATGATGAGTGTGAAAACTACCACCACATGGAGGAAAGAGCTACCACCTCGGTCGTCCGAGTATTGTGTGCAGCTACCACATGTATACCAAGCATGGTTGTTCAAATTTTTGATTAAGTAAAATGCATGTTGAAATACTTGACTCTGTCAAATTTCAAGGTTGGTATAAGGTGGGATTTTAAAGAAAGATGCTCAAAGAGCCACTCTCTTCAACAGATTGTCTAGAAATATTATCTACCATATTTGGGATTTCAAACATCTATTGATCTTTGTATTTCATTTTCTTTACCGAATTGATTATTTGATAAAGGCATTACTCATAAGATCAAGTTAGATGTAATTGAAGGTGTTCAACTTTAAGGGATTTAATTCTTGTAAATTTTTGTTTCATTTTTGGATATTACTGATAGATTTGGCATAATCTAATTCTTGTTGTGTGAAACGATGCTTTTTGTTTAAAGTTGATACACCTTTGTGCTTACAATCTTTTTCTGGTTTTTCTTGAATTTCTCTGAAATTTTTCTAAAGAAAAAGTTGGGGCCGATCCGGATCGGGCAAGGTGATCCGGATCCCGAACGCAGGTTTTCTCCTGCGGGCTGACGATCCGGATTGGACCTGCCGATCCGGATCCCGAACGCAGTTTTTTCACTGCGGGTAGCCGATCCGGATCGCAAGCTCGGGAGGATCCGGATCGCGGCTAGGTTTTTATAAAGAACAAAAGGGTTTTGATTTCTTTTACTCCAATCTTTTGTTCAAAAGTTTCCAGAGCGCTTCTCTCTAGATTTCATCCTCCTTGGAAGCTTTCTAACTCAAGTTCTTCAGTTCCAAGTAAGTTTTATTGATCAAAATCTCGGTTTTTCACCGTTTTTCTCTTTTCCTCCTCAAACGTACGAAATTCTTGGATCGATTTTGTTTGTGGATGGTTTTTGATCAAATTTCTTTTGAAATAAGAACTCTGGGTTGTTTAGTTTTGATTATATGCTAGGTTTTCTCCTGATTAACGGATTTTTAGGCTTCGATTTCTAAAATTTCGGTTTTAGGGCATATAATAAGGATTTTCGAAATTCATGCAATTGATCTATTTTTAAAAGTCCTTTTGCAAAACTAATTTGATTCTTAGTCTCTCTACATGATTATGATTGTTTGGGTACAATTTTTTCAATTTTTGAAAACTAAGAATTTTTGTGTTCTTGAGTTGGTTTTCACAGGACACCTTCTTAACTCAAGCACTTTGATCATTGTCACTCTCTTGGTTAATCCTGTTACTAGTCACAATGGTGCACAAGAGTACGATACTGAAGAATGGGATGAATTCTTCAAAGATGTTCAACAGAAGATTGATGAGCAAAACAGGAAATTTGTCAAAGGCAAAAGGCTTATGAAATCTGCATCAACAACTAAGCAATATAGAAGACGAAAGAATGTCCTAAGAAGTGAAAGTTTTCATAGTAGGCCTCTTACTAGAGCTCGCTCACTCTCTGGGGTTCTACAAACTGAATCTCCATGGGTTACGGGATTGGATGCACCATCTGCTTCTAGACAGCATCCATCACACTCGAAAAGACAGGATACAGACACTGCTGTATTGGAATCGCTTCGCCAGGAACAACAAAGACTCTCGGCTGCACAAGAGAGGACATCGAAAGAACTTCAGCAGATTTCCTCTGATCACAAGAAGATCAAGAAGAAGTGTTCAACTATTTCGACATTGCTTAAAGGGATTTTGAGCAAGCTGAGTTGTACCAGCTCAGACTCCTCCGACTGAACTGCACCTTCCTTTCCTTTTGTGCAGGATTACGATTTTAGGATTTAGTTTTATACTTACGTTAGCTTAGTTCTCAGGTTTTACATTTTATTGGAACTTTTTACTCTCCTCACATTTCGTAGTCTTAACTACATTTTGGCTTTGTTTTGTGACAAAAAGGGGGAGAGAGTTAGAGAGAACTTTGAACAATGTTGACTGCATGAAACATCAAGGTAAGTGAACAATGTTTGATATGAAAACTGGATGAATATCAAGGTAAGTATTACTCCAACTTCCATTCTCAACTTGAGGTTTTTCAGCTGTATGAATGCATGCCTCGACTAACTATTTGCTAACTATTTGGGCATGTAATATAACTAACAAGTTGATGTTCACTAACAAGTTTGTGACACTTGGTTTTTGATTGCATAAAAGATATGTTGGTTCTTAACTCTGATCAATTACATATCTATATATATATTAGTTTGTCACAAACATGTTCATGACATTTGGTTTTTACGTGCAAAGAAGATATGTTGGTGCTTTTTTAACTATGATCAGTTTACATATCTGAATATAAATGTCATGGTAAGTATAAATGAGTTTAAACTTCATCTCTGTTTGTGGTTTTTGAATGATACAAAATTCTTGAGGTATCTAACGATTTCTTTTGTCAAGAATGATTTCTTTTTGCAGAGAGTACAGATGTCTAAGTCTAGAGTCTGTTTTAGGAGTTTAACTCATGTATTGTATTTTGGATCTCCATTGTAAATTTTTGTTGTATGGTGATAGCAACAAAAATATCTTTTTGAATTTTCTTTAGTGGATCTGTGTTTTGTCACGAAACCGCCAAAGGGGGAGATTGTTACGGAATTTGAGTTGGCGTAGTTTCGTGAAAGTTTCAAGTCCTGAAGATTGAAGGTGAAGAAAGTTGGATCATTTAACTCAATCTCAAGAAAGAAGAATTCAAAAGGATCAGGTATGTTTAACTAAAGAATTTGTGTGATCCGAATACTTCTTGTAGTGTAGAAACACTTGGAAGAATCTTTCATTGCATAAAAATCAAAAACTGGACTTGGGACATGTTCAGGATCCGGATCAGGCTGTTCGATCCGGATCCCGAAGGTGGTTCGTTCATACATCGTCGCAATCCGGATCGTAGTCTCTTGATCCGGATCCCGAACGTTGAGTTTACCATCTACCTTGAACGATCCGGATCTTGCTTCGCAATCCGGATCCCGAACGTTGATGTTTGGTGAACTGTATGAACGATCCGGATCGTAGTCACATGATCCGGATCCCGAACCTTCGTTTTTCTGGAATTGGCTGTTTCGTTATGACGATCCGGATCTCAGTTATCACGATCCGGATCGCCGTCCGTAAAATTCCAGAAATGGCAGGTTTTTGATTCTTATCTCCTTCCTAGGGTTTCTAACCTATAAATAGACCCTATGTCTTTCTTTCTAGGGTCAATCCACATAGCCGTCATTTTCATATATCATCTTATACGGCTATAGATCCACATATAGAGAAGAAAGGAAATCATTAGAGAATACTCTATGTTTCTTCATCTATATTGATTAGTTTGATTCTAGGTTTTCATACTCACATCTTGAGTTGAATCAAACTAATGAATACTTAGATGGTATTTCCGATCTATCTTTGATCTAAGTATTCGGCGGATCATCACCACCCAAAAAACAACGATTACCCCAAAATCGGCGCGTGGATTCGCGTGTCCTTGTGGATTCAAGGTTCATTCGCTCTCGTGGATTCGGAGCGAGGCACGTTCGTGGATTCGAAGGGTGCTATTGGGTGAAGACCGTGGATTCGGTCGGACGTCGTGGACTCGACGTTGGACGCCGTGGATTCGGCGTTGGGCGCAGATCGTGGATTCGAGAAGCGTCTGGAGCGAGCGGAGAAGATCCTCTAGGAGCGTATGGAAAAGGTTGAGTCGTAAGTGTGTACGGTAAATCACCTTGTACGTGTTTTAATTCTAGTGGATTTCTGCCGTGTTATCGGTCCCGTGGTTTTTTACTCCGGTGATGGAGTTTTCCACGTAAAAATCTTGCGAGTTATTTTCATTTCCGCATTGGGTTTTTTATCGCAACGATTTTTGAGTGTTTATACGTTTACACCTATTCACCCCCCTCTAGGTGTTTCTTCCCCTATTTAGATCCGTATTATATACGACCCAACACTTTGATCAGAGTCATGATCCAGTCCTGCTTTGGTTACTTATCACACCGGCGCGGTTATTGCCCAGTGATGCTTTTATCACACCGGCGCGGTTATTGCCCGGTGATGCTTTCCTCGTGTGGGTCGCTCCCCTCGAGATCCCCTCCGGAGGCTGGGGCCAGACAGTTATTGACAGTTTTTGCTATCACATCGGCGCGGTTATTGCCCGATGATGAGGGCGGCGGCAGGCAGTACTAGTTTTTACTAGTGTATAGATTGGGTTTATTCAGGCAGGCATTTATATTCTGATGCATACTTTTAGCTATTCTTTTAGCTAGGTATTTTAGAGGCATAGCAGTGGTAGTTTCCTTTTTCCAGCAGTTTTTCTTCAGCTCTGATATCTATTTAGTTATTAGATGATACTTTGCAGGTTGGACGCTTCGCTTATGTGGGGTTCCACATAGGTGGCGGATCTGTTGGCGAGCCCGGGTCGCAGTTTCGACCCCGGGGCATGACATCATATGTGTGTCCAAAGAGGTTCTGGGTTCAAGGTCCTGCTGACACAGGTATAAAGCTGCCACTATCACATCGGCGACAATAAAACAAGAAACCGAAACATCTCGGGACCGCCGTCTACCCAAACGGCTCCCGCCACAGATGAACAACCAACTACATCTACCAGACTCCACTCTGCTCCCAACCACGAGTGTAAAATGCATCCCACACTAAAAGAATCCCGACCACTCGGCCCACTACCCGGGCGAGTAACACTATGTCCAGGAAAGAAAAGAAGTGTGGATGTCTAAAGCAGAATAAACCTAGCCCAAGTTGGAGTTTTCTACTGGTCTGGCTACACATGCAGCATATGACGGGGGTGCTAGGTCAAGTTCCAAGATAACAATAATTTACAGATAGTAGGAAACAAAAGATCGCATGATCATCAAATAACTCTAGAATTATCAGCTATCACATTCTAGCATGCTACACAAGAATATCACTATCATGCATGGTCCTACTATAGCAGATTTAATGCACATTCCATCAATCTTGGAGACAGGGTCACCCACCTGAAAACGCTAACTGTCCAAGGTTCCACAGCTGAAAATACCAGGAAATTGATATGTCCAAATCCAACGGGTCCAGGAATACCCGCAAACTCTCCTGGGTACAACACAAGGCTAACAGTTACACTTAATTCCATAATTTACCCAAATAAGTTACAATATGAAAATCAGTCCCAAAGATGTCATTATTTCACCTGCTGATAGTGCCCTGAAAATTCCAATAAAAATATCACTGCGATCGTCGCGTCGAGACCTTCGAAACGGATACCTGACGTCCAATGACGAGCCCCGTAAGCCGAGTTACAAATTCCACAACACAGAGTGCGCAAAACTTCACAATCACACAACTGTAATAATCTGCACAGTAAAAGGGAAACAGTATACCTTCGGGCAAGCCTCAGAAAAATCCCGGAAAAATACGACGATAATCCTCGCGACGAGTAGATGCAAAAAGTGTACAGGCTCGTCTCGATCCGACGCTCGAGTGCGGAGATAAAATTCCGGCAAGGGGCTGCTGTCCAAAAACTCCACCAACAAACAGTGGCTTAGAAATGTCTCAAAAACCGTGCCACGGACTCAGAATCAAGCAAGGTGGTCAACACGGAAAACGAAGACGTACCTCTCGTGAATCCAACGCGGCAAAAACCGTCAAAAAATACTATCGGAGTAGCTCTGTGGACCTCTCAGACCGAAATGCGGTGATAACGGGCCTCCGATGAAAGATCGTCGCTCCGCGCTACGATGCCGAAATCATCGACGCCACGGCTTCCAAAAATTCCGGGCCTCTGCCAGAAGATGAGGAACATGAAGATCTCCAACCTTGCTGAAGGGTCCAAGGGCAGGGGAGCTCGGGAAAAGGGGCAAAAAGCCCAAGCTAAATGCCTATTTATAGGCCCAGCCCGAGAAAGACCAAGTTTGGACTTTTGGGCCTAAATTTGGGCGCCCGAAAACATTCGGGCTACTACAGTAACGGGCCCGGCCCGTTACTGTGCGCGCCCGAATTAACCACAGGCCGCCACGTGGCCCACTCGCGCTCCCCGCGCCCGGCGCACGTGCGCCAGCCAACCGCGCAGTGCCGCGTGTCCCGACACGCGGGCGTGCGCGGCTGCGCCCGGCCAACCGCGGGGCGCCACGTGGCGCCCCCACGTCGCCCGACAGCGCCCACGCCACGCCCACGTGCGCGGCCCCGTGTCGGGCACGCATCCCGAGGCAGCCGCCGCACATCGCGTGGACCGCGCGCACCAGGACCCGCCAACCAAAATCCGCCACGTGTCCATCCCCAGTCCACTGTGCACCCGCGCAAAGTCCGTGGACCGCGCTTACAGAACCGGCCACTCACAAGATGCCACGTGTCCTTCCCACGGTGCACGCCGGCCGCGTGGACCGCGCGCCTGCCCGCGCGCCCGCGCGCCCGCGCGCCTGCCCGCGCCCCGTGCGCCTGCCCGCGGCCGCTCCGCCGCCTGCCCTAGCCCGCGCCGCCGAGCTCCGCCGCTGCCCGCCGCCGCCGCCGCTGCCCGTCGCCGCCGCCGCCGCCCGCCGGCGCCGGAACAGTACAAGCTACCTCGAAATCCGTGCCGGGTCATCCGAGCTCCAAAAAATACAAGTAAATAGTCCATTTCGCTCGTTTTCGCGCGCTGAATCCAAATTCGATGTCCGTTTGACCCAATAACACTTCTAAAATTTCTCGAAAATTCCCGGAAAAGTAAACTTGATCCATTTTTCGTGCCGGGTCAATTCCTTGGTTCCAATACGCGCGCAAAAACCTCAATCACCCATTAGGGACCTCCTAGTACGAAATCTTGCTCCCAAATCACCAGGAATCCTTTTCTTGGGCCCGGCACGCGCACAAACACTTCCAGGAGCCACTAATCCATCAATAAACCTTTAAGTGGGGATTCGGGTCCTCACACTGCGCCCCCTAGTGTATCAACCAGGGTGTCCCATCGGACTATCTCAGTATCACGCAAAGCGACTTCTAGTGTATCAACTAAGCGCATCATCATCATCATCGCATCTGGAGCGTAACTCGAGGGGAGTGACCCCATCGAGCTCAAGCGTGTCTCGTCTGGCATAAAAAACGACATCTGCAGGCTACAATCCACGATCAAACAGATCGAAAACTCGAATGCCAACATCCCACACTCATGTCTAGGTCGGAGAACACTCCACGACTCAATCTGATATGCCCCCAAAAACCCCAAGACACTAGCAATACATCCTCTAAGTCAAATAAAATCCACTCGGCCCCCAGGCGCGAGGACATATGCACCCTGAACCCATGCCACCCCTCTGGCGATCTCAAAATTTAAAAACTATTCTTAAAATGCCAATTTTCCTTAAAACGGGTTTTCTTGATTTTTAAAATAGTCCAGGTGCAAGTATGATGCCAACTAACCATGAAATCTAGTGTCATGCAGTACCAGGAGTATACTAAAAATAATCTGGGATTCCGATAATTTTTTTGTAATTTCCTAGGCAACTATCAGATTTATCAACTGTAAAAATAGACATACTAGACATGATCAACATGCATACAGAAGCATTAGAGGGCATTCCATACAGTTTGGAAGAGTTTTCAACCCACCAAGAATGCTTTCCGTAGGCAAAGCCGAAGTCGGGGAAGCGCCAAACCCACAATCTGCCGAAACTGCCGAAACTGCACCCCGCGCGTGCGCACATTGTCGAGTGCCTCGGAAAATCCCCTGAAGCTCAAAGCAGCCTCCCAAGTTATCTGCAAAAATTCCTGCATGCTCCGGCCCACTCCGCTGCCAACCCACAGCACGCACGCACCCTCGTCGGCTCCGCGAAGTGCAACTCCAAAAACCACGGCCCACGCAGCAAGCTGCTCCTCATGGCGAAGTGGAAATAGAGGGAATGAATACAACAAAAATCCAAGCTCAAATCCTACTCAAAATCCAAAGAAGAACCTCAAAAATCCAAGTTTGGAGAAGCATCAAACTCACCTTGTATGCAGCCTGACGCGCGCGCGCAACTCCGCTCAACCTCCTCTCAACAGGACAAGCACCAACACTTGATCTCTCATTTCTTCTATTCTTCTCTTCTTTTCTCTGGTTGTAGTGGAGAAGAAGGGGGGGTGGTAGCTGGCTATTTAATAAAGGTGGCGAGGTGTGTAGTTGGTGCAGTGGGTAGCTGGGAGATGAAATGACGAAAAAGCCCTCACTAAAAATCAAGAAATTACCTTAAGTCCCGAATTCTGGAGGCTGGGGTATCGGTACTCCCCTTCCAGTACCGGTACCCAACACCCTGTTCTGGAACACGTGGCTCGGTTCCGGAACCAAGCCATCAGTTCCGAAACCCAGCACCTGGTTCCGGAACTCCAAGCTCCCAAGGCCCAACCGCAGGCTGATGCTTCTGTTGCCGACGCCGCCAACTCACTTTTCACCCCGGAGGCTCCCGCATCGATCCAAATCCTCCCGAACACCACTGTAATCATAAAATACACATGTCCCAAGTGGTATCCACCCACCATGCACAACTGCGGAGTCGGTGCTCTACACCCAACCCGGTACTCTACACCCTCCCCTCCTTAAAAGGGTTTCGTCCTCGAAACCAAAAATAATCTAAATCTCAGGAGGGTGTCTCAAATAAATAGGGACAGGAAATCCTCATCTCATCCTCAGGCTCCCAGGTGGCCTCTCGCTCATCATGATGGCTCCACAGGACCTTCAAAAAAGGTATGACCCGATTGCGCAATTCTTTTGTCTCCCGGGCAAGAATTCGCATCGGTCGCTCCTGATAGCTCAAATCCTCGTCCAACTCCAAGGGAGTGAAGTCCAAAACATGCGAGGGATCGAAAACATACTTCCTCAGGACGGATACGTGAAATACATCATGGGTGCCTGCCAAACGTGGTGGTAGCGCAACTCGGTAAGCAACGGGTCCAATGCGCTCTAACACCTCAAACGGGCAAATGAACCGCGGACTGAGCTTTCCGTGCACTCCAAAACGACGTATCCCCCGAGATGGCGAGACTTTTAGAAAAACATGATCTCCAACTTGAAACTCTAAGTCTCGCCGCCTCCTATTGGCATAACTCCTCTGCCGGCTCTGGGCGGTCACCAAATGTCGCCGAATGACCTTGACCTTTTCTTCAGCTTCCATAAGCAAATAAGGCCCTAAGGTCTTCCTTTCACCCACGTCACTCCAAAATAATGGCGATCGACATTTCCGTCCATACAATGCTTCGTAGGGCGCCATCTGAATGCTCGCCTGGAAGCTATTGTTGTAAACAAACTCAGCCAATCTCAAATGTCGATCCCAGCTGCCGCTAAAGCTCAGGACACATGCTCTCAACATATCCTCAAGAGTCTGAATAGTCCGCTCAGACTGTCCATCAATCTGTGGGTGAAAGGCAGTACTGAAATGAAGCTGCGTCCCCAAGGCTGTCTGCAGGCTCCTCCAAAAATACGAAGTGAACCTCGGGTCCCTATCAGACACAATCGAAACCGGTACCCCATGCAGCCTCACGATCTCATCCATGTACAACTGTGCCAATCTCTCCAAAGTCCAACTCGACTGTATCAGCAGAAAATGGGCTGATTTGGTCAATCAATCCACAATCACCCAAATAGCATCAGCTCCACTCCGTGACCTCGGTAATCCAACAATAAAGTCCATGGTCACTTGATCCCATTTCCATTTAGGTATTGGAAGGCTTTGTAACTTGCCAGCTGGAACCTGATGCTCAGCCTTAACTTGCTGACAAGTTAGACAATGGGCAACAAACCTTCCAATATCTCTTTTCATGCCGTTCCACCAGAACTGTGCCCTCAAATCTCTATACATCTTAGTTCCCCCAGGGTGGAGGGTGTAAGGTGTATAGTGAGCTTCTCTCAAAATCAGCTCTCGAATCTCTAAGTCCACGAGCACACAAAAGCGATCACTGTACCTAAGTACTCCCGCTGCATCAACAGAGAAGTCCGCACCCTGACCATGCCGAACCTGGTCTCTAATCCTCTCAAGATAGGGGTCCACACTCTGTTTCTCTCTAATCCTGTCCAACAGAGTGGGTTGCAAGACCAAAGACATGAGTCTTGCAGAATCCCCAGGGGACACAACCTCAATATCAAGTCGCCTCAACTGCTCCCTCAGTGGCATCTGCTGAGTAATCAATAAGCTCAAAGACTGCACTGCTCGCCTATTCAAGGCATCCGCGACCACATTGGCCTTGCCGGGATGATACTGTATGCTCAAATCATAATCCTTTAACAGCTCTAGCCACCGGCGTTGCCTCAAATTGAGCTCCTTCTGAGTAAACAAATATTTCAAACTTTTGTGGTCGGTAAATATCTCACAGTGCTCACCGTAAAGGTAGTGTCGCCACAGCTTCAAAGCAAATACAACATCGGCTAGTTCCAAATCATGCGTAGGGTAATTCTTCTCATAATCCTTCAATTGCCGCGACGCATAAGCAATTACCCTGTCACGCTGCATCAACACACAACCTAAGCCGCTATGGGAGGCATCACTATAAACCACAAATCCCTCTCCCATCACTGGCAACGCAAGAATTGGCACTGATATCAATCTCAGCTTCAACTCATCGAAGCTCTGCTGGCACTACTCAGTCCAAACATATCTAGTCCCCTTCCTAGTCAAATGGGTGAGGGGAGTAGAGAGCTTCGCAAAGCCCTCAACGAACCGACGGTAGTATCCTGTGTAGTATCATGACTTTTCCTGTCCTCTTTTTATTTCCTTTTTAATAAATTAGTTTATTAGGGGAAATAAATTATCAAGTTTTTCTGGGTAGACCATCGTAGTTTGCGGATATTTTTCCATGATAGAGCCCGAGAAATGGTGAACGGCGGAGCGATCGGATCCGAAATCCGACTTACGGATCTCCCCGATTGAGTCATTTGTGTTAACGGATATGATGGGATAAGTCGAACCCGTTAAGGCTTTGGTGCATCAAAATCCGCGCCGACTGGTTTAGAGCTTGGCTTAGGTGGCACTCTTATCTAGAAGTTAGTTAGAGAATCCCGTTTATCGCATTTAGGGATTTATTGTACGTATGAGAAAAGGGAAATTAATGATATTATATTAATTACCCTCCAAGAAAAAGGAAATCCTAATCGGAGAGAAAAGAGGGAAAAATGAAAGCGGAACACGAATCTTCTTCGATCAACGTGCCGGAAGCCGGGAACGAGACGTTACCGTCAGGGGGGAGCGGGTCCGGATCCTCACCACCGCGAGGAACGGGAACGGATCATCTTCTCCAATAGATCAAGGTAAGCGGCATTAGTTATTGCATTTTCGTCGTTCTTGGTTGGGTTTTCTTGGGCTTCTAGGGTTTCGCCGTTCGTCGCGTCGGCGCGACGCGCAAGGGCCGCCGCCGCGCAGGGCCGCACCACATACGGTACGGCACACCGCGCGGGGCCGCCGCCCGCGCGGAGCCGCACTGCACGCGGCGCGGTGTCGCTCAGGCGCTGCCCGCAGGCAGCGCGCGTCCGCGCGGGGCTGCTCCGTAGCGCGCGCCACGCGGGGAACTTGCTGCGCGGGGCTGGTGCCCGCGCAGGGTCGCTTCGCAACGCGCGCCGCGCGGGGAAATCGCCCACGCAGGGTTGTCAAGCTCCACCGCCCGGTCTCTGTGTCCACCCGTGCGTCTCTTAGTTCGTTTCTCTACTCGGGTGGTCTGGGTTTTTAAGTTAGGTGTTAATGATGTTTTTGTTGGGGACTTTTAGGGGTCCGGGAGTCGTGCAAGGGCGCAGGACGGTTTCAGGTGTTCTGTTCAACGCGATTCAAGGTGGGTACCCTTTTCGTGCATCCTTTTTAAAGTGAGGCCTCATCATGTTCTATGTAAGAGTAAAGTAGATGTGCTGATGATATTCAACTAACCCCTTTTCGCATGAGTATCCCTTTATTACTATCTGTTGCGACTGGTGTCGCGGTGCTCTCTATCACACACCGACTTCGGTCTTTATGCTCATGGCTGCTTACGCGCACACCAACGGTTTAGCCACCGCATCGATGTACTTTTTCGGAGAGGTGGTACGTTGACCCGTGTACCCCACAAGGTGACGTGGTAGGGACCCCTTACGGTTACTTAAGGTGCTGCACAAGTACCGTAGAGGGGTTAAAAGCACCAAGGTGAGAGCAAGGTGTTTCTGTTCGCTGGGGGTCTTTAGACCTTTTGGCAGGTGTTCCGTTCTGACGTACAGGGGTACTGTTGATTCATGAGGGGGAGTTTTGGATGCTCTGGTTTATCGGTTTGCTTTCTTTTCAGTACTTATAGCATCTTACATGTTTTACATCTACCTCTTACTCTTTGGTCACTGACTTCCCACACTGTGACATGTTCGGTCAGGGGTGGGATCTGGGACGACGGTGAGGCCGCAACTCGAGGTTTTTAGCCCCTGATTAGGGGCTGGTGACCTTTCTTTTACTTACGTTTTGATTATTTCGGTTAGTTAGCTTATGTGTGTGTGATACATTATTGTGGATGTTGGGTTTGAACTGTGTTTTATCGTGGATGAACGTTTTTCCCTTACTAGTTGTTGATTCGGCCACTCTTTTCAAATCAAGTAAAAAGATTGCGAAAATGTTTAATAAAATTTAGGTGTCGTGTGGGCACCGTTTTACGACACGTGGATTTATCTTTTCTAAACTTGATGGCCTTATTAGAAATGTCGATTGGCTACTTTCTCCTTTCTCTTTCGTACTTAGCTATATTGTACTTCCCTACGCCGTGCATGCGCAAGGGTCACTCTGCCTGGCTCATCAAGGACTCTCGCATATGTGGCGGATCTGCGCACGTGGCTGGCGGGTGTACTTATAGAAAAAAAAAAAAATGTACACGTTTTTCGCTTATTTTAAACCCCTGGGGCGTGACATCCTGCTAGGCCCAAAAAGCTCCGAACCTGTAATATCACGAACTGTCTTGTGTTTCTTTTAATCCTTTTGAATAAATTAGTTGTTTAGGGGATTAATTAGCGGGATTTCTTGGGTACAACGTCGGTGCGTGCGGGTATTTTTCGGGGTTAGAGCTCAAAAAACGGGGAACGACAAAGCGATCGGATCTGAAATTCGATTTGCGGATCTCCCGAAATGGGATTTTGAGGGTTTCGGTACTCGTAGGATGCACCGGAACCCGTGCCACGTGATCGACATGCTTTTCGAGGAGATGAAAATCTTTCTGTTATATACCGAATAAGGGTTTTTATTTTGTACGTACGAGAGAAATAGAACATTTAATTAATACTTTTCAAGAAAACGAAAACCCTAGTTCGGAGAGAAAGAAGAAAGCGGATCTCCGATCTCCTTCGATCGACGCGCCAGAAGCTGGGAACGAGACGTTACCCTCAACGGGGAGCGGATCCGAATCCTCACCATCGCGAGGAACGAGAACGGATCTTCTTCTCCGTTAGATCAAGGTAAGCGGCGTTTATTTCGTGTGTTCTCGTCGTTTTCGGTTTGGCATTTTTGGCTTAGGGTTTCGCCGCTTTTTGGTTCGGATCGCTTGTGCCGTTCGTTGCGTCGCCGCCGAGATGCCCTAGAGCATCGCCGCCGCGGGGTACGACGCCCTCATCAAGGCTGGTGCCGCGCGGGGCCGCACCGCGGGGGGTGCGCCGCGCGGGTTGGTGCCGCGCGGTGCCGCACCGCGGGGGGGGGCGCCGCGCGGATTGGTGCCGCGTAGGGCCGCACCGCGGCGGCCCCACCGCGGGGGGGGGGGGGGGGGGGGGGGGGGGGGGGGCGCCGCGCGGGTTGGTGCCGCGCGGACTGGTGTCGCCCTCATTATCTTGCAAGTAAAGCCGCGCCCTCATAATCTTGCAAAGGCTAAGCACGCGAAGCACCGCTCCAAACTCACCCTCTCACAAAGAAAACCCCGCCTCACTGCGAACACTATAATAACAACCAACACGGTGCACAAATTAATCCTACAATTAACACAATAGCGCTGTCCGCGCAACAGTCCAGAAGATGGTCGATTTTCACCTGCGAGATGACCTCGAAAAATTCCAAAAAAATAACCGCTGCGATCCTCGCGATGAGTAGATCTAAAACGAGTACTCGTACATCCTGTTTCGACGCCTGTAGGCCAAGAAACAAATAAAACACCGCGGCGAGCCATAACTTCCCACGATCGAGGTGGGTGGTTGTTGTGTACCTCTATTTCGATATACTCACTCAGAATATTAGAGAGATCCCCTATATTAGGATGGTTGAATATCATGCATGTTTAATTACCCTAATTAAACTTCTAGCCTATCAAAGTGAGATTGGAACCTTATGGTTGGGACATATTGTTTGCTATGTTAGCATTTAACCTTGTATGTGGAATTAACTGTTAAATTGGGACAATGTGATTTATCCTGTTAGTGGGTACTACTTGAGGATATTATGGACATGCATAGGTGGATGGTGGTTATGACCGATGACTTATTCTTTGCAAGATTATTGCATGATAATCCTTCTTTTATCTTTCTTGAGAACACTTGCATGCTTGTATGGACATCTAGATAGGCCATCTTTTATTGCTACACTATCATGTTGGAATTTGACATAAGAGAAACCATGTTTGTTCTTTTCTCCTTTCCTTCTAGACTCTAGATATATGTTGCTCGGGTTCGAGCAGGGGTTTGAGATAGTGTAGCCGGGGCCTGGATTGTGGGGTATTGCGGCAACCGCGGATATTGGGCGGTTGACCGGATGTCGGTTGTGGGACATGATTATGGATTATGGGGTATTGCGGCAACCGCGGATATTGGGCGGTTGACCGGATGTCGGTTGTGGGACATGATTATGGATTATGGGGTAGTGCGGCAACCGCGGATATTGGGCGGTTGACCGGATGTCGGTTGTGGGACATGATTATGCATTATGGGGTATTGCGGCAACCGCGGATATTGGGCGGTTGACCGGATGTCGGTTGTGGGACATGATTATGGATTATGGGGTAGTGCGGCAACCACGGATATTGGGCAGTTGACCGGATGTCGGTTGTGGGACATGATTATGGATTATGGGGTATTGCGGCAACCGCGAATATTGGGCGGTTGATCGGATGTCGGTTGTGGGACATGATTATGGATTATGGGGTATTGTGGCAACCGCGGATATTGGGCGGTTGACCGGATGTCAGTGGTTGGACTTGATTGTGGATAGTAGGGTATTGTGGCGACCGCGGGTATTGGGCAGTTGGCCGGAGGTCGGTTGCGGTTATGGACTGTGGGGCATTACGGCAACCGCGGATACTGGGCGGTTGACCGGAGGTTTACTTTGCATCAGATTGGGGATCAGGTTTTCTTTAGTGGATGGGTTTTCCCACTTTGATCATAGTCGTGATCCAGTCCTGCTATATTGAGATACTTGTGACATGGCTATTTTACTCGTGTGGGTCGCTCCCCTCGAGTGCCACTCCGGAGTAGGCGATTGACACATCGGCCAGTGAGTGCCAGACAGTGAGTATCGGTCAGGGAGTACCGATCTGTTAGCAGACAGTTATTGAGTTTTGTCATCACATCGGCGTGGCTTTACTTGCCCGATGATGAGGGCGGCAGCATGCAGTACCAGTTTTTACTGGTGTATAGATTGGGTTATTTGGGGACGGTTGGTTACTGATGCATACATATGGTTATTCCATTTCCATCGTTTTTGCGCGCTGAATCCAAATCCGATATCCGTTTTGCCCAAGTCCACTTCTAAAATTTGTCGAAGGCATCCAGATAAGTAATCTTAATCCAAATTTTACGCTGGGTCCAATCCTGAGGTCCGATTTGTGCACAAGCACCTCCATCACACCGAATAAGCCTCCAGAAGTCGTTGATCACACTACAAAAGCTCTGCAGAGATCCGGGTCATCACAGTGCCGGTGCTATTCGTGATGAGGAAGGATGGTTCACTTCGACTTTGCGTGGATTACCGGGAATTGGATGAAGTGACCATCAGGAACATTTACCCTTTGCCTAGCATGGAGGATTTGTTTGACCAGTTGCAAGGGTTTTGTGTCTTCTCGAAGATTGATTTGCAATCTGGTTACCACCAACTAAAGGTGAAGGCTGAGGACTTTTCGAAGACAGCTTTCTGGTCACGGTACGGGCATTATGAGTTTACTGCCACGCCTTTTGGATTGACTAATGCCCCTACTGCAGTTATGGATTTGATGAGCTGGATTTTTCGACCGTACTTGGATGCGTGATGATGCAGGAGAGCAGGGTAATTGCTTGTGCATCCCAACGGCTTAAGGATTAGAGATCGGAGTTCGAGCGATCGGTCATGGGACTTTTAGTGGATACTTCGGGAGTACGGAGGTACAGGTATTGAGCAGTTTGTGTCGTTGGATTTTGTGATTGGATTACTGGGGGCCATGGGAGGAGCGGATGTTTTTGCCGATGCAGACTACTTGGTTACTCGAGCTGCTAGCCCAGCTGTACTAGGATGAGGTGGTGAGGTTACCTAGAGTGCCCGCCTCTATTTTGTATCAGATAGAGACCCGAGGATTGCTTCGTGTTTCTGGAGGAGTTTATAGACAGTCTTGGGAGCTTGAGTCGTTGTTGATTGGACATCTACCCCTCCCCCCCTACTTATTCGAGGTTCTGGCTTGAGGGATGACTTTGGTTTCGAGGACGAAACTTTTCTTAGTGGGGGAGGATGTAGTGACCCAGACCTTGGTGTGGTTTTCCCCCTGTGATCCGTGGTATGGGACACCTATTTTTGGTGTGTCGGACTCATAACACGTCAAATGGACATGTTGGATAGACTCAGTGAGGTTTTGGATCAAGCATGTCTTTCGGCGATTTTGGCCGAATTTTAGAAATGGTTTCGCGCAAAACGGACATAAGATTTAGATTCAGAGCGGAAAAATGATGAAAATTGACTACTTGGATTTATTTTTCTGAGTCCGGACGCCCGAAAATGGACACTCGGAAGTTTTCAGTGTTTTCGGGTGCATAGTGGATCGGTGGACCGAGGGCTATGCCACGTGGCGGCCTCCTAGTGGTGCCGTACGCCACGTGGCGGAGCGGGAGGCGCGGCGCAGTGGGCTCGGCCCACGGGAGCAGGCGCGGTGCAGCGATGGCTGGTGTGCCACGTGGCGGTCTCCCGTTGGCTCGCTTTGGACAAGTGGCAGCAGCGGGTTGGCAGGTGCAGCAGGCGCGGTCCACGGAACCCGCGCGGGTGCTTGGACCGGGCGCGGGGACACGTGGCAGCTTCCGGTTGGCGGGCTCACGAAGGCAGGGTCCACGGAGGCGCACGAGGGGCGCCTCGGGATGCGTACGTGGCAGGTGGGGGCAGGCGGCATGGCAGGGGCGCGCGCGGGCGCGGTCGGAGGCCTGTCAGTGCAGGCCACATGGCGCCCGGTGATTCGCGGGCGCCACCCACCCGCGTTGACCGGCGTGGGCCATGCGTCAGCGCCCGCGCGCGCTTGCACGCGCTGTCCCGTGTTCAGGACATGTGTCAAGCGCGGGTGGATCCGGGTGCTGGTCGGACGGGGTTGCGGGGAGCACTTTGGTGCGCCCGAAGGATTCGGGCGCCCGAAAACCTTGGGCCCGAATCCGATTGGGCCCAATTTCGGGTTGGGCCTATAAATAGGCCCCTTTCAGCTTTCTTTTGCTCTTTTTTCTGGGCTGTTTCTCTGAGAGACTTCTAAAGAGAAGTTGTTTCCCACTTGGATCTGCACCTTGTGAAGGAGTTTTAGGATTTTAGGAGGCCACTTCATCGACGTCTACGACGGTTCGGCGTGCTTCGACGCTTCTCCACCGGCGACTTTTCCCGTCGCATTTCGGTGCGTGGGCTCCCCCGGGCTACCCTGATAGAGTTTTTGGATGATTCTTGCGCCTGTGTTTCCACGACAGGTAGGGCTACGATTCTTGTATTTATAGTTTCTTCCCATTCCGAGGTTTTCTTGGGTTTTTCGGACCATTTTGTGACCCTATTTTCTGGGGCTGAGTTTTGGACAGCATTGGAGTATTTGTGGGATATCTCGACCCACAAGCATCGGAATGAAGAGTGTAAGTACTTGATCTTCATATACGCGTCGCAAGGAACATTGTCGCGATTTTTCTGGGATTTTTGGAGGTTGTCTCGAAGGTGAAAATTTTAGATTTTTAATATATTAAGGATCCACACGGATCTAAATAGGTACTATCAAACAACTAGAGGGGGGGTGAATAGGTGTATTACTTATAAAACCAATCTCAGTGCAAAATAAAAACCAATGCGGAAAATAAAAATAGCACACCGAGATATACGTGGAAACTCCAATCCAGGAGAAAAACCACGGGACCAACACGCAATAACAATACACTAAGAATAGAAGAATAACAAGGTGATTACCGACTCCACGGACTCAAACCCCTCCTTCAACTTCTTCGGACCTTGCGCTCACCGATTGCACGTCCACTGCACACGTTCGAATCCACGAACGCCACTCGAATCCACGAGCACACGTTTCGAATCCACGAAACGCCTTCAACACATCGAATCCACGATGCTACGTCGAATCCACGACGCAAACTTGATAAAAGCTTCGATGGTGATCCTTTGCTTAGATTATCATTGAAGAACCGTAGAAGGAATCTCTAAGCAAAGACTAGATCAATTCGACAAAAGATAGATCTTGGAAGAACCGTCGAATTGACCTAAAAGAGGCTATAAAGAAGAACGATAAAAACCTAGCCTCTAGGGTTGCTCTCAAGTGTTTTATAAAATAATCGGTAGTTCTTGAGAAACCCTAAGTGTCTATTTATAGTTTAGAAACGTTTGGAAAGAGATAAGCATCAAAAACTGACTTAACAGAATTTTCCCGCACGACGATCCGGATCGGATTTACGGCGATCCTGACTGTCGTCTTTTTTGAGCAATTCCTGAAAAAACAAGGTTCGGGATCCGGATCGGAATTCTGATCCGGATCGGAATTCTGATCCAGATCGGTTCAGGATCAGAAATTCTGAACTGGACTCTGAACATCAATTTGTCCAGTTTTTGATTTTTAAGCAATGAAAACTTATCCAAGTGTTTCTAAACTACACAAATGTATTCGGATCACCAAAAATATTTAGTTAAACGTACCTGATCAATCCGAATCCATTTTCTTTAAGATTGATGTATATGATCCACAATTCTTCAACTTCAATCTTCAAGACTCAAAACACTGAGTGTCAACTTGAGATCTTGTTGAATCTTCTCTGAGTCTTCAATAGCTGATTGACAATTTGATCACTTCAAGACTCCGACCCAACTCACGAAATATGCCAACACAAAAAGCCGTAACAAAAATCCTACTTTTTCTGAGAGGATTACTGCAGACTTGTGTTTTTGGGAGTTTCGCGATTACCGCGGTGCTTAATTTGTATCTTGGCCTACAGGTGTCGGAACGGGGCGTGCGAGTACTCGTTTTGCATCTACTCAGTGCAAGGATCGCAGCGGTTATTTTTTCAGATTTTTCTGAGATCATCTTGCAGGTAAAATTTGGCTATTTTCGGGGCTGGTTGTATAGACAGCGGCTTATTGTGCATTATTTGGATTAATTGTACACCGTTTGGGTTACCTTTACAGTGTGCCATGTTTACCTGGAGTGAGGGCGTATTTGGGCTGTGCTTCGCATGCTTTGCGATCGAGGTGGGTGGTTGATATATCCCTCTATTTTGACTTGCTCACTAGGAATATTAGAGAGATTCCCCTTGTTTTAGGATCATGGATTAGTACTCGTGGTTGGATTATTGCATGCTTGTGTGGATATATGGTTAGGTATGTTAGCACTTAACCTTGCATGTGGAATTGAATATTAAATTAGGACAAAGTGATTTACCTGGATGGTGGGTACCACTTGGGGATATTTTTGGACATGCATAGGTGGATGATTCATGTGAAGGTGATACGTGGTTATGCGAGAAACATGATTGTTACTACTCCTTATTTTTCTTTCCAAATGAGAACACTTGCATGCTTGTATGAACATCTAGATAGGCCATCTTTTATTGCTACACTATTATGTTGGAATCTGACTTAGGAGAAACCATGTTTGTTCTTTCTCCTTTCTTTCTAGACTCTAGATACGTTACTCGGGTTCGAGCGGGAATTTGGGATAGTGTAGTCGGGGCCTGGATTGTAGATTGTGGGGTATTGCGGCGACCGCGGATATTAGGCGGTTGACCGGATGCCGATTGACGGACATGATTGTAGATTGTGGGGTATTGCGGCGACCGCGGATAATGGGTGGTTGACCAGATGTCGGTTGTGGGACATGATTGTGGATGGCAGGGTATTGCGGCAACCGCGGATATTGGGCGGTTGACCGGAGTTCGGTTGTTGGACCTGATTGTGGTTTATGGGATACTGCGGCAACCGCGGATATTGGGCGATTGACCGGATATTTACTTATGCATCAGATTGGGGATCAGAGTTCCATTAGGCAATTTCGTGACAAAACCCAAAAATACATAAAACGCTCAAGACACTCATCTTAAACCAAAAAATCAAAACTCAATTTCATCACAAAAACATTGATTTTCTTTGCGTGAAAGATCCAATAAACAAAAATTACATTTGAACCAGTCTTAGAACAAACTCTATGACTTAGGACTTGGAGTCTTAAAGTGATGTATATCCTGCAAAACAAAAACTCCAAACAAAATCAAACGTCTATTCGTTAGAAATGGAATCCTACATTTGATTCGTCCTTTTGGTTCTTTTTATTTTTCGGCTCCTTTTTCATCATCTCTTTTCTTTATCTCCCCCTTTCTTGAGCATCTCTGTTCTCCCCCTATCTCTGTTCTCCCCCTATTTCTGTTCTCCCCCTTTTTGTCACAAATTGTCAAACAGTGAATATAGGCAAAAAGAAATCACCAACAACATTAGTTCATAGAGAAAGAGAGATAAAAGCTCAGTTCCGGTATATAACAAAAACATAGATTGCGTACCGGTACTCGAAAGCAAAAATCAAATAATTTCTTGAAACAAATCCAGATTTTGAAAAATTTGAATTACCGATTTGTATTCCATCAAGAAAACAATTTAAGTGCTTGAGAATAATATGAGATCACATAGATGTCATTCAATCCAATTAATTTTACAAAAATTAAAAAGATTTACTCCGAAATCATGAAAAACAAAGATAAAACATTATAAACCGTTTTTCATATTATATACGTCAAACACAAGTCATCAAAAATAATCTTGAGATCCAAAGTCTATCAAGATGTAACGGATTTACAAAGATGACTTACAGAGATTTCCAAATGACATCAATTTTGAATTTTACCCTTTCAAATTTGAGATAAGCACTAAAATACCTAAGGGTGGCTCTTTGAGCATCTTTCAACTATCCCATCTTATACCAACCAGGAGATTGTTCAAAATATGAACTTTGAATTTAAATCTCCGAATGCTTCATCTAAAAAATTTCAAAAATATTTTTCTAGCATCCAAAACATGTGGTAGCTTCACACACTAACCGGACGACCGGGGTGGCAGCTCTTTCCAACATGTGGTGGTAGTTTTCACACTCCTTTCGGATGTAACTCTTTCCACATCTTTTGCAAATCATTTCATTACCCTTGTAAGAAAAATACAATCTCTTATGTGAAAGAATTAAATCCCAAATTTTAGTCGATCGGTTGTCTCATGTTTATCACAAAGAACTCACACAACCGAGATAGATTAATCATCTAAAGATCACACATGATTACTAAAATTTGATGAATATAATTATCAAAAACTCCTATAATGAAGTATCTTCAAGAATTATGATTATGGAGTAAAGTTGATAATTCATATAAAATTAAATTGGAGTGATTGAAAGTGAAACCCTTTTTATTCAATGCACTTGTTCGTTAAAACCCTTTTGTTCAAAAACAAAACATAAAAACGAAGAGCATTGAAAACATGTAATGCAGAGATTCAGAAAAATATGAAAGAAAAACCAATCAAAGCATTACATACAGTCATAAGCTATTTAGAACTTAAGACAAGGAAAGATATCACCTTTCCGAATCCAAAATCGTCGAATTTTGGGTTGTCTTGATTCACTGTGGTCGGGAGTTGATAGCTTTGACTGTTGATCCACCTTAGGTCTTTGCCTCGCAATGATCCACATGTATGATTGATGTTGTGGCTCGGACCTTTGGTGGGTTGAGTGAACTCCATTGACTTGATGAGTCTTTTGATTCCGTTGAGTTCGCTCCGTAGATGAAGTTGCCGAAGAATTCTTCTTTCTCTTTTTCGGGCACGACTTCATCAAGTGTCCTTCAAGTCCACATTGGTGACAAGTTCTTCCTTTCAATTTAGTTGTGGAACTTGAAGCCTTCACAGTTTGGTTCTTTTTAAATCCCAAACCAACCTTGCTTGTTTGACCTAATCCGGATATACAATCAAATTTCTTGGAACCGGTTGAAAGCCTTTGTATGTCGGATTTAAGTTGATGAACTTGCTTGGTCAAAGCTTGGTTGGTGACATGAATTTCCTCAAACTGTTTTTCTAGAAAATCAATCTTGTTAATGTGGGAATTAACGACCGTTTCCGATTGATTTATCTTTTCTTGGAGGATTTTATTATTATCCAATAAAAGCTCTCGTTCCTCCTCGAGATCATGAAGTTTGATCTTTAAAACATGATTCTCGTCTTGAATCTCAAGTCGTTGCTTCCTCAACTTCTTAATATGCTTGGCCATCTTCTTTGATTCCGTAAGAAGTTGTTGATATGCCTCAACGAGTTCTTCTTCGTCCGACTCCCCCTCACTCGATGACTCTCCGCCGGATGTTGATGTTTCATGCAAAATCAAAGGAATAGAGTCAGTGATTAAAGATGATAAGCAAACATTAGAAGAGGGAATATGGGAGGCATGTAAGGCAACAACTTTTTCCTCTTTACTTGAGGTCGATTCATTAGAAGTAGAATCGTCCCAAGTTTTCGCTTGCAAAGCCTTCTTTATATATGATTTCGGAGAAGGACAATCCGTTGAAATATGGCCGTAGCCTTTGCATCTATAACATTGGATTTCCCCTTCGAATTCATCTTTTTCCTTAGAAGGTTTTGCAGAGCTTTTGAGGTTAGAGGATTTAGAACCCGATGATCCTTTAGTTGGTTTCGAGGATGAAGATCCATCGGTTCGATTCTTCCAAAACTTCCGACGAAATTTCTTTACGATCCGCGCCAATTGTTCTTCAAAATCGGCGAAAGAGATTTCATCGTCGGAACTTGATTCGCTATCTTCTTCCTTTGTTGATTTGAATGCAATACCTGTAAGCTTAGAAGAAGACTTGGAAGAAACTTGATTAGTAGGAAAAGTCATTTCATAAGTTTGCAAAGCACCTACTAATTCCTCTACTCTCATCTCATCCGGATGACTAACGGTTTCAATGGCGGTAACCTTTGCCCTAAACCGTTCCGGAAGAGTCCGAAGTATCTTTCTTACAATTCTCGACTCCGGGATTTTTTCTCCTAAATTAGCACAAGTATTGATCACATCTTGAAGTCTAGTGTAATAATCTGTAAACAATTCATGCTCATCCATATGAATAGAGTCAAATTGACTTGTAAGCATCTGGAGCTTTTGAATTTTTACTAGATTAGTACCCTCATGTGTAATTTTGAGAATATCCCAAATTTCCTTTGCGGTTTCACACGCGGAAATTCGTGTGAACTCAGTCGAGGAAAGAGAATTAAATAAAGCGTTCATACCCTTCCCATTGTAAGAAGAACTTTCGAATTCCTCTTGGGACCATCTAGAGCGAGGTTTTGGGGTAGTAGAATTTCCTACTTCCTCAACAGGATGCACCCAACCGTATTCCACGGATTGCCATACCCGCTCATCAATTGCGATGAGAAAAGCTCTCATCCGCACTTTCCAATAAACATAATTAGTCCCATCAAAAAGAGGAGGTCTATAAATATTACCACTTCCACCCAACATGATAGATAAACCTAAAACCCGCTCTGATACCAATTGTAGGTTTTTAATATATTAAGGATCCACACGGATCTAAATAGGTACTATCAAACAACTAGAGGGGGGGTGAATAGGTGTAATACTTATAAAACCAATCTCAGTGCAAAATAAAAACCAATGCGGAAAATAAAAATATTACACCGAGATATACGTGGAAACTCCAATCCAGGAGAAAAACCACGGGACCAACACGCAATAACAATCCACTAAGAATAGAAGAATAACAAGGTGATTACCGACTCCACGGACTCAAACCCCTCCTTCAACTTCTTCGGACCTTGCGCTCACCGATTGCACGTCCACTGCACACGTTCGAATCCACGAACGCCACTCGAATCCACGAGCACACGTTTCGAATCCACGAAACGCCTTCAACACATCGAATCCACGATGCTACGTCGAATCCACGACGCAAACTTGATAAAAGCTTCGATGGTGATCCTTTGCTTAGATTATCATTGAAGAACCATAGAAGGAATCTCTAAGCAAAGACTAGATCAATTCGACAAAAGATAGATCTTGGAAGAACCGTCGAATTGACCTAAAAGAGGCTATAAAGAAGAACGATAAAAACCTAGCCTCTAGGGTTGCTCTCAAGTGTTTTATAAAATAATCGGTAGTTCTTGAGAAACCCTAAGTGTCTATTTATAGTTTAGAAACGTTTGGAAAGAGATAAGCATCAAAAACTGACTTAACAGAATTTTTCCCGCACGACGATCCGGATCGGATTTACGGCGATCCTGACTGTCGTCTTTTTTGAGCAATTCCTGAAAAAACAAGGTTCGGGATCCGGATCGGAATTCTGATCCGGATCGGAATTCTGATCCGGATCGGTTCAGGATCAGAAATTCTGAACTGGACTCTGAACATCAATTTGTCCAGTTTTTGATTTTTAAGCAATGAAAACTTATCCAAGTGTTTCTAAACTACACAAATGTATTCAGATCACCAAAAATATTTAGTTAAACGTACCTGATCAATCCGAATCCATTTTCTTTAAGATTGATGTATATGATCCACAATTCTTCAACTTCAATCTTCAAGACTCAAAACACTGAGTGTCAACTTGAGATCTTGTTGAATCTTCTCTGAGTCTTCAATAGCTGATTGACAATTTGATCACTTCAAGACTCCGACCCAACTCACGAAATATGCCAACACAAAAAGCCGTAACAAAAATCCTACTTTTTCTGAGAGGATTACTGCAGACTTGTGTTTTTGGGAGTTTCGCGATTACCGCGGTGCTTAATTTGTATCTTGGCCTACAGGTGTCGGAACGGGGCGTGCGAGTACTCATTTTGCATCTACTCAGTGCAAGGATTGCAGCGGTTATTTTTTCAGATTTTTCTGAGATCATCTTGCAGGTAAAATTTGGCTATTTTCGGGGCTGGTTGTATAGACAGCGGCTTATTGTGCATTATTTGGATTAATTGTACACCGTTTGGGTTACCTTTACAGTGTGCCATGTTTACCTGGAGTGAGGGCGTATTTGGGCTGTGCTTCGCATGCTTTGCGATCGAGGTGGGTGGTTGATATATCCCTCTATTTTGACTTGCTCACTAGGAATATTAGAGAGATTCCCCTTGTTTTAGGATCATGGATTAGTACTCGTGGTTGGATTATTGCATGCTTGTGTGGATATATGGTTAGGTATGTTAGCACTTAACCTTGCATGTGGAATTGAATATTAAATTAGGACAAAGTGATTTACCTGGATGGTGGGTACCACTTGGGGATATTTTTGGACATGCATAGGTGGATGATTCATGTGAAGGTGATACGTGGTTATGCGAGAAACATGATTGTTACTACTCCTTATTTTTCTTTCCAAATGAGAACACTTGCATGCTTGTATGAACATCTAGATAGGCCATCTTTTATTGCTACACTATTATGTTGGAATCTGACTTAGGAGAAACCATGTTTGTTCTTTCTCCTTTCTTTCTAGACTCTAGATACGTTACTCGGGTTCGAGCGGGGATTTGGGATAGTGTAGTCAGGGCCTGGATTGTAGATTGTGGGGTATTGCGGCGACCGCGGATATTGGGCGGTTGACCGGATGCCGATTGACGGACATGATTGTAGATTGTGGGGTATTGCGGCGACCGCGGATAATGGGTGGTTGACCAGATGTTGGTTGTGGGACATGATTGTGGATGGCAGGGTATTGCGGCAACCGTGGATATTGGGCGGTTGACCGGAGTTCGGTTGTTGGACCTGATTGTGGTTTATGGGATACTGCGGCAACCGCAGATATTGGGCGATTGACCGGATATTTACTTATGCATCAGATTGGGGATCGGAGTTCCATTAGTGGAGGGATTTGTTCCACTTGGGCATTGTAGTGATTCAGTCATGCTTTTATGATACTTGTGACATAGTTACTTTCCTCGTGTGGGTAGCTCCCCTCGAGTTCCACTCCGGAGCGTGGGGGTCAGACAGTTATTGACAGTTTTGCTATCATATCGGCGCAGCTTTACTTGCCCGATGATGAGGGCGGCAGCAGGAGTTTTTGCTATCACATCGGCGCGGCTTACTTGCCTGATGATGAGGGCGGCAGCAGGCTGTACCGATTTTTACTGGTGGATAGATTGGGTTTATTTGGGACGGTTGGTTACTGATGCATACGGTTATTCCATTCTGGGACTGCACTTAGAGGCATAGTAGTGGTAGTTTCCTTTTTCAGCAGTTTTATTGCTTACCTCTCTTCTTCCCCTTTTTGCCTCTGGTAGACCTAGTGGGTGTGTCGGAGTCTGAGGATTTACCAACTAGGGGAGGCTACTTGTCACGCCCCGGCGTCGAAACTGCGACCCGGGCTCGCCAACAGATCCGCCGCCCATACGAGAAGCCCCGTATAGACGAAGCGACTAACCTGCAAAAGATCAACTATACTAAACAGATATCAGAGCTGAAAGTAAACTGCTAGAAATAAAATATATACAACTCAAACTCCTCCCCAAAAGAACATAAATCTCTCAAGCAGTAAAATAAAAGTACAACTCTATACCTCACTACAAAAGTCTCTCAACAAGAACTCTCAAAAGTAAAGGGGTACATCTACTCTCTGGACGACGACGACTGGTAGGGATCAGCCGGATCAACAACAGGAGCAGCAGGAACAGGAGTAGAAGTTCCTGTGGGAAAAGACACCACGACGGGTGTGAGAACTACGTCCCAAGTAGTTCTCAGTGGGTGCCGCCAACAAGCCCGACGGTCTGCCCACTAAGTCTACTAGAGGCATAAAGTAACAATATAATACTGAAATGAAAGGGCTGGAAAAGTAACTCTACAGCTACTATGCCTCTATCTAGATGCTCAAAACGTGGAACAGATGGAAACATGATGCATCTACTAACTCCCAAAGTACAGTCACCCAATCTACACTGACTGCCGCATAGGGTCCAGTCAAACCTGCGCCTACCTACTGCCGTTACATCCCGGAGGACCGGTGTCACGCCCCGGGGTCGAAACTGCGACCCGGGCTCGCCAACAGATCCGCCACCTATGCCAACCTGCATAAGCGAAGCGTCCTACCTGCAAGAAAAGTACTACAGCTAAACAGATATCAGAGCTATATAAGTAAAAATCTGCTGTATAACTAAAATCAATCACTGTACAACTGGAAATAATACAACAATGTTCGCCTCCCAAAATAATAATAATACAATATCCTCAAATGCAAGCTCTAAACCCAACCGGGAGGTATCTCCAATAAATACAACAGTGTACAGTCTCTCAATACATAATATATCCTCACTACAGAAAGTCTCTCAAAAGAGAAAAAAATAAAATAACTAATCTACTGAAGATCTCCTCTGAAGGGTACCGCTACTCTCCAACGACGGGTAGGGATCTAGCACGCGACTCCCTCGCCTCGAACAACCACCGCAGAATCCGCAACACCCGCTAAGACTCTACAAAACAAGGGAGAGGAAGGAAAAGGGAGGGGGAAGACCCCCAAAGGGTGTGAGAACTACACCAAAAAGGGAGTTCTCAGTGGGTACCACCGCCAGACCTGACGGTCTGCCCACTAAGTCCTCAAGATACGTAAAATAACCAAAGCCGTAAGGACTGAAATAAGGAAGCTGGAGACTCTCAACAGCTATCCTGCCTCTATCTAAATGCCCAAGATGGGAGAACCAACGAAGGGTATGCAACCACTAGCACATGAAGTGCACAATCGACCCAATCGATAGACCAGTAATCACTGGCACTACCTGCTATGCCTGCTATGCCTGCCATGCCTGCCATGCCTGCCTACTATGCCTGCCTTGCCTGCCTACTATGCCTGCCTTGCCTGCCTACTATGCCTGCCTTGCCTGCCTACTATGCCTGCTTTAGAAATGCTCAAGAACTCAGCTGCGGGAATACTGACCGACTACTGACCGGTACGATCGCATCCCAAAATAGGTGACAGACCGACTACTGACCGGTACGGTCGCACCCAAAATAAGTAACAGACCGGCTCCTGACCGGCACGGTCGCACACTAAATAAGTAACAGACCGACTCCTAACCGGCACGGTCGTACACTAAATAAATGACAGACCGGCTCCTGACCGGCACGGTCGCCCACTAAATAAATGACAGACCGGCTCCTGATCGGCACGGTCGCACACTAAATAAGTAGGAAACTCTGGCCACTGGAGAAATCCGATAACCAATCTGGTGCAATAATAACCACCCGGTCGACCGCCCAAAGTTCGCGGTCGCCGCAATACCCTGCCACCAAGCCCAGCCTGTCCCATATCCCAAGAATCTGACTACACTATCCCAAACCCCCTGCTCGCGCCCGAGCAACATAGACCGCCTGACTAACAAAGGAGGAGAAAGGGAAAAGCATGGTTTCTCCTAAGTCAAGTTCCAATAAGTAGTGTAGCAGTAAAAGATGGCCTAACTAGATGACCATACAAACATGCTTTTGTCCTCAGAAACGATAAAAGTGGGTAACACATGTAATAGCAAAGCATGCTAAAAAGTCCCTACTATGCTGTACTAATCTCACACAAGTAGGCTGATGAATAAACATGTACAAGAACCACATGATCTAGGCCATTCCTTGCTTACCTCTCGCTCGTATCGGTTGTACAACAAATATGTCGGTCATCAATCATAGAGGGGTGACATCCCCACAAGTGCACTTATATTCGCCATAACATAAACACCTTATACAGTTACCACTATTAAGCTTACCCACCTGAAGCGCTTAAACCAAGGTAAACCTGAAGTCGGTGAAGAGCGCAGACGCCCACGGTCCAAATTCTGCCGAAACTGCATCCCCGGTACATGTCGCGAAGGCCTCGGCTCCAACAGTTAAAAGTACCCCGAAATCAAAGTCTACAGATCCATCGGGTCCAGCAACACTTGTAAACACCCCTGGGTACAACAATAAGGTCCAACATTACACTTTTATTCCAAAAATATTCCAAGTATACAACATCAGAAAACAGCCCCGAAGATGTGCAGTTTTCACCTGCAGAACGGATTCTGAAAAATCCAATAAAATTACTGTCGCGTTCCTCGCGTCGATACCTTCGAAACGAGTACCTGCACGTCAAATTCCGAGCCCCGTAGGCCGAGTTACAAATTCCACAATATAGGGCGCTCACAAACACACAACCACACAACTGTATTTCCTTGCACAGATAAAGGGCGAAAAATATACCTTCGGGCAAGCTTCAGAAAAATCCACTAAAAATACTGTGACAATCCTCGCGTCGAGTAGATGAAAAAAGTGTATAAGCACGTCGCCATACGATGCCCGGTTGCGGAGATATCGCCGAAAAACCACGCCGCTGTCCAAATCTCCATCACAGAAATGGGGTCACAGTAAGCTCGAACAAACACCTCGAAAACGTCGGAATGAGGGAAAGCTGAAGATACCTAGATCGTAGATCTGTCCGTCGCGCGTCCAGCGGCGAAGAAATCACTCGAAAAGGTGGTCGGAGTAGGCCGGGGGAGCTCGCGCACCGAAACGCGACGAAGGGGAACCCAAATGGACGAGCATCGTGCCGCACCGTAAAAATGGAAACCTCGATAAGCGTGCCACAAAAAAATCTCAAAACTTTGCAGAAGGATGCAGCGTAGCTCGGGGATCATCTTTGCTGAAGACACCTTAGCAAGGGGAGGCTCAGAAATGTGGCAAAAGGGGTGAAGAAGGAGGCTCGGATCCTATTTATAGGCTCCAGAAAACAAATCGAATAATTCCGGATGTATCCCCACTTCCGGGCGCTGGCACTTTTCGGGCTGCTACAGTATTGGGCCCGGCCCAACACTGTGCGCGCCCGAAACCCTCCTGGGCCCCCACGTCGCCCGCCAACCAGCGAACAGCCGGGCCAGCTGCTCCCCTTGCGACGCGTGGTCACCCGCGGGAGCCGACACGTGGCGCGCCCGAGCGCGGGAGACCGTGTCAACGCGCCCACGTGCGCGCCTGTGCCGCCGCCTGCCATCTCTGCACGCACGTGCCCCGAGGCGCCCAGCACCCGCTCCGTGGACCCGGTCCACTGCACCGTCAAATCATAAGCCGCCACGTGTCACCCTCCGGTCCACCGTACACCGCGCCATTTCCCGTGGACCGCGCCCCCCTGCGCCGGCCAACCGAGATCCGCCACGTGGCCCGCGACCGGTGCACGCCTCCGCGGTGGACCGCGCACCTGCCCGCGCCTGCCCACGCCACGCTCCGCCGCTGCCGCCGCTGCCCGCCGCCGCCGGCGCCGGAACAGTACCAAGAAGCCTCGAAAATTGCGCGCGTCATCCGGGCTCCGAAAAATACAAGTGAATAGTCTATTTTCATCGTTTTCGCGCGCTGAATCCAAATCCGAAGTCCATTTTGCCAAATTCCAACTTTAAAAATTGCCGAAGGCATCCGGGAAGATGTTCTTTTGTCCAAACTTCGCGCTGAGCCCAATTTTAATATTCATTGCGCGCAAAATCACTTCTAAGCATTCGACGGGGTCCACCGATCACCCACGTGATCCATTTAACACACTGAGCCCATCACTTGTGTCCAATTGGCGCCCAAATACCACTGACATGCCCCATAGGCCTCTAGGAGCTGCTGGTCAACCAGTAATCTCGTCGTGGGGATCCGGGTCCTCACATCCTCCCCGACTAAAGAAAGTTTCGTCCTCGAAACTAGCTCAATTCCACCAGGAGTCACAAACAACAAGGGTAAGTACTCAACATCATCATCATCAGCTCCTAAGTCATCACTCACTCCCCGTGATTACTCCTCAACAACAATAACAGCAACATCCAGTACGGCATAGCCCGATTGCGCAATTCCTCCACTCACGAGCCAGAATTCGCAACGGGCGTCCCTCGTACTCCAAACACTCATAGATCTCAAAGGGGCGAGTTAATCACGGGCGAGGGATCCAAAAACACATCACTCCTGAGCTGAGACGTGAAATACCAAAGGGCTCCAATAAAAGGCTGGGGGAAACGGAAATAACCACTAGTGCAACACGCACCAAACCACATCCTGTGTCTACTCAACCAAGGCCACCCGAAGTATACCCACACTTTTATCCAATAAGGAAAAGAATCCAATAAGCTGGGGTCTTCACTCAGTTACTACCAGACCCAAACCACACGAGTGGACTACTCAACTGCAGGCTACCCTAAAAAAAAAAAAGATCCTCAAGAGACACAATCTCATGCCATAGTTGGTCACTCAACATGCCAACATAACCCCAACAGGCCCACGGGTCGAAGTCGATCTCTCAACTAATAAAGGACACCCTGACGGGGTCCAAACCGTCAGTGAACGGGACTGAAAACTAGCCCGAAAGGCGATCATAATGCTGATGCCCATCTCGCGGTCAAAACTCCGAACCATCAATGACAATCCGCGAAAATCCCTTTCAAGATGCTGAAATCTGAAGGCTCCACTGATGCCGCATGGTAGAAACTGTAAACTAAAGCTGAAATCTTATCTACCATATAGTACCGAACAAAAATGCTGAGTAATCAGGACTGATAGCCAAGCAGGCATGGCCTACGCCCAGGTATATCAATCAAAGCCGGAAATAATAGGCGTACTGAAAGGCTCAACTGTGGGATCCAAGCTGCCTGCAAAATAGCGGTTCGTCCTGCCATAATACTCATAGGGTCGGACTAATGAAGTGTGGACTGAAGATCATCCCATGGTAATTCTACAACCACAATGGGAGGCATCACAAAAACACGCAAATCCATCTCCCAACACAGGAAGTACTAACATTGGTGCTGGCATCAGTCTCATTATCTATCGGCCATGCCCTCTCGGCACTGCCAAGTCTAAGAAGCTCCTCCCCTCAAGAATAAATGTTGGTTTCAGCCAAACTCGAATAACATCCATTTGGTCGGATTCCACCGCCACTCCAATGGCTAGAATAAGGTGACCCAAAAAGGCATGCACTTGGAGCTAAAACTTGTACCTCAATAACTTGGCATACAGATTCATCCACACAGGTATGGTAGCACATCCAGAAAGTGCCCCTCGTGCTCCAAGTCGCTCTGGGAGTAAAGCAAATATCCTTGGGCAACACCACTCCCAATCCGTCCAAGCACAACTGGGACATACAATTCCTCAAATCTTGAAGTCGACAGGGTATTCGTCATTCCATTGGGTCTCACTATAAGCTCATAATGCCCCTACCGTGTCCTGAACGCCACCTAGGCGAAGTCATCGGCTGTCTAATTCCAAGTAGGTACTCGCATCATACACTAACTGCCGGAGTATAACTCCATCAAAAGGTCCTAGATACCGCCCGGACCTGTCTACACTCGAACGATAATAGGACCCTCACCGTCGTATATCAACGACGTGGCATCACCACCGTATACCAACGGCGTGGCATCACCGCCGTATACCAACGGTGTGGCACCAGGTCAAACAGACCCCTCGATCCATCAGATCCTGCAACTGCGCCATCAGCTCTCTCAGCTCTACAGGCGATATCCAATGAGGTGCCGTCGAGGGTGGCGCGGTTCCCCGAACCACGTCCAACGCAATCTCTATCTCCCTAACCGGCGGCATTATCAACAGCTCAGGTGAAATCACACCCGGGATCTCATGAGCAACAAGGATATCCCTGAGTCCCGGTGCCGCCGTAAGCACCTCTCACACTGTCGCTAAAACCTGTGTGCGCTAACAATCTCAACAAGCAAGCCTCCTCTAGTCCGCCTTGCCGAAGATCAAAGTCCTCTCTCGCCGCAGTCAAACATTCTGTGGCGTTGTGCCAATCAATCTCAAGCACAGGGTCGAAACACCGAATTGCTACAATTTCCAATAATTCTGCCGGTAACTCGCGGTCTCGGCCGCACTGGACATGATCCAAAAGCCTCCACCACATGCACAACCACAACAGGAACCTGTACCTCTAGTGCACGTGGTAACAAATCTGCCTCTAGCCCATGCAAGAGTGGAACATGCTCTAATTCCGACTTCTGTGGTGAAATCCCACCTGCGACACTCGATCCACTACCGTGGCGCCCTCCAACCGGGCGGCACAGATTCATCCGCTCAAAGCAAGTGGTTGTCGCTCAATCTGCCTGAAAATCAGGACTATCCACAAGGAAGCACGACCTCTGTCTCTGATCATATTGAGGCGACGAATAAGGTCCTCCGCAGATAACAAATCCACGCTACCGATGCGCCACTCCAAAAAGATACTGATGCTGCCATCGGGGTCCACCCGATCTTCGGCATCTCGGGAACTCGTTATCCTGGAATGAGGGAAAGCTGAAAATACCTAGATCGTAGATCTGTCCGTCGCGCATCCAGCAGCGAAGAAATCACTCGAAAAGGTGGTCGGAGTAGGCCGGGGGAGCTCGCGCACCGAAGCGCGACAAAGGGGAACCCAAATGGACGAGCGTCGCGCCGCACCGTAAAAATGGAAACCTCGATAAGCGTGCCACAAAAAAATCTCAAAACTTTGCAGAAGGATGCAGCGTAGCTCGGGGATCATCTTTGCTAAAGACACCTTTGTTACGGAATTTGAGTTGGCGTATTTCGTGAATTCGGTTAAGTCTTGAAGATTGAAGATAAAGAAAGTTGGATCATTTAACTCAATCTCAAGAAAGAAGAATTCAAAAGGATCAGGTATGTTTAACTAATTATTTTTGGTGATCCGAATACTTCTTATAGTGTAGAAACACTTGGATGAATTTTTAATTGCATAAAAATCAAAAACTGGATATGGGACATGTTCAGGATCCGGATCAGACTTTCCAATCCGGATCCCGAAGGGTGTTCGTTCATACACAAGTTCAATCCGGATCGTAGCCTCCTTTGATCCGGATCCCGAACACTGGTTTTACCATTTTATTTGAACGATCCGGATCAGGCATCTCAATCCGGATCCCGAACGTTAGTGTTTGGTAAATTGTATGAACGATCCGGATCAGGCACTTCGATCCGGATCCCGAACCTTGGTTTTTCTGGAAACTGTTTGTCTCGCTACTGCAATCCGGATCGCCGAAGTCCGATCCAGATCGCCGTCCTGAAAAATTCCAGAAAAGGTTAGTTTTTGATTCTTATCCTCTTCCAATGGTTTCTAACCTATATATAGACCCTTTAATTCATCTTTTAGGGTAACCCACGAAAAAGGGAAAAAGACGACCGAAATAGATAGATCCACAAATAGAGAAGAAAGAAAATCAATAGATTTAATCTTATGTTTCTTCATCTATATTGATTGATTTGATTCTAGGTTTTCATACTCACATTTTGAGTAGAATCAAATCAATGAATACTTAGATGGTATTTCTGATCTATTTCTAATCTAAGTATTCGGCGGATCATCACCACCCGAAAACAACGATTTCCCCAAAATCGGCGCGTGGACTCGCGTGGCCTTGTGGATTCAAGGTGCTACCGCTCTCGTGGATTCGGAGCGAGGTACGTTCGTGGATTCGAAGCGTGCTACTGGGTGAAGACCGTGGATTCGGTCGGACGTCGTGGATTCGGCGTTGGACGCAGATCGTGGATTCGAGAAGCGTTGCGGAGCGAGCGGAGAAGATCAACTAGGAGCGTATGGAAAAGGTTGAGTCGTCTGTGAGTACGATATATCACCTTGTACGTGTTTAATTCTAGTGGATTTCACCGTGTTATCGGTCCCGTGGTTTTTTACTCCGGTTTGGAGTTTTCCACGTAAAAATCTCTGCGTGTTATTTATTTTTCCGCATTGGGTTTTATATCGCAAAGATTTTTGAGTGTTTATTGTTTACACCTATTCACCCCCCTCTAGGTGTTTTTTCTCCTATTTAGATCCAATTATACATAACCCGACAAGTGGTATAGGAGCGGGAATAGGGTTGTAAACAATGGTTGAAGGTGGAAACATCAACGACCTCCGTTCTTCGATGGAACAAATTATGCGTACTGGAAAATACGGATGAAATCCTTTTTAATTTCCATCGACGAACGGGTGTGGCAATCAATTGAATTAGGATGGTCTAATCCAACTGAAATTCTTGCTGATGTTCGCACCATCAAACCTAGGTCGAAATGGACCAAGAAAGAGATAGATTCTTCTTCTTACAATGGCAAAGGGATTAACGCTTTATTTAATGCTTTGTCGCAAACAGAGTTCTCTCGCGTCTCGGCATATGAGACTGCGAAAGAAATCTGGGATGTTCTTCAAGTTACGCATGAGGGAACTAACCTTGTGAAGATTCAGAAACTGCAAATGCTTACGAGCAAGTTTGACTCTATTTTCATGGCAGAAAATGAATCGTTCACAGACTATTACACACGATTGCAAGACATCGTAAACTCATGTGCTAACTTGGGAGAGAAGATTCCAGAATTTAAAGTTGTAAGAAAAATATTAAGAACTCTTCCCTAAAGATTTCGTTCCAAGGTTACGGCCATTGAAACTATTAAACACCCGGACGAAATCCGTGTAGAAGAATTAGTTGGTTCATTACAAACTTATGAAATGACATTTCCTACTAACTATTCTTCTGGAAAAGCATCCTCTTCTAAGTCTTCAGGTTTTGCGTTGAAAACAACAAAAGAAGAAGACGCGGATTCATCCTCCTCAGACGATGACGTAAACCTATCTATGGAGGACCTTGAGAAGCAGCTTGCTCTCTTGACAAGAAGATTTCGCCGAAACTTTCGAAGGGGTAACTCAAGCAAAACTCCATCCTTCGTAAAGTTGAAGAAAGGCAAAGGTTCTTCAAGTTTCAAGCCAAGAAAGCAAGAGGGTTTTTCTAAGGATAAGAAAAGCTCAGAAGGACAAGTCCAATGCTTCAAGTGCCGAGGGTACGACCATATCTCAACGGAGTGTCCTAATAAGAATCCGTCAAAGAAGAAAGCGATGCAAGCCGTCACTTGGGATGACACCTCATCGTCAAATGAGTCATCGTCAAGTGATGAAGAAGATAACGCAACAGCGTTCCACGCGTCCACATCTTCACCCTTCATGTGCTTAATGGCTAATACATTCGAGTCAGTGTCCAACTCCACTGTTGAAAAGATTGCAACGGACGATGAATCGGATAACTCGGAAGGTGAAGATTTTGCTCTAGCCTATCACAGACTTTTGAGGGATTCAAAGAAACTGGCTAAGCAAAACAAGGGGTTGAGAGAGAGATTGCAGGATCTCGAAGAAGAACTAAAAAGGGTAACTTCTCTCTCGACCGATCTTGAAGTGGAAAGGGATAATCTGATAAAAGCAAATGCTTCACTTCAAGAGTCCAATGAGCAATTCGAGAAGAATTATGTAGATATGGTGAACAAAGCGAATTACTTCTTGAAGCTCAACGGTGAGGCTCGACAGGAAAAGTTGGAAATGACAGAGACCATTCTCCAACTCAAGGATGACTTACAGCGATTTTCATCAGGAAGGAGTAAGTTGGATAAGCTTCTTGGTCTCGGTCAATCAAACAAGTTCGGCCTCGGATACAATCGAACTAAAGACAATTTTAGTTCGGTTGGGACAGTCTTTGTGCCCCAGTCGGTATCTCCTCCTCCGACACCGGAATTGACGACAAACAATGACAACAAACCTACTTCCCCCTCTTCGGAATCGTCAAGCATCAAGGTATGTTTTCGTTGTGGTATTGCAGGGCATATAAGAAGAAATTGCAAGATGGGAGCCAAACGCTCAACTCAAGCACTTCTTGCAACAACTACCAAAAGGGTGATTCCTCGGAAATCAAATGCAAATTACTCGAAGGAAAAGAGCCTCGGTAGTTCATCAAACAAGACGACAACGTCAAGGAAAAGTGATGGATCAAACAAGACGCTTTCACCAAAGGTATCAACCTCACAATCATTTCCGACGTACACCAAAACTCGAAAGGTTTGGGTACGCAAAGGTGAAGTTTTCCCTTGTCTTGTTACAAATATTTCCTTGCATGCTTATGATAATTCGTCTTGGTATCTGGATAGCGGGTGTTCCCGTCACATGACCGGTGACAAAAACTGCTTTCAAAACTTTGAGAAAATCTCCGGAGGACTTGTAGTTTTCGGAGACGGTCAGTCTTCCAAAATTGTTGGAAAAGAAACAGTAGCTATTCCAGATGGCCCGATTCTAAATAATGTGTTATTTGTTGATGGCCTTAAGACTAACCTCATAAGTATCAGTCAACTTTGTGGCAATGGTTTTTCAGTTAATTTTTCATCTGTTGAATGCATTGTAACTGACAAGGACCATGTTTTCTTTTTAAAGGGGGTTAGATCTGAAAACAATTGTTATGTTGTTCCCAATAAAATTTCTGAAAATTGTAACTTAGCCTCTTTGAATAATGAAACACTTTGGCATGAAAGGCTAGGTCACATAAATTTTAAGGAACTTGCTAGAATTTCTAACAAAGACGTGGTCAAGGGGGTTCCTAAACTTTCACTTAAACAAAACATTGTGTGTGGTGGTTGTCAAAAGGGAAAACAATCTAGGACTGCACACAAGAACTTGAACCACGTCGGTACCAAACGGCCCTTGGAATTATTGCATATGGATCTTATGGGGCCGACACGTCAACCATCCTTGGGAGGTAAATGGTATATTTTCTTATTGGTTGATGATTTCTCTAGATACTCATGGGTAGCATTTTTAAAAGAGAAAGCTGATACTTTTGATTCTTTTCACGAGATTTGCCTTCGTATTATGATTGAAAAGAATGAAAAGATCATTCGTGTTAGAAGTGATAGAGGTGGAGAATTCATAAATTCTAATTCATTGATTTTTGCACTTCCAATGGCATTAAACATGAATTCTCAGCACCCTATACACCTCAACAGAATGGTGTAGTCGAGCGCAAAAACAGGGTTGTACAAGAGATGGCACGTGTTATGCTTCACAGCCGGAATTTACCGTTACATTTTTTGGGCTGAAGCTGTGAACACTGCAATCTATGTTATTAATCGAGTTTATTTGCGCCCGGGAACGTTAAATACACCATATGAACTATGGTGTTGTAGAAAACCCAACATCAAATATTTTCGCATCTTTGGGAGTCGGTGTTACATTTTACGTGACCGCGAAAATCTTAGAAAATTTGACTCTCGAAGTGACGAAGGGATTTTCATGGGGTATTCTACAAATAGTAGAGCATATCGGGTATTTAACTTGGAATCTAAAACAATTGTAGAATCCATAAATGTTAAAGTAGATGAAGCTTTCCACTTTGCATCTGATAAATCTACCCCTGATATCTCTCTTGATGATGATACTCTTGTAAATGCATCTTCTCATGATAATACTTCCAATATTAATGATGCATCTAATGGTTCTTCAAGCTTATCTGATGTGAAGGAATCATCTCATGTACCTCCGAGTACTCCATTACAACAAACGTTACGCATCTCCAAGGATCATCCTGAATCAAACATCATTGGAGACCCACAAGAAGGAGTCAAAACTCGGAGACAGTTGGTTTGTGGATTCGCTTGTTACGTTTCCATGATCGAACCAAAGAACGTCGATGAAGCTCTTTAGGATGACTACTGGATTGAAGCAATGCAGGAAGAGCTCCATCAGTTTGAACGAAATAAAGTCTGGGAATTAACGACGCCTCCGAAGCAACACAATGTGATCGGTACTAAATGGATTTTCAAGAACAAGAAAAATGAGGATGGTACCATCATCAGGAACAAAGCACGTTTAGTTGCTCAAGGCTACTCTCAAATAGAAGGTATAGACTTTGATGAAACGTTCGCCCCTGTAGCTAGACTCGAGTCCATTCGTATCTTATTCGCTATTGCTTGTCACTTTAAAATAAAACTCTTTCAAATGGACGTTAAGAGCGCATTTTTAAATGGGTTTTTAAATGAGGAAGTTTATGTGGCTCAACCGAAAGGTTTTGTAGACTGTAAACTACCTAACCATGTTTTTCGTTTGAAAAAGGCTCTTTACGGTTTAAAACAAGCACCGCGAGCATGGTACGAAAGGTTGACAAAGCACCTTTTGGAGAAGGGCTATACTCGAGGGGGAGCAGACAGGACTCTCTTTGTGAAGCATTATCAGGATAACTTCATTGTTGCACAAATCTATGTCGATGACATTGTATTTGGAGCAACAAAGGATAATGATGCTTCTAAATTCGCAGAAACCATGGAAAGCGAATTTGAGATGTCGATGATGGGCGAACTGACATACTTTCTTGGATTGCAAGTGAAACAAAATGGTGAAGGCATCCATCTGTGTCAATCCAAGTATGCGAAGGAGTTGGTAAAGAAATTCGGGTTAGAAGATTCTAAAGATTTTCCTACTCCTATGGGAACTAGCAATAAGGGATTAGGAAGTGAATCTCTTAGTGAGAATGTAGATGAGAAACTTTATCGCAGCATGATTGGAAGTCTACTTTACCTCACAGCTAGTCGCCCGGACATATCCTTTAGTGTTGGGATTTGCGCGAGATATCAATCAGCACCAAAGGATGTTCACCTGAAAGCGGTGAAACGGATCATCCGGTACATCAAAGGAACCATTAATTTCGGAATTTGGTATCCTATGGGAACAAGTCTAGACATTATAGGATACTCAGATGCGGATTGGGCAGGATCTGTGGATGATCGGAAAAGTACGAGTGGTGCATGTTTTTATCTTGGCCATTGCCTTGTTGCATGGCATAGTAAAAAACAAAACTGCATTGCACTCTCGACTGCCGAAGCGGAATACATCTCAGCGGGTAGTTGTTCAACTCAACTCATTTGGATGAAAAGCGTGTTGAGCGACTTCCGGATTTCAGCAGCTTCGGTAACTGTTTTATGTGACAACACTAGTGCTATAAACATTTCAAAAAACCCTGTGTTGCACTCAAGAACAAAACACATTGAACTTAGATATAATTTTCTTAGAGAGCTAGTTGAATCAAATATTCTTCAAATTTCCTACATTTCAACTGAAGATCAATTAGCTGACTTTTTAACAAAACCGTTGGATCAAAAATGTTTTATTCATTTGCGTAAAGCAATTGGAATGCTTTCCTTGAAATAACCTCTTTTTGAAACTTTTGTTTTGGTTAGGTTTTGTTTTTGTGTTTTTGTTCACTATCTATGCTTAGACATAGAACATTAATTGAGCATTAGTTTTTATTGACTTTAACTGCATCCTTTTATATGTTTAGAAATTTATTATGCTTTGGATATCATGATAATTCATTTGATGCAATGATCATTTATGTGAATTAAATCATCTTTGTGTTGATCAAAGTCAATTTCTCTCTCAATGATCTCTTGGTATAGTTTTTATCTTATTTGACTGTTTAGTCGAGTATGAAATCGAGATCAATATTTGGCTGAATACTTTATATCTTAAATAATTGATAGCCAATTGAGGGGGAGTCAAAGAAAAAGTGTTATGCTCAAAAGATGTGGAAAGAGTTACATCCCAATGAGGAGTGTGAAAACTACCACCACATGGAGGAAAGAGCTACCACCTCGGTCGTCCGAGTACTGTGTGCAGCTACCACATGTATACCAAGCAAGGTTTTTCAAGTTTGATTAAATAAAATGCATGTTGAAATACTTGACTCTGTCAAAATTTCAAGGTTGGCATAAGGTGGGATTTTTAATGAAAGATGCTCAAAGAGCCACTCTCTTCAATAAATTGACTAGATATATTATCTAACTTATCTGGGATTTCAGACATCTATTGATCTTTGTATTTCATTTTCTTTACCGAATTAATGATTTGATAAAGGCATTACTCATAAGATCAAGTTAGATGTAATTGAAGTTGTTCAACTTTAAGGGATTTAGTTTTTATAAATTTTTGTTTCATTTGTTGGATGTTATTGATAGATTTGGTATAATCTATTTCTTGTTGTATGAAACGATGATTTTCATTTAAAGTTGATACACAAAAGTGCTTACAATCTTTTTCTGGATTTTCTAGAATTTTTCTGAATTTTTCTGAAGAAAAGGTTGGAGCCGATCCGGATTGGACAAGCCGATCCGGATCCCGAACGCAGGTATTCTCTGCGGGTAGCCGATCCGGATCGGAATCACGAACTGATCCGGATCGCGGCTAGGGTTTTATATAGAACAAAAGGGTTTTGAATTCTTTTTACTCCAATCTTTTGTTCAAAAGTCTCCAGAGCTTCTCTCTCTAGAATTCATCCATCTTGGAAGCTTTCAAACTCAAGTTCTTCAATTCTAAGTAAGTTTTATTGATCAAAATCTCGGTTTTTCACAGTTTTTCATATTTTTCCTCAAAAACGTGATGAATTTCCGTATCTTTCTCGTTTGTGGATGGTTTTTGATCAAATTTCTTTTGAAATAAGAACTCTGGGTAGATTAGTTTTGATTATATGCTAGGTATTCTCATGATAAACGGATTTTTGGCCTTCAATTTCAAAAATTTCGGTTTTAGGGCATATAATGAGAATTTTCGAAAATCATGCGATTGATCTATTTTTAAAATTCTTTTTGCAAAACTAATTTGATTCTTAGTCTCTCTACGCGATAATGATTGTTTGGGTACAATTTTTTCAAACTTTTGAAAATTAACAATTTTTCGTGTTCTTGAGTTGTTGCTCACAGGATTTTCTTTTCACAAGAAACAGCAACAATGACGTTTTCGTGGATCATCTTCCTGCTAGTTGCCATGGTACACACTCGAGCAACAAACAAACTGAAAAGAGCTAAGAAAACTCAACGGAAAGGTGAGTTTCTTCTGGTCAGCGACTCAGAAGCTGAAGCAGATAATCAAGAAGTTGATTGGGACAAACTGTCGGATGATGAATCTATGCCTGTTCAACCTAAGCAAAAAACTTTCGACACGTCAAAAGGTAAAGCGCTAATGACATCCTCTATCTCAATGAAAAGAAAAAGACTGGCTCGACGGTTTGGACGATCACGAGGTTTCGAGATTAACGAACCAATTGTTCCGGATTCTCCACCTCGTGAGGAACAAGTGTTCGTCAATGCGGATCGCCTAAGGGCATTTGAGAATCGTGAGTGCATTGGCGAGAGGCATGTTAATATTGAGGCTCTACGAGATCACTCCCCTGAGTTTGGTGTTCTGATTGAACAAGCAAACCTTATTCAAGTATGCCGATTCCCAGAAATGCTTGGATACTGTCTGCATCACGTGAGGACCTTCTATACAAATGCACGGCACCTTCGAGAACATGAAAATGGTCCGATGGAGTTTTACACGAATATCCAAGGCACAAAGTTTAAGATTACTCCACAGTTAATTGGTGAGGTTTTGGGAATGCAAGCCAGCAAGACAGGAGTTAATTACTTGAAGGGAAAGGTTTTGACAAACACGTTGTGGCAAATGGTCATAAAGGGAATTTGTTTGGAGGGAACTCAATCAACGGAGAAATCTATCAAATCCAAAGAACTTCGTCTTGAGTACCGGTTCCTAAACTTCATCACATGTTATAATATCCTTCCGAATATGCAGACGAAAGTCTTAAGATGGGATCGAATGCTGTTTTTGTATCTCTTAGGACATCCGTCAGAGGCAATGGGATTAAATATCAACATTCCATACATTATTTGGAATAGAATGACGAGATATGTTGAGCATCCTCATCCCACTAAAAGGATCCCATTTCCATTGATTATAATGAGGATCCTAAAGAGATTTCAAGTTGATATTAGTTCAACAACTTATCATCACTGCTTGGGCATGATCGATGAGTCCACCATTGTCAAGTCTTTTCACAAATTGCCTCATGTCACTCCAGTTCCTCCATGCGGAACGAAACCAAGTACCGGCACTTCCGCATCACCATCACAACCGGCACCCGCACCAGCGGATGAAGCATCTGTCTCATCCATCTACAAAGAACAACAACGTTTATCCTTTGAGCAGGACAGATTTCGAAGGAACAGAAGAGAATTTCCAATGAGCTTCAGCTCATCACGGCAGCTCATATTACCATAACTAAGAAGATCAATTCAATGAACAAGCTGGTGAAAAAGATGTTCTCTAAGATGGGTTGCACGAGCTCTGAAGACTCTGAATCAGATGATTGATTTGTGCTCAAACTTTTCTTTTTCTTGTGCAGATTTTTAATCTTTTCTTGTGCAGGTTTTAAGTTTCAGTTTTTAGTTTTAGTTCTTACAGTTTTGGTTCTTGAACTTGTTAACTTTTCTCTCCTTTTTGGTAATTTTGGCTAACTTTGTGACAAAAAGGGGGAGAGAATATTAGAACAGTTTGAACAATGAAACTATGATCGACAATGAAACTATGTCGATTGCCTTGATTGTCCAGTTGAACCATGAAGGTAAGTAAGGTAAGTAGAACTTCAACTTTTGGTTTTCATTTGTGATTGCATGCATGCCTCGACTAACTATTTGCTAACTATTTGGGCATGTAATATAACTAACAAGTTGATGTTCACTAACATGACATTTGGATTTTGATTGCATAGAAGATATGTTGGTTTTTAACTATGATCCAGTTACATATCTGAATGTATAAATGTCATGGTAAGTATATGAGTATAAACTTCATCTCTGTATGTGGTTTTTGAATGATATAAAATTCTTGAGGTATCTAACGATTTCTTTTGTCAAGAATGATTTCTTTTGCAGAGAGTTCAGATGTCTAAGTCTAGAGTCTATTTTAGGAGTTTAACTCATGTATCTATTTTATTTTGGATCTCCATTGTAAATTTTTGTTGTATGGTGATAGCAACAAAAATATCTTTTTGAATTTTCTTGAGTGGATTTATGTTTTGTCACGAAACCGCCAAAGGGGGAGATTGCTACGGAATTTGAGTTGGCGTATTTCGTGAATTCGGTTAAGTCTTGAAGATTGAAGATAAAGAAAGTTGGATCATTTAACTCAATCTCAAGAAAGAAGAATTCAAAAGGATCAGGTATGTTTAACTAATTATTTTTGGTGATCCGAATACTTCTTATAGTGTAGAAACAGTTGGATGAATTTTTAATTGCATAAAAATTAAAAACTGGACATGGGACATGTTCAGGATCCGGATCAGACTTTCCAATCCGGATCCCGAAGGGTGTTCGTTCATACACAAGTTCAATCCGGATCGTAGCCTCCTT
>CM055064.1:41800796-41909625 GCA_029204045.2 Tillandsia leiboldiana | reverse complement strand
CTCTACGAGATCACTCCCCTGAGTTTGGTGTTCTGATTGAACAAGCAAACCTTATTCAAGTATGCCGATTCCCAGAAATGCTTGGATACTGTCTGCATCACGTGAGGACCTTCTATACAAATGCACGGCACCTTCGAGAACATGAAAATGGTCCGATGGAGTTTTACACGAATATCCAAGGCACAAAGTTTAAGATTACTCCACAGTTAATTGGTGAGGTTTTGGGAATGCAAGCCAGCAAGACAGGAGTTAATTACTTGAAGGGAAAGGTTTTGACAAACACGTTGTGGCAAATGGTCATAAAGGGAATTTGTTTGGAGGGAACTCAATCAACGGAGAAATCTATCAAATCCAAAGAACTTCGTCTTGAGTACCGGTTCCTAAACTTCATCACATGTTATAATATCCTTCCGAATATGCAGACGAAAGTCTTAAGATGGGATCGAATGCTGTTTTTGTATCTCTTAGGACATCCGTCAGAGGCAATGGGATTAAATATCAACATTCCATACATTATTTGGAATAGAATGACGAGATATGTTGAGCATCCTCATCCCACTAAAAGGATCCCATTTCCATTGATTATAATGAGGATCCTAAAGAGATTTCAAGTTGATATTAGTTCAACAACTTATCATCACTGCTTGGGCATGATCGATGAGTCCACCATTGTCAAGTCTTTTCACAAATTGCCTCATGTCACTCCAGTTCCTCCATGCGGAACGAAACCAAGTACCGGCACTTCCGCATCACCATCACAACCGGCACCCGCACCAGCGGATGAAGCATCTGTCTCATCCATCTACAAAGAACAACAACGTTTATCCTTTGAGCAGGACAGATTTCGAAGGAACAGAAGAGAATTTCCAATGAGCTTCAGCTCATCACGGCAGCTCATATTACCATAACTAAGAAGATCAATTCAATGAACAAGCTGGTGAAAAAGATGTTCTCTAAGATGGGTTGCACGAGCTCTGAAGACTCTGAATCAGATGATTGATTTGTGCTCAAACTTTTCTTTTTCTTGTGCAGATTTTTAATCTTTTCTTGTGCAGGTTTTAAGTTTCAGTTTTTAGTTTTAGTTCTTACAGTTTTGGTTCTTGAACTTGTTAACTTTTCTCTCCTTTTTGGTAATTTTGGCTAACTTTGTGACAAAAAGGGGGAGAGAATATTAGAACAGTTTGAACAATGAAACTATGATCGACAATGAAACTATGTCGATTGCCTTGATTGTCCAGTTGAACCATGAAGGTAAGTAAGGTAAGTAGAACTTCAACTTTTGGTTTTCATTTGTGATTGCATGCATGCCTCGACTAACTATTTGCTAACTATTTGGGCATGTAATATAACTAACAAGTTGATGTTCACTAACATGACATTTGGATTTTGATTGCATAGAAGATATGTTGGTTTTTAACTATGATCCAGTTACATATCTGAATGTATAAATGTCATGGTAAGTATATGAGTATAAACTTCATCTCTGTATGTGGTTTTTGAATGATATAAAATTCTTGAGGTATCTAACGATTTCTTTTGTCAAGAATGATTTCTTTTGCAGAGAGTTCAGATGTCTAAGTCTAGAGTCTATTTTAGGAGTTTAACTCATGTATCTATTTTATTTTGGATCTCCATTGTAAATTTTTGTTGTATGGTGATAGCAACAAAAATATCTTTTTGAATTTTCTTGAGTGGATTTATGTTTTGTCACGAAACCGCCAAAGGGGGAGATTGCTACGGAATTTGAGTTGGCGTATTTCGTGAATTCGGTTAAGTCTTGAAGATTGAAGATAAAGAAAGTTGGATCATTTAACTCAATCTCAAGAAAGAAGAATTCAAAAGGATCAGGTATGTTTAACTAATTATTTTTGGTGATCCGAATACTTCTTATAGTGTAGAAACAGTTGGATGAATTTTTAATTGCATAAAAATTAAAAACTGGACATGGGACATGTTCAGGATCCGGATCAGACTTTCCAATCCGGATCCCGAAGGGTGTTCGTTCATACACAAGTTCAATCCGGATCGTAGCCTCCTTTGATCCGGATCCCGAACACTGGTTTTACCATTTTATTTGAACGATCCGGATCAGGCATCTCAATCCGGATCCCGAACGTTAGTGTTTGGTAAATTGTATGAACGATCCGGATCAGGCACTTCGATCCGAATCCCGAACCTTGGTTTTTCTGGAAACTGTTTGTCTCGCTACTGCAATCCGGATCGCCGAAGTCCGATCCGGATCGCCATCCTGAAAAATTCCAGAAAAGGTTAGTTTTTGATTCTTATCCTCTTCCAATGGTTTCTAACCTATATATAGACCCTTTAATTCATCTTTTAGGGTAACCCACGAAAAAGGGAAAAAGACGACCGAAATAGATAGATCCACAAATAGAGAAGAAAGGAAATCAATAGATTTAATCTTATGTTTCTTCATCTATATTGATTGATTTGATTCTAGGTTTTCATACTCACATTTTGAGTAGAATCAAATCAATGAATACTTAGATGGTATTTCTGATCTATTCCTAATCTAAGTATTCGGCGGATCATCACCACCCAAAAGGAACGATTTCTCCAAAATCGGCGCGTGGACTCGCGTGGCCTTGTGGATTCAAGGTGCTACCGCTCTCGTGGATTCGGAGCGAGGTACGTTCGTGGATTCGAAGCGTGCTACTGGGTGAAGACCGTGGATTCGGTCGGACGTCGTGGATTCGGCGTTGGACGCAGATCGTGGATTCGAGAAGCGTTGCGGAGCGAGCGGAGAAGATCAACTAGGAGCGTATGGAAAAGGTTGAGTCGTCTGTGAGTACGGTATATCACCTTGTACGTGTTTAATTCTAGTGAATTTCACCGTGTTATCGGTCCCGTGGTTTTTTACTCCGGTTTGGAGTTTTCCACGTAAAAATCTCTGTGTGTTATTTATTTTTCCGCATTGGGTTTTATATCGCAAAGATTTTTGAGTGTTTATTGTTTACACCTATTCACCCCCCTCTAGGTGTTTTTTCCCATATTTAGATCCAATTATACATAACCCGACAACCTTAGCAAGGGGAGGCTCGGAAATATGGCAAAAGGGGTGAAGAAGGAGGCTCGAATCCTATTAGTAGGCTCCAGAAAACAAATCGAATAATTCCAGATGTATCCCCACTTCCGGGCGCTAGCACTTTTTGGGCTGCTACAGTGTTGGGCCCGGCCCAACACTGTGCGCGCCCGAAACCCTCCTGGCCCCCCACGTCGCCCGCCAACCAGCGAACAGCCGGGCCAGCTGCTCCCCTTGCGACGCGTGGCCACCCGCGGGAGCCGACACGTGGCGCGCCCGAGCGCGGGAGACCGCGTCAACGCACCCACGTGCGCGCCTGTGCCGCCGCCTGCCATCTCTGCACGCACGCGCCCCGAGGCGACCAGCACCCGCTTCGTGGACCCGGTCCACTGCACCGTCAAATCATAAGCCGCCACGTGTCACCCTTCGGTCCACCGTACACCGCGCTATTTCCCGTGGACCGCGCCCCCCTGCGCCGGCCAACCGGGATCCGCCACGTGGCCCGCGACCGGTGCACGCCTCCGCGGTGGACCGCGCACCTGCCCGCGCCGCGCTCCGCCGCTGCCCGCCGCCGCCGGCGCCGCCCGCCGGCGCCGGAACAGTACCAAGAAGCCTCGAAAATTGCGCGCGTCATCCGGGCTCCGAAAAATACAAGTGAATAGTCTATTTTCATCGTTTTCGCACGCTGAATCCAAATCCGAAGTCCATTTTGCCAAATTCCAACTCTAAAAATTGCCGAAGGCATCCGGGAAGATGTTCTTTTGTCCAAACTTCGCGCTGAGCCCAATTTTAATATTCATTGCGCGCAAAATCACTTCTAAGCATTCGACGGGGTCCACCGATCACCCACGTGATCCATTTAACACACTGAGCCCATCACTTGTGTCCAATTGGCGCCCAAATACCACTGACACGCCCCATAGGCCTCCAGGAGCTGCTGGTCAACCAGTAATCTCGTCGTGGGGATCCGGGTCCTCACAACCGGACTTACGTAGGGCGTCCGTAGCTGCCAAAACTGGCCCAGCCAAAGGGACTGCGTCCGTAACTGCCAAAACTGGCCCAGTCAGAGGGACGGCGTCCGTGACTGCCAAAACTGGCCCAGTCGGAGGGACGGCGTCGACAAGTCGCGATACCAAAGTGCAGACCCACCCCGGACGTGGCACTCGAGGGGAGCGACCCCAACGAGGACAAGGGTATCCGCGCACTCTGTCGAGCTCAGGTGGCACTGCAGGCTATAGTCCAAAATCCACGCCCACGCTCTGAACGGAAGGACTCAATCATCAAACATCTCGCACAACAGTCGGAGCACTCTCGACGACTCAGCTGATCAGCTCTCACGAAACACGAGACACAAGCCTCTCCAACAACTCACAGCACAAACACACTGGCTGGAGATGTTGGGTTATGTTAAAATATGAATCTAAATAGGGGAAAAACCACCTAGAAGGGGGGTGAATAGGTGTAAACAATAAACACTCAAAAATCGTTGCGCAATAAAACCCAATGCGGAAATGAAAATATAACACGCAAGATTTTTACGTGGAAAACTCCAACACCGGAGTAAAAAACCACGGGACCGATAACACGGCGAAATCCACTAGAATTATAACACGTACAAAGGTGATATACCGTACTCACAGACGACTCGACCTTTTTCCATACGCTCCTAGTAGATCTTCTCCGCTCGCTCCGCAACGCTCCTCGAATCCACGATTAGCGTCCAACGCCGAATCCACGGCGTCCAACGTCGAATCCACGGCGTCCAACGTCGAATCCACGACGTCCAACCGAATCCACGGTCTTCACCCAGTAGCACGTCTTGAATCCACGAACGTACCTCGCTCCGAATCCACGAGAGCGGTAGCACCTTGAATCCACAAGGCCACGCGAGTCCACGCGCCGATTTTGGGAAAATCGTTGTTTTTGGGTGGTGATGATCCGCCGAATACTTAGATTAAAGATAGATCGAAAATACCATCTAAGTATTCATTAATTTGATTCTACTCAAAATCTGAGTATGAAAACATAGAATCAAATTAATCAATATAGATGAAGAAACATAGATTTAATCTCGTTATTTCCTTTCTTCTCTATATGTGGATTTTTCTCTTTTTGACCGTATTTTGGATTACCCTAAAAAAAAGAATCGTAGGGTTTATTTATAGGTTAGAAACCGTTGGAAGAAGATAAGAATCAAAAACTGACCTAATCTGGAATTTTTCAGGACGACGGTCCGGACTGTAATTGGCGGTCCGGACTGTCGTGGCTTAAACAGACAATTTCCAGACAAACATACGTTCGGGGTCCGGACTGAAATACCACAGTCCGGACTGTTCATGCAATTCCTACAGAATTCACGTTCGGGGTCCGGGCTGAAATACCATGGTCCGGACTGTTCATGCAATTCTTACAGAATTCACGTTCGGGGTCCGGACTGACATACCACGGTCCGGACTGGAATTGCGCACGAACTACCCTATGTTCGGGGTCGGGACTGTAGTGCCTGATCCGGATCCTGAACATGTAATATGTCCAGTTTTTGATTTTTATTCAGTTAAAAAATCATCCAAGTGTTTCTACACTATAAGAAGTATTCGGATCATGAAAATTAATTAGTTAAACGTACCTGATCCTTTTGAATTCTTGTTTCTAGAGATTGAGGTATATGATCCAAACTTCTTTATCTTCAATCTTCAAGACTTAACACTTTCACGAAATATGCCAAAACAAATTCCTTAACAGGAGATACTCCACAGCCAGGACCACCGTCCACCAGACGGCTCCCACAACAGAACACTAAACTCACAGAAAAGACCGACACCATAAGGGTTCGGAAACCCGATAGACCGGTGCTAAGAACCCTATTAAACAAGAACAGACTCTAGGCTCCGCCTATCGAAGTTCCCGACCCCCTTATAGTTCGGAAACACAATAACCTCGGTACAACACGCAGAAGACACCAACCAGGGCCCGAAAGTTCCGGGAGACCTACACCTACAACCCTATCAAACAAGAACAGGTTCCAGGCTCGGCCCCCGTGGCTTTCGTCCCGACAAAGGAACGACCCCTAGAACCCAGACCACTCGAATCCTTTCGAGTGGGGAGATTTACAGGAAAAATGTGACATTTGCTATTGAAAACCATTTTCACTCAGCCCACACAGGGTGAGGATTAAAAGTAGTTCCCTTTTTGAAAAACTATCTTGATTTGAAGAGAAACCAATTTTTAATGATTTTTAGTTCTTTTAGGAAAAACAGTTGCAAAACAAGTATTTTACCCAAACCCCGAAGGGCTGATGCCTTTGTCCAAATCAAACAAGAACAGACTCCAGCGGCCCTTCGATGCTTGGAAGAAAACATTTGGTAGGCCAAAATCAGGTGTATGTCGAAAAGGGTTCTGGGTTCTAGGTCCGGCTAACACTAGTAAACTACTGCCACTAACACAGGGGCGACAACTCCAACAGGGGAAAACAAGACCTCCCGGGACCACCGTTTACCCTGAACGGTTCCCGGTACGGACAAGCGATACACTACATCTACCGGACTCCACTCTGCTCCCAAGCACGAGTGCAAATGCATCCCACACTAAAAAGAAGTCCCGACCGCTCGGCCCACTACCCGGGCGAGGATAACACTAAGTCCAGGAATGAACATAATGTGTGGATGTCTAAACATAAATAACCCTAGCCCAAGTGAGGGTTTTCTACTGGTCTGGTTACACATGCAACATATGACGGGGGTGCTAGGTCAGGTTCCAAGATAACAATAATTTAACAGGTGGTAGGAAGCAGAAGAGATCATACGATCATCAGATAAATACAAGGAATAATAACATTCAAATTCTAGCATGCTACCAAGTCCAATCCCTATCATGCATGATTCTATGTCAATAGAATTAGCGCACAGTCCATAGATCCTGAAAGCAAAGCCACCCACCTGAAGGCGCTAACTGTTCAAGATCCAACAGCTGAAAACACAAGGAACGGCAACCTCCAAATAATCCTCAGTCACAAAATTCCCTGAACAACTCTTCCTGGTACAACATACAGTCCAAAGTTACACTTTATTCCAACAATTAACCAAATACACGCAGTCTGAAATTCAGTCCCGAAGATGGAATTATTTCACCTGCTGCAAGGGCTCCGAAAAATCCGATAAAAATACCACAGTGATCCTTGCGTCGAGACCTTCGAAACGGGTACCTGCACGCCCAATTCCGAGCACCGTAGGCCAAGTTACAAATTCCACAACACAGGGTGCTCACAACCTCACAACATAGACAACTGTAATACTCTGCACAGTAAAAGGGAGAAGAATATACCTTCGGCCAAATCTCATAAAAATCCCCAAAAAATAAGATGAGAATCCTTGCGACGCGTAGATGCAAAAAGTGTATAGGAGCGTCTCAAACCGATGTCCGGTTGTGGAGATAACGCCGAAAGGCCGAACCGCTGTACAAAACTCCACCACAAAAACCGTGTCACAGTAAACTCGGAAAAACACCTCGAAAAGCGTGAAACGAGGGGAAGAAGGAAATAACAAGATCGTAGCTCTGTCTGATGTGGATCCAATGGCGTAAGAATCGCCTGAAAAGGTGGTCGGAGTAGGCCGGGAGAGCTCGCGCACCGAAACACGACGAAGGAGATCACAAATGGACGAGCGTCGCGCCGCGCCGAAGAAAATGGGAACCTCCAAGTGTGTGCAACCAAAAATCCTAGGAATCCTCCAGAAGATGTAGAACACGAAGGGGAGTAACATTGCTTAAGGGCTCGGGGGGAGGGGAAGCTCGGAAATGCTGCAAAAGGGGTGAAGAAGGAGGCTCGGATCCTTTAAATAGGCTGCCCGAAACAATTCGGAAAATACCGAATGTGTCCCGGTTTCCGGGCGCAAGGGGACATTCGGGCACGCACAGTGTTGGGCCGGCCCAATACTGTAGTAGCCCGAATCTCCCGTGGGCCTCCACGTCGCCCGCCAAACAGGCGACAGCGAAACCGGCCTCTCGCCGAACGACACGTGGCCACCGCGGACGCCGACGCGTGGAGCGCACTCGCGCAGGAAACGGGGTCAACGCGCGCCTGCGCCGCCGCCTGCGCCCCTGCCAGGCACGCGCCCCGAGGCCAGCAACACCAGCACCGTGGACCCGGTCCACTACACCGACCAACCACACGCTGCCACGTGTCACCTTCCGGTCCACCGTACACCCGCGCTTATCCCGTGGATCGCGCCTGCTTCGCCGGCCAACCGGGAGCCGCCACGTGTCCCGCGCCCGGGTGCACGCCCCCGCTGTGGACCGAGCGGCTGCGCCTCAGCCGGCCGCCGCGCTCTGCCGCCCGCCGCCGCCGCCGGCGCTTCTCCGGCCATCGGAACAGTACACCGACACCTTGAAAACCATGCGCGTCATCCGGGCTCCGAAATAAACAAGTAAATAGTCCATTTTAATCGTTTTCGCGCGCTGAATCCAAATCCGAAGTCCGATTTGCCCAATTCCACATCTAAAATTTCCCAAAGGCCTTCGGTGATGCAAACTTAATCCCAAATTGCACCATAAATCCATTTCTTGGGCCCGACACGCGCTCAATTACTCCCAAGGCCACTAATCCATCAGTAATCTCTTAAGTGGGGATTCGGGTCCTCACATCCTCCCCCACTAAAAGAAAGTTTCGTCCTCGAAACTAACATGGCTCAAAAAGGGAGTCCCAAAGCCAAAGGTAAGTATCCATCAACACCATCTCCAGCTCCCCAATCGCTACGCACACTCTGCGAAGCGAATCGACACGGCAAAGGGTCCCAAAGCTGGGAAAACCTCAAGAATTCCAAAAGACAGGGGACAAGGAAGAACGACCAACTCTACTCGTCCGAAACTACACGAATTACGCCAACACAACCAACAAGAAAGGTAAAGGCCCCACCAGCAGGAAGGCCGTCAACCACAACTCTCAATTTAGAAAACGGCTGAAATTAACGAAAAGTCCGAAAATTCCGAAAGGACCAGTGCCTTCGCCCCAATCAAACAAGAACAGGTTCGGGCACCGTCTCCATTTCTGGAGCAGTCTTTCGATGTTTTCGTCCTGTTCGAAAATTTCAGCACAAGGGCGAGAAAAGGGAGAGAAGTGTTGAAGTCGTTCCTGCCGTGGCTACGAAACGGAAGCTACGATGTAACCGTGACCCCTAAGGACACAACCTCACGTCCTAATCGTCACCTACGCTCAAAGAGTAGCACCTAACCCCAAAACCGCTGAAGCCACAGCTACAGGAAGGATACCCCGGTGATCTGAGAAAATGAACTCCTGATGTCCAGCTCGCGGAAGGTCACTATCCTCAATCCACAATCAGCAGTTGCACGATACCGCACCAACCGGTCCATCCCGCGTGCTCAATCTGAGTCGTGGAGCTGTCACTGAACCGTAACACCTGCCGGTATAATTCCAAGTCTCAACTGTACTGGACACAATCCACTAGGCTCCCCCACATGCACAACACCAACATGAACCTGTACCTCTAGTGCACGTGGTAACAACTCTACCTCCAGTCCAGATAGGAAGGCCAAAAACACTCAACTCAGACTGCTGTAAAGAAATCATGCCCGCGACAACCTGGTCCACTGCCGTAGCGCCCTCCAACCGGGCGGTACAGACTCATCCGCTCGATGTAGGTGGTCGTCGCTCAGTCTGCCTCTGCTCACACTGGGGTGACAAATGCGGTCTTCCGTAGACAACCAATCTATGCTACCGCCGTGCCACTCAGATGTAGGTGTTGATGCTGCCATCGGGGTCCACCCGATCTCTGGCATCTCAAAATCCGCTACCCTGGAAAGAGAAATTAGCAATGTCTCTGCCGACCGACCTATCCTCCATCACCCGGCGTGAAGCACCAAAATCCAGAACTCGCTTCTGGCGGCAGATCCCTATCCAAAGGAACTGCAACGCCACGCTCCATACACCACGCCTACTCCATCAAAGCGTCAATAATCCATAACGGAGGGACCAACTAAACTGAAAGGTATCCTGGCGCAATCCATTCCCAGTCAAACATATCCTATGCGCCTCGTCCCTCGAAACCTGGAGCGTGAAGTTCAACAACTGTATAAACTCCCTAGCACAGGGAGGCTCTCAGATAGTCTCTCCATCACCACCAACCCCAATTCTGCCTACAAAGGCTCCAACTCAAACCTATGAATCGGGATGGTTCAGGCTGCCGGGACTGGTTCCATCGATCGATGATGTCCCAAACTCATCTACTAACCGCTATCCACCCCGCCTCGGTGCCTCGGCACTGCTCGTCGGCACGGAGGGGGCTGCTCGCTCCATCGGTGCCGCTGGTACAACTGAATATGCCACTGCATAGGAAGAAAGTGCTGGAGGACACTCAAGCGGTACTGCAACTGGCTGTGCTCTCTGCTCCAACAAACGCATCAACGTTCCATGGCCTCATCCTGGCATCGGACATCCTCCGACAACTGTGCCTTCTGGATCCATAACTCCTTGGTCTCGCTCTGCTCTGATAGCTCTGCCTCCCGCTATTCGGGTTACTCATCAGATGCGGGATGTGCCCTCTTCGCTACACGACGTCTCAGGGGCATCGTAGTCCACTACACAATAACAAACATCAGGACACAAAACCAAACGACCCAATCCAGCGAAAGTCTAAGACATGTCATCCATTCCATAGCATTATGTTGTCTGCAGCAAACATAATCGCTTAGGAGAATAAACATGCCAATCACTCATCCCGTCCCTTGGAAGAGGTATAAAACTCAATCAGGACTCTCGCTAAAAGTCACGACTCTCACGTAGTCATCCTAATGTCCAACCACAAGCCTAGGGTTTCTAAGTCCACAATGACCTACAACCTAGGCTCCGATACCACCTAATCTGTCACGCCCCGGCGTCGAAACTGCGACACGGGCTCGCCAACAGATCCGCCGCCCATACGGGAAGCCCCGTATAGACGAAGCGACTAACCTGCAAAAGATCAACTATACTAAACAGATATCAGAGCTGAAAGTAAACTGCTAGAAATAAAATATATACAACTCAAACTCCTCCCTAAAAGAACATAAATCTCTCAAGCAGTAAAATAAAAGTACAACTCTATACCTCACTACAAAAGTCTCTCAACAAGAACTCTCAAAAGTAAAGGGGTACATCTACTCTCTGGACGACGACGACTGGTAGGGATCTATCTCGCGACTCCCTTACCTCGATCAGCCGGATCAGCAACAGGAGCAGCAGGAACAGGAGTAGAAGTTCCTGTGGGAAAAGACACCACGACGGGTGTGAGAACTACGTCCCAAGTAGTTCTCAGTGGGTGCCGCCAACAAGCCCGACGGTCTGCCCACTAAGTCTACTAGAGGCATAAAGTAACAATATAATACTGAAATGAAAGGGCTAGAAAAGTAACTCTACAGCTACTATGCCTCTATCTAGATGCTCAAAAAGTGGAACAGATGGAAACATGATGCATCTACTAACTCCCAAAGTACAGTCACCCAATCTACACTGACTGCCGCATAGGGTCCAGTCAAACCTGCGCCTACCTACTGCCGTTACATCCCGGAGGACCGGACTTACGTAGGGCGTCCGTAACTGCCAAAACTGGCCCAGCCAGAGGGACTGCGTCCGTAACTGCCAAAACTGGCCCAGTCAGAGGGACGGCGTCGATAAGTCGCGATACCAAAGTGCAGACCCACCCCGGACGTGGCACTCGAGGGGAGCGACCCCAACGAGGACAAGGGTATCCGCGCACTCTGTCGAGCTCAGGTGGCACTGCAGGCTATAGTCCAAAATCCACGCTCACGCTCTGAACGGAATGACTCAATCATCAAACATCTCGCACAACAGTCGGAGCACTCTCGACGACTCAGCTGATCAGCTCTCACGAAACACGAGACACAAGCCTCTCCAACAGCTCACAGCACAAACACACTGGCTGGAGATACTCCACAGCCAGGACCACCGTCCACCAGACGGCTCCCACAACAGAACACTAAACTCACAGAAAAGACCGACACCATAAGGGTTCGGAAACCCGATAGACCGGTGCTAAGAACCCTATCAAACAAGAACAGACTCTAGGCTCCGCCTATCGAAGTTCCCGACCCCCTTATAGTTCGGAAACACAATAACCTCGGTACAACACGCAGAAGACACCAACCAGGGCCCGAAAGTTCCGGGAGACCTACACCTACAACCCTATCAAACAAGAACAGGTTCCAGGCTCGGCCCCCGTGGCATTCGTCCCGACAAAGGAACGGCCCCTAGAACCCAGACCACTCGAATCCTTTCAAGTGGGGAGATTTACAGGAAAAAGGTGACATTTGCTATTGAAAACCATTTTCACTCAGCCCACACAGGGTGAGGATTAAAAGTAGTTTCCTTTTTGAAAAACTATCTTGATTTGAAGAGAAACCAATTTTTAATGATTTTTAGTTCTTTTAGGAAAAACAGTTGCAAAACAAGTATTTTACCCAAACCCCGAAGGGCTGATGCCTTTGTCCAAATCAAACAAGAACAGACTCCAGCGGCCCTTCGATGCTTGGAAGAAAACATTTGGTAGGCCAAAATCAGGTGTATGTCGAAAAGGGTTCTGGGTTCTAGGTCCGGCTAACACTAGTAAACTACTGCCACTAACACAGGGGCGACAACTCCAACAGGGGAAAACAAGACCTCCCGGGACCACCGTTTACCCCGAACGGTTCCCGGTACGGACAAGCGATACACTACATCTACCGGACTCCACTCTGCTCCCAAGCACGAGTGCAAATGCATCCCACACTAAAAAGAAGTCCCGACCGCTCGGCCCACTACCCGGGCGAGGATAACACTAAGTCCAGGAATGAACATAATGTGTGGATGTCTAAACATAAATAACCCTAGCCCAAGTGAGGGTTTTCTACTGGTCTGGTTACACATGCAACATATGACGGGGGTGCTAGGTCAGGTTCCAAGATAACAATAATTTAACAGGTGGTAGGAAGCAGAAGAGATCATACGATCATCAGATAAATACAAGGAATAATAACATTCAAATTCTAGCATGCTACCAAGTCCAATCCCTATCATGCATGATTCTATATAAATAGAATTAGCGCACAGTCCATAGATCCTGAAAGCAAAGCCACCCACCTGAAGGCGCTAACTGTTCAAGATCCAATAGCTGAAAACACAAGGAACGGCAACCTCCAAATAATCCTCAGTCCCAAAATTCCCTGAACAACTCTTCCTGGTACAACATACAGTCTAAAGTTACACTTTATTCCAACAATTAACCAAATACACGCAGTCTGAAATTCAGTCCCGAAGATGCAATTATTTCGCCTACTGCAAGGGCTCCGAAAAATTCGATAAAAATACCACAGCGATCCTCGCATCGAGACCTTCGAAACGGGTACCTGTACGCCCAATTCCGAGCACCGTAGGCCAAGTTACAAATTCCACAACACAGGGTGCTCACAACCTCACAACATACACAACTGTAATACTCTGCACAGTAAAAGGGAGAAGAATATACCTTCGGCCAAATCTCAGAAAAATCCCCAAAAAATATGATGAGAATCCTTGCGACGCGTAGATACAAAAAGTGTATAGGAGCGTCTTAAACCGATGTCCGGTTGCGGAGATAACGCCGAAAGGCCGAACCGCTGTCCAAAACTCCACCACAAAAACCGTGTCACAGTAAACTCGGAAAAACACCTTTAAAAGCACGAAACGAGGGGAAGCAGGAAATACCAAGATCGTAGCTCTGTCTATCGCGGATCCAATGGCGCATGAATCACCTGAAAAGGTAGTCGGAGTAGGCCGGGAGAGCTCGCGCACCGAAATGCGATGAAGGAGATCACAAATGGACGAGCGTCGCGCCGCGCCGAAGAAAATAGGAACCTCGAAGTGCGTGCCACCAAAAATCCTAGGAATCCTCCAGAAGATGCAGAACACGAAGGGGAGTAACATTTCTTAAGGGCTCGGGGGATAGGGAAGCTCAGAAATGCGGCAAAAGGGGTGAAGAAGGAGGCTCGGATCCTTTAAATAGGCTGCCCGAAACAATTCGGAAAATACCGAACGTGTCCCGGTTTCCGGGCGCAAGGGGACATTCGGGCGCGCACAGTGTTGGGCCGGCCCAACACTGTAGCAGCCCGAATCTCCCGTGGGCCTCCACGTCGCCCTCCAAACAGGCGACAGCGAAACCGGCCTCTCGCCGAACGACACGTGGCCACCGCGGACGCCGACGCGTGGAGCGCACTCGCGCGAGAAACGGGGTCAACGCGCGCCTTCGCCGCCGCCTGTGCCCCTGTCAGGCACGCGCCCCGAGGGCAGCAACACCAGCACCGTGGACCCGGTCCACTACACCGACCAACCACAAGCTGCCACGTGTCACCCTCCGATCCACCGTACACCCGCGCTTATCCCGTGGACCGCGCCTGCTTCGCCGGCCAACCGGGAGCCGCCACGTGTCCCGCGCCCGGGTGCACGCCCCCGCTGTGGACCGAGCGGCTGCGCCTCAGCCGGCCGCCGCGCTCCGCCGCCCGCCGCAGCCGCCGGCGCTTCTCCGGCCGCCGGAACAGTACACCGACACCTCGAAAATCGTGCGCATCATCCGGGCTCCGAAATAAACAAGTAAATAGTCCATTTTAATCGTTTTCGCGCGCTGAATCCAAATCCGAAGTCCGATTTGCCCAATTCCACATCTAAACTTTCCCAAAGGCCTCCGGTGATGCAAACTTAATCCCAAATTGCACCATAAATCCATTTCTTGGGCCCGACACGCGCACAATTACTCCCAAGGCCACTAATCCATCAGTAATCTCTTAAGTGGGGATTCGGGTCTTCACACTACTGGTTTACTAGTAGTTCTTACCCCCATTCTTCTATTCTTCTTTTTCTCTCCCTTTATTTTGCAGAGTCTTCTGCGGGTGCTGCTGGGCGGTCAGTGGCGGATCGAGGAGAGATGACAGCTGAGTAGATAGATCGTCGGCCCGACAGTGAGTTTAGCTGGACTTGTATCCCCTTTATTTCAGACGGTCGCACTTTTACTTTTGGGTCTGGCTTTAGCCAGCTGGTTGTATATTTTGGTGAGCTGGGAGAGGCAGATGTATCATTTTTACAGATGAACAATATTTTATTTCCAGCTCCAGTCTGAGATGTAGTAGTTTTTAGTTCAGCTCTGTTTTTATTGCTATTTTATTTTCTCTTATATCTGAGCAGGTTTCTGGCGCTTCGTGTACGCGGAAAATTCCGTGTGCACGGCGGATCTTTTGTCACGCCCCGGGGGTTTTTAGGTAAAGATAAGCGGAAAAAGCGTATATATATATATTTTTTTTCTTTATGAATAAGTATTGACCTCCCCCCCCCCAGTGCGTGTCAGACCCGCCACATATACAAATTCACCCTGCAAATGGACAGAGTCTCCTTTGTATATGCACGGCGTCACGATTACAACAACTACAATATCATCACTCTTCATAAAATCTTTAACCACACAGTCACAGTCAACCAGTACGAGAGTGTAAAAACATTCAATCACATTAAGAGGATTCTACAAGTTGCAAACGGTGTCCACTCGACACCCATTCCTTTAAAACGTCTACATATTCACAGTAAGGCGGCTACATCGTTTTGAAAGGATAAAACCACAGGTTTTCAAAGGAGTGCCCACACGACACTTGATTTTTGAAAGACATTTTCGAAACCCCTTTTTATATCGTAAAACGGCCGCAAAGATTGAGAACAATAATTTAAAATCTACTGTGATATCAAACAACTAACCAACCATCCAGCATGATCCACATCCACACAAATTAAACTAGAGAGAGAGAGAATAGAGATAACCAAACTAAAAGTTTTAACATAAGGCCTCATACGGCCGATAGTTAAGTCTGCGTTGCCTCACCACCGTCCCGATGAACATACCTATTTGGACCTGTCACAGAGTGGGTAAAGTCAGTGACAAATAAAGTAGATGTTATAACTTTAATGAACAGTAAATTCAAATGAAAAACTCTGCACCGGAACCTTTCGTTATCCTTCGCCCTGAGTTCACTTTATTTAATTTAGTGACACCGTCGCGTCAGGGTAGTCGACGATCTCCCCACGCGACACTTGATGCTTTTACCCCTTCACGAAGCGTGAGCGACATGTTTAGCTATCGTGAAGAGGTCCCCACCCTACACACGTGGGGCACACGGGTCATTCAGACCACTCTTTCGGAAAAGTACACCCATGCGGAGGCCAATCCGCCTATGTACGTGCAGCATTCAACACCGGTTTGCCGAAGTCGGTGTAAATTAAATATCGCGACACTTGGTCGCCACAAACATCCACAAAAGAACGATACATGGTAATGCGAAGGTTTAATTCACTGAAAACATCTCATCTACTTTATTAAACAGGTTAGCACGAACATTTAGATGATACACTGCACTTAATGCACTTACAACACTTGTTGCATAGGAACCCACCTGGTTGAGGGAAGATCGGGGTACTTGGGATATGTGACACTCTCCTGCTGCGTAACTGGACCTAACGAAAACCCCAGAAACAGCAGTTAATAACACGTACGAATACCTGGAAACGGAACCCAACTAACTCCACGCCGAGAACCCCCAAACCGGCGCCAACACCTATACTCGACGATTCCTCGCGCGCGCGCGCACGACGGCCGTCGGCCCACGGGTGCCCCGCGCGGCTCAAGGCCGAGCGTCGTGCGCATGCGGGTGGTACCAGCGCGGCGCCCGCGCGGTGACCGCCCACGCGGCGTCCGCGCGGTGACTGCCCGCGCGGCGCCTGCGGGTGCTGCCCTCGGGCGGCGCCTGCGGGTGCTTCCCTCGGGCGGCGCCCGCGTGGCACCCGCGCGGTGTCTGCCCGCGCGGCGCCCGCGGGTGCTGCCCTCGGGCGACGCCCGCGTGGCACCCGCGCGGTGACTGCCAGCGCGGCGCCCGCGGGTGCTGCCCTCGGGCGGCGCCCGCGTGGCACCCGCGCGGTGTCTGCCCGCGGGTGCTGCCCTCGGGCGGCGCCCGCGCGGGTGCGGCCTGCGCGGCGCCCGCGGTGCTACCCACGGCGGCGCCCGCGCGACGTCCGCGCGGCGCCCGCCTTGCGGTGTCCACCCGCGTGGTGCCCTAGCGGCACCACGCGTCTCCCCAGCCCGCGCGGTGCCCTAGCGGCACCGCGCGCCGTCCGCCCGCCCGCGTCGTGCCCTAAGTTGCATGGCGACGACGGCGGGCCGACGGAGACGATGGAGACGGAGACGGAGAAGACAACAAAAGTATGAAAAACCCCAAAGATTCTACGAACGTAAAATCACTCACCGGATAATCCGACGGGGGAGTCGTCCGATCGCGTTCTTGCTTCCGGTACGTGGTTCGGGGTGATCGGTTCCCGCCGTCTTCTTCCTCTTTCTTTCCTCCGGTTAGGGTCCTTCCGTTCTCTCGGTTAGGGTTTCGTTTTCCTCTTTTATGAAAAGTGGGATTTTCCTCTCTCGTACGTACAATTAAATTCTGTTTTTACTTTCCGTCACCAAATAATTAATTATTTAATTAACTATTCCTACGAGATAAACTCCCACCTTTTAATACCTGTAACCGAATAACTAATTCTCTAACTAACTAATCACACGAGATAAACCCACCTTTTTTTCGGAAAGCGTGCAGGATATTTTGCACGGGTTCCGATGCGCGTTAAGTCACCGCGACACTAAAAACCCTGTTCCGGGAGATTCCTACATCGGATTTCAGCTCCGATTGCACCGTCGGTCATCATTTTTCGCGCTCTTTTATAGAAAAATACTCACGCCACACACCGACGGACTTACGGAAATACGATAGTTCCGATCCACTAAAGGAACACTTTATTAGAAGGAGGGTAACATACTACAAAAAAACCCGTGTCATTACATCACTCACACTTTATAAGAAGTTTCGTCCTCGAAACTTAATCACAGCCTTCACTAAACAATTCAGGGAAACACTCCCTCATTTTCGATTCCAGCTCCCACGTCGCCTCGCGTTCCTCGTGGTTGCTCCACAGGACTTTTACGTAGGGGATGGTCCGATTACGCAACTTCTTGTCTTCTCGTGCCAGGATCCGCACCGGCGTCTCCTCGACGCTTAAGTTCTCTTGCAACTTGATAGTGGATATGTCTAGGGCATGAGAGGGGTCGGGGAGGTACTTCTGGAGCATTGAAACGTGAAACACGTTGTGTACTCGGTCAAGGTTCGGCGGCAACGCTAATCGATACGCCACCGGACCCACGCGTTCTAGGACCTCGAACGGTCCCACGTACCTCGGACTTAACTTCCCTCTCAGGCCGAAAAGCCGGGTCCCCTTGGAAGGCAAAACTCGTAACAAAATGCGGTTTCATCTTATAATTCTTCCTATGGTCTACCATGAACTCCAAGTCCCGTCTGTTACGGAATTTGAGTTGGCGTATTTCGTGAATTCGGTTAAGTCTTGAAGATTGAAGGTAAAGGAAGTTGGATCATATAACTCAATCTCAAGAAAGAAGAATTCAAAAGGATCAGGTATGTTTAACTTAATATCTTTGGTGATCCGAATACTTCTTATAGCGTAGAAACACTTGGATGGATTTGTTATTGCATAAATATCAAAAACTGGACATGGGACATGTTCAGGATCCGGATCAGACTGTTCAATCCGGATCCCGAAGGTGGTTCGTTCATACACCAGTTCAATCCGGATCGTAGCTTCCCTTGATCCGGATCCCGAACACTGAGTTTACCATTTTATTTGAACGATCCGGATCAGGCTTCGCAATCCGGATCCCGAACGTTGATGTTTGGTGAACTGTATGAACGATCCGGATCAAGCACTTCGATCCGGATCCCGAACCTTCGTTTTTCTGGAAACTGTTCTTCTCGCTACTGCAATCCGGATCGCCGATCTCCGATCCGGATCGTCGTCATGTAAAAACTCCAGAAAAGGTTAGTTTTTGATCCTTATCTTCTTCCAAGGGTTTCTAACCTATAAATAGACCCTATGATTATTTTTCTAGGGTTAATCCAAATAGCCGTCATAATAAAATATAATCTTATATACGGCCTAAGATCCACATATAGAGAAGAAAGGAAATACTAGATTTAATCTTATGTTTCTTCATCTATATTGATTGATTTGATTCTAGGTTTGTATACTCATATTCTGAGTAGAATCAAATCAATGAATACTTAGATGGTATTTCCGATCTATTTCTAATCTAAGTATTCGGCGGATCATCACCACCCAAAAAACAACGATTTACCCCAAAATCGGCGCGTGGACTCGCGTGGCCTTGTGGATTCAAGGTGCAACCGCTCTCGTGGATTCGGAGCGAGGTACGTTCGTGGATTCGAAGCATGCTACTGGGTGAAGACCGTGGATTCGGTCGGACGTCGTGGACTCGACGTTGGACGCCGTGGATTCGGCGTTGGACGCACATCGTGGATTCGAGAAGCATCGTGGAGCGAGCGGAGAAGATCAACTAGGAGCGTATGGAAAAGGTTGAGTCGTCTGTGAGTACGGTATATCACCTTGTACGTGTTTAATTCTAGTGGATTTCACCGTGTTATCGGTCCTGTGGTTTTTTACTCCGGTTTAGAGTTTTCCACGTAAAAATCTCTGCGTGTTATTTATTTTTCCGCATTGGGTTTTTATATCGCAAAGATTTTTGAGTGTTTATGGTTTACACCTATTCACCCCCCTCTAGGTGTTTTTTCCCCTATTTAGATCCTATTATTCATATAACCCATCAAGTGGTATCAGAGCGGGAATAGGGTTGTAAACAATGGTTGAAGGTGGAAACATCAACAGACCCCCGTTCTTCGATGGAACAAATTATGCGTACTGGAAAGTACAGATGAAAGCGTTTTTAATTTCCATCGACGAACGGGTGTGGCAATCAATTGAATTAGGATGGTCTAATCCAACTGAATTTATTGGTGATGTTCGCACCATCAAACCTAGGTCGAAATGGACCAAGGAAGAGATTGATATATCTTCTTACAATGGCAAGGGAATAAATGCTTTATTTAATGCCTTATCACAAACAGAGTTCTCTCGCGTCTCGGCATGTGAGACTGCGAAAGAAATCTGGGATGTTCTTCAAGTTACGCATGAGGGAACTAACCTTGTGAAGATTCAGAAACTGCAAATGCTTACGAGCAAGTTTGACTCTATTTTCATGGCAGAAAATGAATCGTTCACAGACTATTACACACGATTGCAAGACATCGTAAACTCATGTGCTAACTTGGGAGAGAAGATTCCAGAATTTAAAATTGTAAGAAAGATTTTAAGAACTCTTCCTGAAAGATTTCGTTCCAAGGTTACAGCCATTGAAACTATTAAACACCCGGACGAAATCCGTGTAGAAGAATTAGTTGGTTCTTTACAAACTTATGAAATGACATTTCCTACTAACTATTCTTCGGGAAAGGCATCCTCTTCTAAGTCTTCAGGTTATGCTTTGAAAACAACAAAAGAAGAAGACGCGGATTCATCCTCCTCAGGCAATGACGAGAATTTATCTATGGAGGACTTTGAGAAGCAGCTTGCTCTCTTGACAAGGAAGTTTCGCCGAAATTTTCGAAGGGGTAATTCAAGCAAAACTCCATCCTTCGGAAAGTGGAAGAAAGGCAAGGGTTCTTCAAGTTACAAGTCAAGAAAGCAAAAAGGCTTTTCTAAGGATAAGAAAAGCACAGAAGGACAAGTCCAATGCTTTAAGTGCCGAGGGTACGGCCATATCTCAACGGAATGTCCAACTAAGAATCCGTCTAAGAAGAAGGCGATGCAAGCCGTCACTTGGGATGACACCTCATCGTCAAATGAGTCATCATCAAGTGATGAAGAAGACAACGCAACTGCGTTCCACGCATCCACATCTTCACCCTTCATGTGCTTAATGGCAAGTACATCCGACTCAGTGTCCAACTCCACTATTGAAAAGAATGCAACGGACAATGAATCGGATGATTCGGAAGGTGAAGATTTTGCTCTAGCCTACCACAGACTTTTGAGGGATTCAAAGAAACTGGCTAAGCAAAACAAGGGGTTGAGAGGGAGATTGCAGGATCTCGAAGAAGAACTAAAAAGGGTAACTTCTCTCTCGACCGATCTTGAAGTGAAAAGGGATAATCTGATAAAAGCAAATGTTTCCCTTCAAGAGTCCAATGAGCAATTCGAGAAGAATTATATAGATATGGTTAACAAAGTGAATTACTTCTTGAAGCTCAACGGCGAGGCTCGACAGGAAAAATTGGAAATGACAGAGACCATTATCCAACTCAAGGATGACTTACAGCGATTTTCATCTGGAAGGAGTAAGTTGGATAAGCTTCTTGGTCTTGGTCAATCAAACAAGTTCGGCCTCGGATACAATCAAACTAAAGACGACTTTAGTTCGGTTGGGACAGTTTTCGTGCCTCAGTCGGTATCTCCTCCTCCGACACCGGAATTCACGACAAGCAACGACAACAAGCCTACTTCACCCTCCTCGGAATCGTCAAGCACTAAGGTATGTTTTCGTTGTAATTTTGCAGGGCACATAAGGAGAAATTGCAAGATGGGAGCCAAAGGGTCAACTCAAGCACTTCTTGCAACGACTACCAAAAGGGTGATTCCTCGGAAATCGAATGCAAATTCTTTGAAGGAAAAGAGCCTCGGTAGTTCATCAAACAAGACGATGACGTCAAGGAAAAGCGATGGATCAAACAAGACGCTTTCACCAAAGGTATCAACCTCACAATCACTTCCGACGTACACCAAAACTCGAAAGGTTTGGGTACGCAAAGGTGAATTCTTCTCTCATCCTTGAATCACGTCGGTACCAAACGGCCCTTGGAATTATTGCATATGGATCTTATGGGGCCAACACGTCAACCATCCTTGGGAGGTAAATGGTATATTTTCTTATTGGTTGATGATTTCTCTCGGTATTCATGGGTAGCATTTTTAAAAGAGAAAGCTGATACTTTTGATTCTTTTCACGAGATTTGCCTTCGTATTATGATTGAAAAGAATGAAAAGATCATTCGTGTTAGAAGTGATAGAGGTGGAGAATTCATAAATTCTAAATTCATTGATTTTTGCACTTCCAACGGCATTAAGCATGAATTCTCAGCACCCTATACACCTCAACAGAATGGTGTTGTCGAGCGCAAAAACAGGGTTGTTCAAGAGATGGCACGTGTTATGCTTCATAGCCGAAATTTACCGCTACATTTTTGGGCTGAAGCTGTGAACACTGCAATCTATGTTATTAATCGAGTTTATTTGCGCCCGGGAACGTTAAATACACCATATGAACTATGGTGTTGTAGAAAACCCAACATCAAATATTTTCGCATCTTCGGGAGTCGGTGTTACATTTTACGTGACCGTGAAAATCTTGGAAAGTTTGACTCTCGGAGTGACGAAGGGATTTTCTTGGGGTATTTACAAATAGTAGAGCATATCGGGTATTTTACTTGGAATCTAAGACGATCGTAGAATCTATAAATGTTAAAGTAGATGAAGCTTTCCACTTTGCATCTGATAAATCTACCCCTAATATCTCTCTTGATGATGATACTCCTGTAAGTGCATCTTCTCATGATAATACTTCCAATATTAATGATGCATCTAATGGTTCTTCAAGTTTATCTGATGTGCAGGAATCATCTCATGTACCTCCGAGTACTCCATTACAACAAACGTTACGCATCTCCAAGGATCATCCTGAATCAAACATCATTGGAGACCCACAAGAAGGAGTCAAAACTCAGAGACAGTTGGTTTGTGGATTCGCCTGTTACGTTTCCATGATCGAACCAAAGAATGTCGATGAAGCTCTTCAGGATGACTACTGGATTGAAGCAATGCAGGAAGAGCTCCATCAGTTTGAACGCAATAATGTCTGGGAATTAACGACGCCTCTGAAGCAACACAATGTGATCGGTACTAAATGGATTTTCAAGAACAAAAAAAATGAGGATGGTACCATCATCAGGAACAAAGCACGTTTAGTTGCTCAAGGCTACTCTCAAATAGAAGGTATAGACTTTGATGAAACGTTCGCCCCTGTAGCTAGACTCGAGTCCATTCGTATCTTATTCGCTATTGCTTGTCACTTTAAAATAAAACTCTTTCAAATGGACGTTAAGAGCGCGTTTTTAAATGGGTTTTTAAATGAGGAAGTTTATGTGGCTCAACCGAAAGGTTTTGTAGACTGTAAACTACCTAACCATGTTTTTCGTTTGAAAAAGGCTCTTTACGGTTTAAAACAAGCACCGCGAGCATGGTACGAAAGGTTGACAAAGCACCTTTTGGAGAAGGGCTATACTCGAGGGGGAGCAGACAGGACTCTCTTTGTGAAGCATTATCAGGATAACTTCATTGTTGCACAAATCTATGTCGATGACATTGTATTTGGAGCAACAAAGGATAATGATGCTTCTAAATTCGCAGAAACCATGGAAAGCGAATTTGAGATGTCGATGATGGGCGAACTGACATACTTTCTTGGATTGCAAGTGAAACAAAATGGTGAAGGCATCCATCTATGTCAATCCAAGTACGCAAAGGAGTTGGTAAAGAAATTCGGATTAGAAGATTCTAAAGATTTTCCTACTCCTATGGGAACTAGCAATAAGGGATTAGGAAGTGAATCTCTTAGTGATAATGTAGACGAGAAACTCTATCGCAGCATGATTGGAAGTCTACTTTACCTCACAGCTAGTCGCCCGGATATATCCTTTAGTGTTGGGATTTGCGCGAGATATCAATCAGCACCAAAGGAGGTTCACCTGAAAGCGGTGAAACGGATCATCCGGTACATCAAAGGAACCATTAATTTCGGAATTTGGTATCCTATGGGAACAAGTTTAGATATTATTGGATACTCAGATGCCGATTGGGCAGGATCTGTGGATGATCGGAAAAGTACGAGTGGTGCATGTTTTTATCTTGGCCACTGTCTTGTTGCATGGCATAGTAAAAAGCAAAACTGCATTGCACTCTCGACTGCCGAAGCGGAATACATCTCAGCGGGTAGTTGTTCAACTCAACTTATTTGGATGAAAAGCGTGTTGAGCGACTTCCGGATTTCAGCAACTTCGGTAACTGTTTTATGTGACAACACAAGTGCTATAAACATTTCAAAAAACCCTGTGTTGCACTCTAGAACAAAACACATTGAACTTAGATATCATTTTCTTAGAGAGCTAGTTGAATCAAATATTCTTCAAATTTCCTACATTTCAACTGAAGATCAATTAGCTGACATTTTAACAAAACCTTTGGATCAAAAACGTTTTATTCATTTGCGTAAAGCAATTGGAATGCTTTCCTTGAAATAAACCGTTTTTGAAACTCTTGTTTAGGTTAGGTTTTGTTTTTGTGTTTTTGTTCATTATCTATGCTTAGACATAGAACATTAATTGAGCATTAGTTTTTGATTGACTTTAACTGCATCCTTTTATATATTTAGAAATCTATTATGCTTTAGATATCATAATATTTCATTTGATGCAATGATCATTTATGTCAATTAACTCATCTTTGTGTTGATCAAAGTCAATTTTTCTCTCGATGATCTCTTGGTATAGTTTTTATCTTATTTGACTGTTTAGTCGAGTATGAAATCGAGATCAATATTTGGCTGAATACTTTATATCTTGAATAATTGATAGCCAATTGAGGGGGAGTCAAAGAAAAAGTATTATGCTCAAAAGATGTGGAAAGAGTTACATCCCAATGAGGAGTGTGAAAACTACCACCACATGGAGGAAAGAGCTACCACCTCGGTCGTCAGAGTACTGTGTGCAGCTACCACATGTATACCAAGCAAGGTTTTTCAAGTTTGATTAATTAAAATGCATGTTGAAATACTTGACTCTGTCAAAATTTCAAGGTTGGTATAAGGTGGGATTTTTAATGAAAGATGCTCAAAGAGCCACTCTCTTCAATAAATTGACTAGATATATTATCTAATTTATCTGGGATTTTAGACATCTATTGATCTTTGTATTTCATTTTCTTTACCGAATTGATGATTTGATAAAGGCATTACACATAAGATCAAGTTAGATGTAATTGAAGCTGTTCAACTTTAAGGGATTTAATTTTCATAAATTTTCGTTTCATTTATTGGATGTTATTGATAGATTTGGTATAATCTATTTCTTGTTGTATGAAACGATGATTTTCGTTTAAAGTTGATACACAAAAGTGCTTACAATCTTTTTTTGGTTTTTCTAGAATTTCTCTGAAATTTTCTAAAGAAAAAGTTGGAGCCGATCCGGATTGGACCTGCCGATCCGGATCCCGAACACAGATATTCTTCTGCGGGCAGACGATCCGGATTGGACCTGCCGATCCGGATCCCGAACGCAGTTTTTCACTGCGGGTAGCCGATCCGGATCGTAATCACGAACTGATCCGGATCGCGGCTAGGGTTTTATATAGAACAAAAGGGTTTTGATTTCTTTTACTCCAATCTTTTGTTCCAAAGTTTCCAGAGCTTCTCTCTCTAGAGTTCATCCATCTTGGAAGCTTTCAAACTCAAGTTCTTCAATTCCAAGTAAGTTTTATTGATCAAAATCTCGGTTTTTTCACAGTTTTTCTTATTCCTCCTCAAAACGTGATGAATTTCTTGTATCAATTTCATTTGTGGATGGTTTTTGATCAAATTTCTTTTGAAATAAGAACTCTGGGTAGATTAGTTTTGATTATATGCTAGGTATTCTCAAGATAAACGGATTTTTGGCCTTCGATTTTAAAAATTTCTGTTTTAGGGCATATAATGGGAATTTTCGAAAATCATGCAATTGATCTATTTTTAAATTTTCTTTTGCAAAACTAATTTGATTCCTATTCTCTCTACACGATAATGATTGTTTGGGTACAATTTTTCTAATTTTTGAAAATTAACAATTTTTTCGTATTCTTGAGGTGTTGCTCACAGGATTTCTTTTCACAAGAAACCAATAGCAATGGTGATCACCTGGATCATTTTTCTTCTGGCTACTATGGTACATACGAGAGACACTGTCAAGCCCAAGAGGGCTAAAAAGGATGAAGTCAATTGGGATGAGTTGTCAGATGATGAAACACATCCTGAAAAATCGCCACAGAAAACCTCTGTTGCATCGAAAGGGAAAGCCCGTGCAGAGACATCAAAGGAAAAGGCTCCGCCCACTGCTACGGAAAAAGGAAAAGCACCAATGACCTCTTCATCCATATTCTTAAAAAGAAAAAGACTCGCTCGACGACATGGACGAGCTCGAGGTATTGAAATAAATGAACCATGTCAAGAGAATCCAAAGAATATCTCTCAAATTGACACTGAATCTGAAGACGAAGAAGATTGGGACACATTTCTTGATGAAGTACAACAAGGTATTGATGAAGAAAATAAGGTTTACCTAAAGAACAAGAAGCTACTGAAGTCTTCCTCAATACTTAAGCAGCAAGCAAGGAAAAAGAATGTGCCAAGTAATGAACCTCTTGACAATTCACATTCTTTGCCAAGAAGATCTCCTCGGAATGAAGGACAGACTGCTCCGTCAATCGTCACACAACGTTCTTCAACTTCCAGAAGAATTGACCAAAAGGGAAACCTGGAGTCTTCCATCAAACAAGAACAAGACAAAATGGCTCTAGGACTCAGAAAGATGTCCAAGGACATACATTAGATGAAACAAGAGTGTTCTACGATTTCGGGAATGCTTAAAGGAATTTTGAAAAAGCTGGGCTGCACGAGCTCTGAGGACTCCGCCTCGGATGACTCAGATTTAGATGCTTGAATCGTTTGTCTAATAATTCTCTTGTGCAGGAACTTCATTTTTTTTTAACTTTTTTTTGTGCAGGTCTTTAAGTTTTAGTTTTAAGTTTTTGTTCTCAAACTTTTGGTACTTGAACTGTTAACTATTCTCTCCATTTTGGTAATTTTTTGGCTAACTTTTGTGACAAAAAGGGGGAGAGAGAAGTATAAACAATGATACTATGATACAATGGTTACTATGATACAATGGTTACTGAGAAAACTTGAAACTATAGAGGTAAGTATAACCTCAACTTGAAAGGTAAGTAGAACTTCAACTTTCGGTTTTCATTTGTGTTTGAGTGCATGCCTCGACTAACTATTCGACTAACTATTTGGGCATGTAATATAACTAACAAGTTGATGTTCACTAACATGACATTTGGATGTTGATTGTATAGAAGATATGTTGGTGTTTTAACTATGATCAGTTTACATATCTGAATGTATAAATGTCATGGTAAGTATAAATGAGTATAAACTTCATCTCTGTATGTGGTTTTTGAATGATATAAAATTCTTGGGGTATCTAACGATTTCTTTTGTCAAGAATGATTTCTTTTGCAGAGAGTACAGATGTCTAAGTCTAGAGTCTGTTTTAGGAGTTTAACTCATGTATTTTATTTTGGATCTCCATTGTAAATTTTTGTTGTATGGTGATAGCAACAAAAATATCTTTTTGAATTTTCTTGAGTGGATCTATGTTTTGTCACGAAACCGCCAAAGGGGGAGATTATTACGGAATTTGAGTTGGCGTATTTCGTGAATTCGGTTAAGTCTTGAAGATTGAAGGTAAAGGAAGTTGGATCATATAACTCAATCTTAAGAAAGAAGAATTCAAAAGGATCAGGTATGTTTAACTTAATATCTTTGGTGATCCGAATACTTCTTATAGCGTAGAAACACTTGGATGGATTTGTTATTGCATAAATATCAAAAACTGGACATGAGACATGTTCAGGATCCGGATCAGACTGTTCAATCCGGATCCCGAAGGTGGTTCGTTCATACACCAGTTCAATCCGGATCGTAGCTTCCCTTGATCCAGATCCCGAACACTGAGTTTACCATTTTATTTGAACGATCCGGATCAGGCTTCGCAATCCGGATCCCGAACGTTGATGTTTGGTGAACTGTATGAACGATCCGGATCAAGCACTTCGATCCAGATCCCGAACCTTCGTTTTTCTGGAAACTGTTCTTCTCGCTACTGCAATCTGGATCGCCGATCTCCGATCCGGATCGTCGTTATGTAAAAACTCCAGAAAAGGTTAGTTTTTGATCCTTATCTTCTTCCAAGGGTTTCTAACCTATAAATAGACCCTATGATTCTTTTTCTAGGGTTAATCCAAATAGCCGTCATAATAAAATATAATCTTATATACGGCCGAAGATCCACATATAGAGAAGAAAGGAAATACTAGATTTAATCTTATGTTTCTTCATCTATATTGATTGATTTGATTCTAGGTTTTTATACTCATATTCTGAGTAGAATCAAATCAATGAATACTTAGATGGTATTTCCGATCTATTTCTAATCTAAGTATTCGGCGGATCATCACCACCCAAAAAACAACGATTTACCCCAAAATCGGCGCGTGGACTCGCGTGGCCTTGTGGATTCAAGGTGCAACCGCTCTCGTGGATTCGGAGTGAGGTACGTTCGTGGATTCGAAGCATGCTACTGGGTGAAGACCGTGGATTCGGTCAGACGTCGTGGACTCGACGTTGGACGCCGTGGATTCGGCGTTGGACGCACATCGTGGATTCGAGAAGCGTCGTGGAGCGAGCGGAGAAGATCAACTAGGAGCGTATGGAAAAGATTGAGTCGTCTGTGAGTACGGTATATCACCTTGTACGTGTTTAATTCTAGTGGATTTCACCGTGTTATCGGTCCCGTGATTTTTTACTCCGGTTTGGAGTTTTCCACGTAAAAATCTCTGCGTGTTATTTATTTTTCCGCATTGGGTTTTTATATCGCAAAGATTTTTGAGTGTTTATGGTTTACACCTATTCACCCCCCTCTAGGTGTTTTTTCCCCTATTTAGATCCTATTATTCATATAACCCATCACCGTCGTCTACGGTCCGCGTAGCTTTTCTGTCTGCTCTGGGCGGTTAGCAGCTGTTGCCTGATCAAGCGCACCTTCGCCTCGGTCTCTTCCACTAAATTCGGTCCCAAAAACTTGCGCTCTCCCAAGTCGTCCCAGCATATTGGAGAGCGACAGCGGCGCCCATACAGAGCCTCGTATGGCGCCATTTGAATACTGGCTTGGTAACTATTATTGTAGGCGAATTCCACCAATGGTAGGTATTGGGACCACCCTTCGCCCAAATCAAGCACGCATGCCCGGAGCATGTCTTCAAGGATCTGGATCACCCGCTCCGATTGCCCGTCAGTTTGCGGGTGAAAAGCCGTGCTGAAATGTAGCTTGGTTCCCATTGCTCGTTGCAGACTCTGCCAAAAGTTCGACACAAACCGCGTGTCTCTGTCCGACGTGATGGATGTCGGTACTTCATGCAACCTTACTATTTCATCAATGTATGTCCGCGCCAGCCGTTCCCGAGCCCATATTGTATGTATGGGCAGGAAGTGGGCCGATTTCGTCAACCGATCCACTATGACCCATATCGCATCGTGTCCTTGGGATGATCTCGGGAAGCCGGTCACAAAATCCATCGTAACCATCTCCCACTTCCATTCCGGCACCGGCAATGGTTGTAATTTCCCTGCTGGGCGCTGATGCTCGGCCTTTACTTGTTGGCACACCAGGCAATGTGCCACAAACCGGGCAACATCCCCTTTCAACTTAGGCCACCAAAAGGTTTGCTTTAAGTCCTTGTACATTTTTGTCCCTCCAGGGTGCACGGCGTAGGGCGCGGTGTGCGCCTCACTCAGGATTTCCTCCTTGAGCTCCGGTAGATCCGGCACACAGATTCGTTCTCGAAAACGTATTGTGCCATCTGCGTCCCTCGCGAAATCGCCCTCTTGGTCTGAGGGTAGTCTGTCCCGCACCAGTTGTAACTGAGTATCCGTCGATTGCCCTTCCCGGATCCTGTCCAGTAGGGTGGGTCTGACCACTAGGGTCATGAGTCGTGCGACCGTCCCCGCTGGTACTACATCCAGTCTCAATTGTGAAAACTCTGCAATCAAACGGTCCTGCTGGGTAAGGGCGTTCGCCATTGATTCCACCGTCTGTCCCTTGTGGCTCAAGGCATCAGCCACCACATTCGCCTTTCCGGGGTGGTAGTGGAGGGTTAGATCATAGTCCTTTAGTAGTTCGAGCCACCGCCTTTGCCGCAAGTTTAACTCCTTCTGGGTGAAGAGGTACTTGAGGCTCTGATGATCGGAGTACACATTGCAGTGTGTACCGTACAAATAGTGTCTCCATAGTTTAAGGACGAACACGACTGCTGCAAGCTCCAGGTCGTGCACGGGGTAGTTTCTCTCGTACTCTTTGAGTTGCCTTGACGCATAGGCTATAACCTTACCCTGTTGCATAAGCACGCCTCCGAGACCGTTTCGCGATGCATCACAGTAAACTTCATAGTCCTCGCCGGGCTCCGGTAAAGCGAGCACCGGGGCTCGCGTCAACTTATCCTTGAGTTCCTCAAAACTCTTCTGGCATTGGTCCGTCCAGATATACTTCTCCCCTTTTCGGGTCAGGTGAGTCAGGGGCATGGCTATCTTGGAGAAGCCTTCCACAAAACGTCTGTAATACCCTGCCAAACCTAGGAAGCTTCGAATCTCAGTTACCATTGTCGGCCGGGGCTAGTCGGTTACCGAATCTATCTTCTTCGGGTCTACCGCAATCCCCGCTGCCGACACGATATGCCCCAGAAAACCCACCTCGCGGAGCCAGAACTCACACTTTTTGAGTTTGGCATAGAGTTTCTGTTCCCGAAGGGTCTGAAGGACAACGCGTAAGTGCTCTTCATGTTCCTCATCCGTACGGGAGTAGATGAGGATGTCGTCAATGAAGACCACTACGTAAAGTTCTAAGAAGGGTTTGAACACCCTGTTCATCATATCCATGAACACTACTGGGGCGTTCGTGAGCCCGAACGGCATCACCGTGAACTCGTAGTGACCGTAGCGAGTCCGGAATGCTGTCTTTGATAAGTCCTCGCCCCTAACTCGGAGCTGATGATAGCCGGACTGCAGATCGATCTTCGAGAATACCGTTGCTCCTTGTAACTGGTCGAACAGGTCGTCAATCTGCGGTAACGGATACTTGTTCTTGATGGTGACCTTGTTTAATTCTCGATAGTCTATGCACAGGCGAAGGCTTCCGTCCTTCTTTCTTACGAATAGAACGGGCGCGCCCCACGGCGACGCGCTTGGTCTGATAAAGCCTTTGTCCAAGAGGTCTTCCAACTGTGCCTTGAGTTCCTTCAACTCCGCGAAGGCCATCCTGTACGGTGCCTTAGTGATGGGTTTAGTGCCTGGGAGTAGTTCAATAGGGAAGTTGACCTCTCGTTCCGGCGGCATCCCAGGGAGTTCCGCCGGAAATACATCCGGGAATTCTCTTACAACTGAGACGTCGGATCTAATTTTGGGAAGCGGCCCCACGCTACCTATCGATCTTCTGGGTCCTTAACTGCAAGGTAAAGGGTGGGACCCATTTATTCCTTACATGACCCCTAACAGGTCTCACTAAGTACAATAGGGTCTTCTATACTCCGAAACCCGCCCGCGCGCATAGGCCAGGGAGGTTTCGCCTAGTACTTAAGGATTTCTCCCCCAATCCGCACTAGGCGCGTCCGGGAATAGGGGAGAGAAAGGACAGGGGGAGAGAGAGTGTCGGACGAGGGTTTAGGTGTAACCGGTGCTTCTAAACTAAGAGGAAACAGAAATTACCTGCTATCACTGGTTCTGAGACATCGCGTCTTCCACTGTGGCAAATCGGGGAGTCCGTCCACAACCTTTAGGCCAGCGGCGTACGGTGTAGTGGGGTAGGGACTTAGTGTCCTCAGAATTTGCCGTGTGTTGGCCGCCGGGTAAGTCCTCCTGCGGGACAGGGGCTGCAGTACCCCCTCGCCCTTCTGGTTGCGGCGTTGTGGCAGTAGCGGCCAGTTCTTGAGGACAAGTGGCACAGGTGTGGTCCGGCTGGCCGCATTTATTGTCGTGGGAATACGTCCAAGGGCATCTTGTCGCTAAGTGTGCCTTTCCGCAGATGACGCAGGGTTCCTGTAGTGGCTCCGGGCCTTCCGTTGGTACTTGTCCGTCTCTCTGCGCTCCCTTCGAGCATTGGCCTGCCCGGCTCCTTGGGTTGGGGCCCCCTCGCGAAGCGGGGGCTGTGGCCTTCTCCGGTTCGTCGGGTTGCGGCGTCGGGGCAGTGGTTGCCGGTTTCTGGGGGCATGTGAAACGTGAGTGGCCCAGCTCGCCGCACCAAGAGCAGTGGTCGTGCCTCCAAGAGTAGCTCGTCACTCGATGCGCCCCATCACATATGGCGCACGGCTTCCCTAGCATTACATCAAAATCCTTCAGCGGGGGTTCACTACTAGATCTCAAAGACATGACAGCCTTCCCAACCTCCGCGGGTAGGAAGGTAAACAACTATCCATTTCTAGGGGCCGTTCAAGGGTCTGGGCCGACATCGTACTACGAAAGGGTCTAACCTGACTAACTATGGGCAGAAGTAGTAACGCAAGAGGTGAAGAGGTGGGGTACTCCAGATGTCGAAAAGGGTCATATTCGAAAAGGGACAACTAAGGGTAGAGTGTCTCTGCTACTACTTCATCCGGGGCAGTGCGTCCTACGTCATGCCGTTGCGTGGGACCTCTTACCCGCGTCGCACCACTGAAGGGGCTATCCCCAGGTTCAGGGGCAGTAAGAGCGAAGATGCCCCGGCTTGCCACATCGAAGCAATGATCGTGCTTCCAGGAACAGTCGGTTACTCGGTGTACTCCGCCGCAGACGTTGCCTGGTCGGTCTCCCCCGGTTCCGGTCCTTCCGTAGCTGTCAACACCGTCACTCCCATTCCTGCGCTCTTGACTGAAGACCAAGTCCGGGCCGTCATCCGTGTACACAAAGAAAACAAGTCAATCCTAGACTTAACTGGTCTAGCACCAAGACCTACAAACACACTGAAATTTAAATCCCCTTTTTCCCCCGTGCACTCACGATCTACTTGCACCTACATCTTGGTTATCTCATAATTAATTTGCTGGTGGCACCATACTCTATGGATGTTGGTCATCGACTACTGTGGTTAAAGTTGTTTTTCTCTGATACCATTTAATCTGTCACGCCCCGGGGGTTTTTAGGTAAAGATAAGCAGAAAAAGCGTATATATTTTTTTTTCTTTATGAATAAGTATTGACCTCCCCCCCCCAGTGCGTGTCAGACCCGTCACATATACAAATTCACCCTGCAAATGGACAGAGTCTCCTTTGTATATGCACGGCGTCACGATTACAACAACTACAATATCATCACTCTTCATAAAATCTTTAACCACACAGTCACAGTCAACCAGTACGAGAGTGTAAAAACATTCAATCACATTAAGAGGATTCTACAAGTTGCAAACGGTGTCCACTCGACACCCATTCCTTTAAAACGTCTACATACTCACAGTAAGGCGGCTACATCGTTTTGAAAGGATAAAACCACAGGTTTTCAAAGGAGTGCCCACACGACACTTGATTTTTGAAAGACATTTTCGAAACCCCTTTTTATATCGTAAAACGGCCGCAAAGATTGAGAACAATAATTTAAAATTTACTGTGATATCTGTGACGCCCCACTTCCCAGGGGGTCACCCATCCTAGAACTACTCTAGCTCTAGCACGCTTAACTCTCATGTTCCAAAATGCTATAGCCGGGTTAGAGATTTTAGTCCTATTATATCATTTATATAGAGGACTAATCCAAATTCCGGGGGTGTCACATTCTTCCCCCCTTTAAGCCCTGACGTCCACGTCAGGCTCAAGCACACTCACAAGCACCAGGCGATGTGAGACTCGTCTCGCTAGCCTTAGCCGACCTTGTGGGGAGCTGCACTCCACCCACAACGGTCATTAGCCGGGGAGGCTCGCTCTACCCGCTATATAACCCTAGCTCAGCCGAGACTCATCTCACATTTCCGGCTGGTGAATGGCTCTGATACCAACTGTGACGCCCCACTTCCCAGGGGGTCACCCATCCTAGAACTACTCTAGCTCTAGCACGCTTAACTCTCATGTTCCTCTTGGATCTTGCTACCATCCAAAATGCTATAGCCGGGTTAGAGATTTTAGTCCTATTATATCATTTATATAGAGGACTAATCCAAATTCCGGGGGTGTCACAATATCAAACAACTAACCAACCATCCAGCATGATCCACATCCACACAAATTAAACTAGAGAGAGAGAGAGAATAGAGATAACCAAACTAAAAGTTTTAACATAAGGCCTCATACGGCCGATAGTTAAGTCTGCGTTGCCTCACCACCGTCCCGATGAGCATACCTATTTGGACCTGTCACGGAGTGGGTAAAGTCAGTGACAAATAAAGTAGATGTTATAACTTTAATGAACAGTAAATTCAAATGAAATACTCTGCACCGGAACCTTTCGCTATCCTTCGCCCTGAGTTCACTTTATTTAATTTAGTGACACCGTCGCGTCAGGGTAGTCGACGATCTCCCCACGCGACACTTGATGCTTTTACCCCTTCACGAAGCGTGAGCGACATGTTTAGCTATCGTGAAGAGGTCCCCACCCTACACACGTGGGGCACACGGGTCATTCAGACCACTCTTCCGGAAAAGTACACCCATGCGGAGTCCAATCCGCCTATGTACGTGCAGCATTCAACACCGGTTTGCCGAAGTCGGCGTAAATTAAATATCGCGACACTTGGTCGCCACAAACATCCACAAAAGAACAGTACATGGTAATGCGAAGGGTTAATTCACTGGAAAATCTCATCTACTTTATTAAACAGGTTAGCACGAACATTTAGATGATACACTCCACCTAATGCACTTACAGCACTTGTTGCATAAGAACCCACCTGGTTGAGGGAAGATCGGGGTACTTGGGATCTGTGACACTCTCCTGCTGCGCACCTGGACCTAACGAAAACCCCAGAAATAGCAGTTAATAACACGTACGGATACCGGGAAATGGAACCCAACTAACTCCACGCCGAGAACCCCCAAACCGGCGCCAACAACTATACTCGACGATTCCTCGCGCGCGCGCGCACGACGGCTGTCGGCCCGCGGGTGCCCCGCGCGGCTCAGGGCCGCGCGTCGTGCGCCTGCGGGTGGTACCAGCGCGGCGACCGCGCGGTGACCGCCCGCGCGGCGTCCGCGCGGTGACCGCCCGCGCGGCGCCTGCGGGTACTGCCCTCGGGCGGCGCCCGCGCGGTGTCTGCCCGCGCGGTGCCCGCGGGTGCTGCCCTCGGGCGGCGCCCGCGTGGCACCCGCGCGGTGACTGCCCGCGCGACGCCCGCGGGTGCTGCCCTCGGGCGGCGCCCGCGTGGCACCCGCGCGGTGACTGCCCGCGCGGCGCCCGCCGGTGCTGCCCTCGGGCGGCGCCCGCGTGGCACCCGCGCGGGTGCGGCCTGCGCGGCGCCCGCGGTTCTACCCGCGGCGACGCCCGCGCGACGTCCGCGCGGCGCCCGCGCGACGTCCGCGCGGAGCCCGCCTTGCGGTGTCCACACGCGTGGTTCCCTAGCGGCACCACGCGTCTCCCCAGCCCGCGCGGTGCCCTAGCGGCACCGTGCGTCGTCCGCCTGCCCGCGTCGTGCCCTAAGTTGCATGGCGACGACGGCGGGCCGACGGAGACGATGGAGACGGAGACGGAGAAGACAACAAAAGTACGAAAAACCCCAAAGATGCTACGAACGTAAATCACTCACCGGATAATCTGACGGGGGAGTCGTCCGATCGCGTTCTTGCTTCCGGTACGTGGTTCGGGGTGATCGGATCCCGCCGTCTTCTTCCTCTTTCTTTCCTCCGGTTAGGGTTCCGTCTTTTTCTTTTCCTTCCGTTCTCTCGGTTAGGGTTTCGTTTTCCTCTTTTACGAAAAGTGGGATTTTCCTCTCTCGTACGTACAATTAAATTTCGTTTTTACTTTCCGTCACCGAATAATTAATTATTTAATTAACTATTCCTACGAGATAAACTCCCACCTTTTAATACCTGTAACCGAATAACTAATTCTCTAACTAACTAATCACACGAGATAAACCCACCTTTTTCTCGGAAAGCGTGCAGGATATTTTGCACGGGTTCCGATGCGCGTTAAGTCACCGCGACACTAAAAACCCTGTTCCGCGAGATTCCTACATCGGATTTCAGATCCGATTGCACCATCAGTCATCATTTTTCGCGCTCTTTCACAGAAAAACACTCACGCCACACACCGACCGACTTACGAAAATACGATAGTTCCGATCCACTAAAGGAACACTTTATTAGAAGGAGGGTAACTTACTACAAAAAAACCCGTGTCATTACATCTTTAGAAGGGCCCGGGTTCTGGTTTGCACCCGGGGCGTGACACCGCGTGTCACGCCCCGGGTGTAAACCAGAACCCAGGCTCGCCAACAGATCCGCCGTGCACACAGAATTTTCCATGTACACAAAGCGCTGGTAACCTGCTCAGATATAAGATATACAATAGAAGGACATAAACAGAGCTGAACTAAAAGAACTATAAGTAATCTCAGACTGGAAATAAGATACAAGCTGAAATAAAGTACAATAAACTCCCAGCTCACTAACCAAAATACAAACAGCTGGCTAAACCAGTCCCAAAAGTAAACTACTGTAATCTGAGATACAAAAGGGGTGCAATAAAAGTCCAGCTACTCTCACAGTCGGGGTAGATGATCTAGCTAGTCCGCAATTCTCTTACCTCGATCAGCCGCTGATGGCCCAGCAGCTCGCGCAGATGACTCTGCAAAACAAAGGGAAGAAGACAGAAAACAACAATGGGGGTGAGAACTACTAGCTAAACCAGTAGCCTCCCCTAGTGGGTAAAACCTCAAATGCTGACACACCCACTAGGACTATAAGAGGCAAAAAGGATGGAACAGTGGTATGCAATATAGACTGCTGGAAAAAGAGAAACTACCACTACTATGCCTCTAGATGCTGTGCCAAAGGTTACGGTATATGCATGCAACTGTAAATCTAACTGCCCAAAGAAACCCAATCAAAGGGCCAGGAAGTACTGGCACTGCCTGCTCTGTCACCAATCGCAACTCATCAAGGTGCCCGGCGCTCGGCACGGTGTAAAGCCTACTCCGGAGTGGCACTCGAGGGGAGCGACCCACACGAGTAAAGTATGTACAGTATCCCTGTATCAAGTATCTCTGTATCAAGCATCTCTGTAACCAATATCTCACAATAGCAGGACTGGATCATGACTATGATCAAAGTGGGAAATATCCGTCCACTAAAGTAACCCTGATCCCCAATCAGATGCAATAGTAATCAAGTGGGAAACACCATCCACTAGGAAAATCTGAAACCCGATCTGATGCATAAGTGAACACCCGGTCTACCGCCTAATGTCCGCGGTCGCCGCAACACCCTATAAGTCCACAATCTGATATCATAAACAATATCTGGCTAACCGCCTCATGTCCGCGGTTACCACAATACCCCACAATATATAATCGAGTCAAACCTGTCCCAGACTCAAGCCTCAACTACACTATCCCAAACCCTGCTTAAACCGAGCAACATATATCCAAATGCGAAGGAGAATAGTGAAACATGGTTTCTCCTAAGTCAAGTCCCAAAGATAGTGTAGCAATAAATAGTAGTCCATTTAGATGTCCAAACAAGCATGCAAAGGTTCGCATTTAAAAACAGAAGGAAAGTATTTAAATATTTATTTAGAAAAGATGGTTTTATGATAATACTTTAGCATGCGATGATAGTTTACAGCATATGTCCAACAACAGTGTCCCAGTTTACCATAAATGAGCTGTCATATTATTTGTGGGGTTTACTTATGCATTTCATGAGTACAAGTACCGATTATCTGTTTAAAGTCGGGAATCTCTAATACTCCTAGTGAGATAGTCAGTAATGAGGTAAGCAACAACCACCCACCTCGAAAAGCGTGCCCAATATCCAAGAAAATACCCACTGTCCTCTATGCACACCGTCAGCTGAAACAGTATCCTACAACATCACATAAGTGTATACGGTGTAAGAACTACAAGTCTCAACACAGATTTGCTATTTTTATAATCAGCACGCAAAACGAGGAATTTCACCTCTGTCCCGAGCTCCTAAAATCTCAGAAAAATCACGGTTGTGTTCCTCGCGAAAAGTAGCCCAAAATCGACTCTTGAATCGCCTCAATCTGATATTCCTACGCAGAGAAACAATTCATCGAAGTCGCCGCTGTCCAAAAACCCAAACAGCAAAAGAGGGGGTCAAAACACCTCGGGAATCGTGCCAAGGAATCTGAATCCAGAGAAACGACCAACACGAAAAACGAAGCCCTACCTCTTAGGAACACACTGGCGAAGAAATCGTCGAAACAGGACTCCTGTACTGCGCAGGGGACTCCTCGGACTGAAATGCGACGATAACGGGCCAAGCTTGGGGAAAAACGAGGCACACTGTAAAATCCGGATCGTCGCTGTCGAACTTCCAGAAAATCTGGGAACGCACCACAAGGTAGAAAAATCAGTGAGGAACAACTTCTCTTCAATGACCTCTCTCAGATTCTCTCTCTTTCTCTCGAAAAATGGAGAAAAGAAGGGAGGGGAAGGCTATTTATAGGCCCAATAAAACAATTGGGAAAATGACCATCATGTCCCAACTTTCGGGCGGCTACAGTGCCCAGGCCCACTTTCGGGCGTGAACAGTGCAGCCCAGGCCACGTTTCGGGCGGCTACAGTGCGGCCCGGCCCAGGGTTTTCCGGGCGCGCACAGTGCGGCCCGGCCCAGCCCGCCCGCGCACGGGATCCCTTCCCGTCCAACCGGCCGTCCGACCCGGCCCACGGCCCGCCACGTGTCCGCCAAACAGGCGGCAGCCGTGCGGGCCCAACGGGGAAGCGCCACGTGTCCCCCGTGATTGGCGGCAAGGTGGGTGCCCCAGCCAACCGCGTGGCGACACGTGGCCCCGCCCGACACGGCTGTCGGCGGGCACCGCCGCCACGTGCGCCCACGTGCGCCCACGTGCGCCCATGTGCGCGTACGGCCGCCGCCGCGTGGCGCCGCGTGCGCCACGCGCACATGGACCAGCCAACCCGGGGCCGCCACGTGGCGCGCCCCGGTCCACCGTGCACCACGCCCCCTCCGCGCCTGCCCGGCCTGCCCGCGCTGCCCGCGCACCCTCCCGTGCGCCGCACGCCCTGCACCGGCCCAACCGCGTGCTGCCACATGGCCCGCCGGTCCACCATGCACCGGCGGCCCTTTCCGTGGACCGGGAGGCGTGCGCCGGCCCAATGAGGAGCCGCCACGTGTCCCTGGCCGGTCCACCGGTCCCCCCATGCACTAATTTGCGCAGAAAACTTCCGGGGGTCCGTTTTTGGGCATCCGGACTCCAAAATAAATAAGTAAATAGTCGTTTTCAAGCGTTTTTCCGCGCTGAATTCAAATACGGCCTCCGATTGGCCCAAATCATTTTCTAAAATTCGGCAATTACCTCCGAAGGTCAAACCAACAGTAACTACCACACTGTGTCCATCCGTAGCATCCCTTTGATGCACTGTGGACCTAATACACCAATAATAGATGTTTCTCACCCAGGATTCACGGGAAACACAGTACGAAAACCTGGGCCACTACATCCTCCCCCACTAACAAAAGTTTCGTCCTCGAAACGAAGATCATACCTCAATCCTGAGCCTCGAACATGTAGGGGTAGGCGTCCATCATTGCTGACTCGAGCTCCCACGTCGCCTCGCGCTCATCATGATTGCTCCAGAGGATCTTCACATAGGGGATGGTCCGATTGCGTAATTCTTTCATCTCCCGATCTAGAATCCGCAGTGGGCGCTCCTCATATCTCAAATCCTCGCTGACCTCGAGTGGTGCAAAGTCGATGACGTGCGACGGGTCGAAGACGTACCTCCTCAGAGTGGAAACATGAAAGACATCGTGGACACCGGCTAGCCTCGGGGGAAGAGCAAGTCGATAAGCAACTGGCCCGATGCGCTCTAATACCTCAAAGGGTCCAATATAACGGGGGCTAAGTTTCCCGCGAATGCCAAACCTCCTTATCCCTTTGGACGGCGAGACTTTCAAAAATACATGATCTCCAACCTGAAACTCTAAGTCTCGTCGCCGAACATCAGCATAGCTCCTCTGTCGACTCTGAGCGGTCTGAAGATGCTGTCGAATTACCCGGACCTTCTCCTCTGCCTCTAGCAATATATCTGGTCCCAGAGTCTGTCTCTCCCCCACATCACTCCAATATAGCGGTGATCGACATTTGCGTCCATACAACGCTTCAAACGGAGCCATTTGAATGCTTGCTTGAAAGCTGTTGTTGTACGCAAACTCAGCCAGTGATAAGTGTCGAATCCATCCACCGCCAAAATCTAGGACACAAGCCCTTAGCATATCCTCAAGGATCTAAATCGTCCGCTCTGACTGTCCATCAGTCTGTGGGTGGAAGGCTGTACTGAATCTGAGCTGAGTCCCCAAGGTAGTCTGTAAACTCCTCCAGAATCGCGAAGCAAACCTCGGGTCTCTATCTGATACTATAGAAGCTGGCACTCCATGTAATCTCACTATCTCATCCAAATACAATTGGGCTAGTCGCTCGAGTGGCCAAGTAGTCTGCATAGGTAAAAAGTGCGCTGACTTGGTAAGTCGATCCACAACTACCCAGATAGCATCTGCACTTCCCTGTGCCCTCGGCAACCCGACCACAAAATCCATAGTAATGTGGTCCCATTTCCACTCGGGAATCGGGAGACTCTGTAGCTTGCCAGCTGGCACTCGATGCTCAGCTTTTACTTGCTGACAAGTTAAACACTGCGACACAAACCTCCCAATATCCCTTTTCATGCCATTCCACCAGAAGTGTGCCTTGAGGTCCTTATACATCTTAGTCCCCCCAGGATGAAGGGTATAAGGTGTATAATGGGCCTCCTTCAATATCTGTTCTCTGATCTCAGCATCCACTGGCACACATGCTCGGTCCCTGTACCTCAGTACTCCCGAAGCATCCACTGAAAAATCCCCTGATCGATCACTTGGAATCTGATCTCTAATCCTGGTCAAATGGGGGTCCTCGCTCTGTTTCTCCCGGATCCTCTCCAGCAGAGTGGGCTGCACGACCAAAGACATCAGTCTAGCAGAGACCCCAGAGGATACAACCTCTATCTCGAGCCGTCTCAACTCCTCTAACAGTGGCGCCTGATTTGTAATCAACATGGACAAACTCTGTACTGCTCTCCGGCTTAATGCGTCAGCGACCACGTTAGCCTTGCCTGGGTGGTAAAGGATGTCCACATCATAATCCTTTAGTAGCTCTAACCATCTGCGCTGCCTCAAATTCAGTTCCTTCTGCGTGAACAGGTACTTTAGGCTCTTGTGGTCGGTGTAGATCTCACAGTGCTCCCCATATAGGTAATGGCGCCAAAGCTTCAGTGCAAACACCACGGCAGCAAGTTCCAAGTCATGGGTAGGATAATTCTTCTCGTAATCCTTAAGCTGTCTCGATGCATAAGCAATTACCCTCCCTTCCTGCATCAGCACGCATCCAAGCCCACTGTGCGATGCATCACTGTAGATCACATATCCTTTCCCCATAACAGGGAGGGAAAGGATAGGAGCGGTCATCAATCTTTCCTTTAGCTCCTCAAAGCTCCTCTGGCAGTCCTCACTCCAGATAAACTTAACTCCTTTACGCGTCAACCGAGTGAGGGGTGTGGAAAGCTTCGCAAAGCCTTCCACAAACCGACGATAATAACCAGCTAACCCCATGAAGCTGCGCACCTCAGATACAGTCGTCGGTCGGGGCCAATCTCGAACTGCCTCAATCTTCGCCGGGTCTACTGCTACACCGGCGGCGGAAATCACATGGCCCAAGAAAGCTACCTCCCGAAGCCAAAACTCGCACTTTGACAACTTGGCATACAACTTCTTATCTCGTAGACGTTGTAGCACAGTCCTCAAGTGCTCCTTGTGCTCGGCCTCGCTTCGGGAGTAAATAAGGATATCATCAATGAACACCACCACAAAACGATCCAGAAAGGGCCGAAATATCCTGTTCATCAAGTCCATAAAGGCGGCAGGGGCATTAGTCAATCCAAACGGCATAACTGAAAACTCATAATGCCCGTACCGTGATCTGAAAGCAGTCTTAGGAATATCCTCGGCCTTCACCTTCAGTTGGTGGTAACCAGACTGTAGATCAATTTTGGAAAATACACAAGACCCTTGCAGCTGATCAAAGAGATCATCGATGCGCGGCAGAGGGTACTTGTTCTTAATGGTCACTTTGTTCAATTCTCTATAGTCCACACACAACCGAAGTGACCCATCCTTCTTTTTCATGAATAGCACCGGTGCTCCCCAAGGCGACACACTTGGTCTAATAAAGCCCTTATCCATCAGGTCTTGCAGCTGTGCTTTAAGCTCTCGCAACTCAGCCGGTGCCATCCGATAAGGAGCCTTAGAGATTGGCGCAGTTCCTGGAACTACGTCAATCACAAACTCAATCTCTCTGTCTGGCAGCATACTAGTCAGCTCAGGTGGAAAAACATCCGGAAACTCGCGGGCAATAGGAATATCCCCGAGTCCCGGTGTCGCGGTAGGCCCCTCAACAACACTAGCCAAAAAGGCTACACATCCTCGATGAATCATCCGCCTCGCTCGGGAAGTCGAAACCACAGAGGCAAAGCAAGCACTCTGACATCCCCGATATACAAACATCTCCTGGCCTGGCTCTCTAAAAGTGACAGTCCTCGCGGCACAATCAATAGTCGCGAAATACTGAGCCAGCCAGTCCATCCCAAGAATCACATCAAAGTCCCTCAGCTGTCTCAAGACCAACAGGTCTGCTGGCATAATCCAGGACTCGATCTGTATCGGGCAGGACCAACAACACTCCTCCACGTGCAAAGTGTGTTCGGGAATCTGAACCTCTCGTGCACGTGGCAAAAATCCTACCTCTAACCCATGTAATGATGCAAAAGATCTACTAATGAAAGAATGCGATGCTCCAGTATCAAATAAAGTACGAGTCCTAATGCCAGAGAGTAAGGTGATACCTGCCACCACATGGTCCGCTGCTGAAGAATCCTCTACCTGTGCAGCTGTCACGCCCCGGGGGTTCGAATCGCGCGGAAGAGGAGCCACCGATGCCCCTGATTCAGCCATATATTTTTTTTTCGTAAAACATTACTCCCCGGCGCGTGCACAGACCCGCCGCATACACAAATTCGCTCTGCAAATGAGCAGAGGCCCCTTTGTATATGCACGGCGTCTCAACTACAAAGTGTCTCACAAGGCGTAGTACATACAATCTCTAACCACATCAGTTGGGGTCTCGTACACATACAACCAAACAATTCACATGACATTCTGGCATTCACTTAGAGCATAGAGGCCGGTGTTTTGAAAGGATAAATAATCACAAGGTTTTGAAAGCGGCATCCACACGATGCCCTCGTTTGTGAAAACAGTTCGCAAACACATAAATCCCACAAGGTTTATAAAGCTCGGTGCCCACACGACACCCACGTTTTAAAAATAGTTTTCGCAAACGGTTTTCTTTGTTTTTCATCGTTCAAAACGGCCAAGTAAGAGAGAACGTAGTATTCATTCAATTATTCAAAAAGAAAGGAAAGAAAAGGGCAACATCCACTTCGACCCCACGGGGGTGTCGCAATCCACAACTAGCTACCATGAATAATAAAGGAAAAGGGAAAGAAGAGTCACTGTAACCGAAGTCATCCAAAAATCAGATCAGCACCCTAACGTCCTCACCGGCGCCCTAGCACTCGCCCCTGGACGAACCTGTCACGGAGTGGGAAGTCAGTGACTAGAAATAAACATAATGAGCAAGAAACTATAATAAAACAAACCACTGTAACCAGAGCAACTGTCACCCCCCTCCCATATATCGTCAACAATGATCACAACCTGCACCAAACATAAACCGGGCACCCTCCCCGGACACCGCACCGGGCCCCTACCCCGGTGCCCCTCCCCTTTCTGCCGAGCACCTGCCTCGGCCGCCGAGCACCAACCCCGGCGTCACCGCTCACACCCTCCACCCATGAGGGCCCCCATCCCTAACGCCACCTCCGCGTGGGGTACACGGGTCAACGTACCACTTTTCCAGAAAAGCACACCCTTGCGGTGGCCAAACCGCTGGTGTGCGTGTAGTAAAACTTGAGCCTCAGATGATAAAGCGAATAGAATGAGATTCGGGGTCAGCGTTGCTCATAAGGACAACCAGAAGGGTGAACACCTTTGCTCATGAGGAAATCTTAAGGAGGAAAACACCGTTGCTCAGTGAGAGCAACTTGAAGAGGAACACACCTTCGCTCACGAAGAGCATCTTAGAGAGAAACCCACCTTTGCTCACGAGGAGCAACTTAGAGAGAAACCCACCTTTGCTCACGAGGAGCAACTTAGAGAGAAGCACCTTTGCTCATGTCCGCCCTTACCCAATTAACCTCGGCGAATTTACCCACCTTTTGCGTGCGTCGTCCGGCGTTCGGTACGTCCGTGATCGTGCGCCCGTCGCCAACAATGTCCTGCACTCCTGAAGGAATAAGGGCAAGTCAAGACTAAGGATCCGACACTCACACCGACTCCCACCCATGTGCGGCGGAGTTTCCCGCCCGGCACTGGCCCGTGCGGCGCACACTCCGCCCGGGCACAGCATCGCGTGGCCCCAGCCCGCGCGGGCGCCCCTCCTGCGGCGGCCCCGCGCGGCCAAGCGCCGCGCGAGTGCGTTGCCCGTGGTGCGGGGCGACCCCGCGCGGCACCAGCCCGCGCGGGCGCCCCACCTGCGGGCGGCCCCGCACGGCCAAGCGCCGCGCGGGTGCCTCGCCCGCGGTGCGGGGGCGACCCCGCGCGGCACCAGCCCGCGCGGGCGCCCCACCTGCGGGCGGCCCCGCGCGGCCAAGCGCCGCGCGGGTGCCTCGCCCGCGGTGCGGGGGCGACCCCGCGCGGCACCAGTCCGCGCGGGCGCCCCACCTGCGGGCGGCCCCGCGCGGCCAAGCGCCGCGCGGGTGCCTCGCCCGCGGTGCGGGGGCGACCCCGCGCGGCACCAGCCCGCGCGGGCGCCCCACCTGCGGGCGGCCCCGCGCGGCCAAGCGCCGCGCGGGTGCCTCGCCCGCGGCGCGGGGGCGACCCCGCGCGGCACCAGCCCGCGCGGGCGCCCCACCTGCGGGCGGCCCCGCGCGGCCAAGCGCCGCGCGGGTGTCTCGCCCGCGGTGCGGGGGCGACCCCGCGCGGCACCAGCCCGCGCGGGCGCCCCACCTGCGGGCGGCCCCGCGCGGCCAAGCGCCGCGCGGGTGCCTCGCCCGCGGCGCGGGGGCGACCCCGCGCGGCACCAGCCCGCGCGGGCGCCCCACCTGCGGGCGGCCCCGCGCGGCCAAGCGCCGCGCGGGTGCCTCGCCCGCGGTGCGGGGGCGACCCCGCGCGGCGCCAGTCCGCGCGGGCGCCCCACCTGCGGGCGGCCCCGCGCGGCCAAGCGCCGCGCGGGTGCCTTGCCCGCGGTGCGGGGGCGACCCCGCGCGGCACCAGCCCGCGCGGGCGCCCCACCTGCGGGCGGCCCCGCGCGGCCAAGCGCCGCGCGGGTGCCTCGCCCGCGGTGCGGGGGCGACCCCGCGCGGCACCAGCCCGCGCGGGCGCCCCACCTGCGGGCGGCCCCGCGCGGCCAAGCGCCGCGCGGCGCCCCGCCCGCGGCCGGTCCGGCGGCGGCGGCGGCGGTGTTCCCCGTGAAGACTCTACACAACAAAACTAATAAAAACTCACCTTTGTTCCGCCGGAAAAGAGAGGAAGAGGATCGTCCTAACGTTGCCCGGTTGATCCCGCGAGCAAGAACCTCCGTCCTTTCCTCGAAAGCCCCGCCGTCGGTCGTACAAGAGCGAAAAAGGGTTGGGTCCCCGTTTTATTCTCCTCTTTTTCCCTCTCGTGGTGTCTCTTAAAGAGAAACCCTAGCCGTCCTTCCCTCTCTCTTTTTCCCTCTCGTGATGACTCTTAAAGGGAAACCCTAGCCGCCGAACGAAGGGACCTAGGAGGGAACACCTAAAACCCTAGGTTCCTCAAAGGGTAAGAGAATAATTAATTAATAGGGGCAGATCCAGCGGCTATAATTACCTCGAGAAACGTGCCGATCGTCCGCACGGATTCCGGGGCGCCTAAGTGGGGTCCGAACTTCGGAAAATTATTCCGGGTGAACCGGGAGTCGGAATCTGAAACCGATCGCGCCCCCGTTCTCCATTTCGCGAGCCCTTCGGCCTAAAAATGTCCGCGAGCCCCGACGGATTCTCGGGAAAAACACCAAAAATTGTCCCTCAGTCGGGCAGTCGAAGAAAAAGGGGTAACGGGGAGGGTCACGGAAAAGTCAGGTCTTACATCACTCACTAATAAAAACAAGTTTCGTCCCCGAAACTTAACTCCCGCCTGCGGCGAAGGGGGTCCGGGTAGCACCCCTTCACCCTCGATTCGGGTTCTCAAGTTGTCTCACGTTCTTCCCGATTGCTCCAAAACGCCTTCACGTAGGGAAATGTCCGACTTCGTAGCTTTTCAGTCCTCCCGCGCTAGGGTCCGCACCCGCTCTTCCTCGTAGTTCACGTTTCCTTTGAACTTGATTTGCGGAGTCGTCAATCACTCGCGACGGGTTGGGGGATACTTTCGAGGCATGAAAGCGCGGACGCGACCAGAACTCGGTCGTGATTCGGTGGTAGGGCGAGGCGATGGGCCACGGGGCCGTCGCACTCCGGGATCCCAAAAAGTCCCACGTACTATGGCACTACTAGCCTCTCAACCCGACCCGCTTCGCCCCTGATCGTTCCAACAAATCCGGGGGGGGGGGGTTTGCAGCGCCTACCGTACGATGCTTTGTACGGTGTCATCCGGGTGCTTGTCTGGTAATCGACGTCGTAGACGAACTCGACGAGGGGTAGGTAGCGTGACCATCCGCCCATTCAAAACCAGGATGCATGCTCGGAGTATGTCCTCGAGGATCTGGATCGCCCGTTCGGATTGCCCATCCATCTGAGGTGATAGGCCGGGCCGAAGTGTAGCTTGGCCCGCAGTAGTAGGTGTCGGCGTCCCGTGTAGCCCCGCAACTCATCGATGTACACTTGGTCAGTCGGTCTCGTGTCCAGGTCGTAATCCTTCAATAGTCCTAACCACCGTCTTCGCCGTAGGTTCGGCCCCTTCTGGGTGGAGAGGCGCTTAAGGCTTTGGTGGTCCGTGGGTGCGTTACCGTGGGCCCCGAAGGGTTAGTACCTCAACAGTCTCAGAACGAGGACGACTGCGGTACACCCCAGGTCGTGTGTCGGTTAGTTCTACATGTAGTCCTTGAGTTGCCCTGTCGCATAGGCCACGACTCCTCCTTGCTGCCTTAGTACTTCCTCCAGTCCAATTCGCGATGCAGTGCAGCATACTTCGAAGTCTTTCCCGGGCGTTGGTACGGCGAGCACGGGCGCCCTTGTTAATCGCTTTTTAGGCCCTTCACAGCTTTCCTTAGCATTGGGCCGTCCAAAAGAACTTGGCTCCCTTCCGGGCCGAGCGGTTCAAGGGAGTGCACGCTCTTACAGGGCTTCATCTAATTCCGGGCAGTCAACGCGCAGCTGCAAGCTCCTCCCCTGTTCCCGCGCCGGTAGAACGGCCATGCACCCAGCCGGTGCCTTCCGCTCCTTACTTTTTGCTACTAAGTGCATGGTCCCCAAGTGGGATAAAACAAAAGAGTGCGTGCCTAAGTAGATCGAGGCCAAAACCGGTTGGTTTTGGATGGGAGAAAAGAAGGGATCTTCGGAAAGAGAAGGGAGTATCTGCGGACTACGCCAACGGCGGATTCCCGCAGTCCCTCTTAAAGGCGTTCGCCCCTCCCCAAAAGATCCGAGGGAAAAACGGACAGAAAAACAACGAAGCTATTACTAACGACGGGACATAGCCGAAACCCATAACAGATGAAGAAAGGATGGTATAACTCAGGTTCGACGGATGTCCCCAACTAAAAAGAAGTAGTTCAAGTATTACCTGTCGTCACTCGGTTCGGGACGTTGCTCCGTCTGCTGGGGCGGCTGGGGTAGCCCTCCCGCAACCCCTGGGCCAGCGTCGCACTGCGTGGTTGGGCAGGGTCCTGGTATCGTACGAGTCCGCCGACGGCGAGCCGTCGGGTCGGTCCTTCTGTGGGTTGGGAGCCGCGGTATCCTCTCGTCCCTCCCGTTGTGGCGTTGCGGCGGTAGCGGCCTGCTCTCGCGGACATGAAGCGCGGGTGTGATCTGATTTGCCGCAACCATTGCAGTGGGAGTACCTCCAGAGGCAGTTCGTCACTCGATGCGCCTTTCCGCAGATGACGCAGGGCCCTTGTGGCGACTCCGGGGTCCCTGTTGGTACCCGCCCACCCTTCCTTGCATTTTCCAGGTGTTGGTTCGCCCGGTACCTTGGTTTGGGGCTCCCCTGCAAGGCGGGGGTGGCGGCTTTCTCTGCTTCGACAGGTCCCGGCGCCGGGGGCCTAGTGACGCCTGGCTTCTGGGGGCACGTGTAACGCGTGTGACCCGGTCTACCACACCGGAAACAGTGACCATCCCGCCAGGGGCAGCCCATCATTCGATGTGCGCCGCCACAAATGACGCACGGCTTCGATGGGCCGGGCCCCTCCTTCTTCACCGGTCCAGACTCCGGTTCTACCTTCGGACGTTTGGTCGCGCGGCTCGCCAGATAGGGGTCCTCCGCCGGGTCAGGGTAGGGGCACCCTTGCCGGGCGTACTCTTGCTCCGCACGCATGGCCAAATTAACTGCATCGTGATAGGTGGGAAATCCCGCCGGTGGCATCCCGCGAGGGGTACCGTCCCATGGGCCGTGCTGGAAGTGGTCAACGCTCTCAAGGTCCCGCGTCAGCATGCACAGACGCTCCGTGAGAGTCAGTAGCTGTCCTGCCACATCGCGCAGTTGGTTGCGCAGCAAGCGGTTCGCTCCGGCTGCGGTGTCCATTTCCGTCGGTCGTCGCTCACTGTGTTGGACTGCTATTGTATCTGCGTACATAATGAAAGCATACCGATCATCACAAACATAGAGACATAACTGACAAGGCAACCCGGCTCCTAAAGGGTTCTACTAAATCTCTACCCTCCCCCACGTACACTCGTGTCCTATTTATTTATCCCGTGTTCACTTTATTACTCAGCAGCCAGAGTATTGCGCCCGTGGATGTTAGGCCCCGACTGTTGTGGTTAGAGTTTACCGCTCTGATACCATCTTAATCTGTCACGCCCCGGGGGTTCGAATCGCGCGGAAGAGGAGCCACCGATGCCCCTGATTCAGCCATATATTTTTTTTTCGTAAAACATTACTCCCCGGCGCGTGCACAGACCCGCCGCATACACAAATTCGCTCTGCAAATGAGCAGAGGCCCCTTTGTATATGCACGGCGTCTCAACTACAAAGTGTCTCACAAGGCGTAGTACATACAATCTCTAACCACATCAGTTGGGGTCTCGTACACATACAACCAAACAATTCACATGACATTCTGGCATTCACTTAGAGCATAGAGGCCGGTGTTTTGAAAGGATAAATAATCACAAGGTTTTGAAAGCGGCATCCACACGATGCCCTCGTTTGTGAAAACAGTTCGCAAACACATAAATCCCACAAGGTTTATAAAGCTCGGTGCCCACACGACACCCACGTTTTAAAAATAGTTTTCGCAAACGGTTTTCTTTGTTTTTCATCGTTCAAAACGGCCAAGTAAGAGAGAACGTAGTATTCATTCAATTATTCAAAAAGAAAGGAAAGAAAAGGGCAACATCCACTTCGACCCCACGGGGGTGTCGCAATCCACAACTAGCTACCATGAATAATAAAGGAAAAGGGAAAGAAGAGTCACTGTAACCGAAGTCATCCAAAAATCAGATCAGCACCCTAACGTCCTCACCGGCGCCCTAGCACTCGCCCCTGGACGAACCTGTCACGGAGTGGGAAGTCAGTGACTAGAAATAAACATAATGAGCAAGAAACTATAATAAAACAAACCACTGTAACCAGAGCAACTGTCACCCCCCTCCCATATATCGTCAACAATGATCACAACCTGCACCAAACATAAACCGGGCACCCTCCCCGGACACCGCACCGGGCCCCTACCCCGGTGCCCCTCCCCTTTCTGCCGAGCACCTGCCTCGGCCGCCGAGCACCAACCCCGGCGTCACCGCTCACACCCTCCACCCATGAGGGCCCCCATCCCTAACGCCACCTCCGCGTGGGGTACACGGGTCAACGTACCACTTTTCCGGAAAAGCACACCCTTGCGGTGGCCAAACCGCTGGTGTGCGTGTAGTAAAACTTGAGCCTCAGATGATAAAGCGAATAGAATGAGATTCGGGGTCAGCGTTGCTCATAAGGACAACCAGAAGGGTGAACACCTTTGCTCATGAGGAAATCTTAAGGAGGAAAACACCGTTGCTCAGTGAGAGCAACTTGAAGAGGAACACACCTTCGCTCACGAAGAGCATCTTAGAGAGAAACCCACCTTTGCTCACGAGGAGCAACTTAGAGAGAAACCCACCTTTGCTCACGAGGAGCAACTTAGAGAGAAGCACCTTTGCTCATGTCCGCCCTTACCCAATTAACCTCGGCGAATTTACCCACCTTTTGCGTGCGTCGTCCGGCGTTCGGTACGTCCGTGATCGTGCGCCCGTCGCCAACAATGTCCTGCACTCCTGAAGGAATAAGGGCAAGTCAAGACTAAGGATCCGACACTCACACCGACTCCCACCCATGTGCGGCGGAGTTTCCCGCCCGGCACTGGCCCGTGCGGCGCACACTCCGCCCGGGCACAGCATCGCGTGGCCCCAGCCCGCGCGGGCGCCCCTCCTGCGGCGGCCCCGCGCGGCCAAGCGCCGCGCGAGTGCGTTGCCCGCGGTGCGGGGGCGACCCCGCGCGGCACCAGCCCGCGCGGGCGCCCCACCTGCGGGCGGCCCCGCGCGGCCAAGCGCCGCGCGGGTGCCTCGCCCGCGGTGCGGGGGCGACCCCGCGCGGCACCAGCCCGCGCGGGCGCCCCACCTGCGGGCGGCCCCGCGCGGCCAAGCGCCGCGCGGCGCCCCGCCCGCGGCCGGTCCGGCGGCGGCGGCGGCGGTGTTCCCCGTGAAGACTCTACACAACAAAACTAATAAAAACTCACCTTTGATCCGCCGGAAAAGAGAGGAAGAGGATCGTCCTAACGTTGCCCGGTTGATCCCGCGAGCAAGAACCTCCGTCCTTTCCTCGAAAGCCCCGCCGTCGGTCGTACAAGAGCGAAAAAGGGTTGGGTCCCCGTTTTATTCTCCTCTTTTTCCCTCTCGTGGTGTCTCTTAAAGAGAAACCCTAGCCGTCCTTCCCTCTCTCTTTTTCCCTCTCGTGATGACTCTTAAAGGGAAACCCTAGCCGCCGAACGAAGGGACCTAGGAGGGAACACCTAAAACCCTAGGTTCCTCAAAGGGTAAGAGAATAATTAATTAATAGGGGCAGATCCAGCGGCTATAATTACCTCGAGAAACGTGCCGATCGTCCGCACGGATTCCGGGGCGCCTAAGTGGGGTCCGAACTTCGGAAAATTATTCCGGGTGAACCGGGAGTCGGAATCTGAAACCGATCGCGCCCCCGTTCTCCATTTCGCGAGTCCTTCGGCCTAAAAATGTCCGCGAGCCCCGACGGATTCTCGGGAAAAACACCAAAAATTGTCCCTCAGTCGGGCAGTCGAAGAAAAAGGGGTAACGGGGAGGGTCACGGAAAAGTCAGGTCTTACAGCAGCATACACTCGCCCACTCTGAGCTGGAGGGCGATAATCGGTGGGATGGGAAGAAGATGGCTTGTTCGCTAGAGCATAAGGCCGCTGAGCCGTCGACCGCTGCTGCGATGATGCTGGGGCAGATGCTGTAGAAGGAGCGGCTGAAGTCGAAAAGGGGCACACAGCTCGAATGTGCCCTGGCTGTCCACATCCGTAGCAGCGACCCCACCGCTGGTCGCAAGTGCCGGGGAAGTGCGGACCTCCACAGAAGATACAACTGCTGAGAGCCCGTGACTGTCGGGACTGCTGCTGCTGAGACTGTCGCTGTCGCTGTGGCTGCCGCTGAGACCCGCGCTGCGACGAATGAGATCTCTGCTGCTGCTGCTGCTGCTGCTGGGGCCTCTGGGACCCACTAGGCCCTCGCCGCTCCGAACGCCCACGGCCTGGGAACTGAGGCGGTGGCGGTCGAGGCGGCCTCCAAGTACTGGCCTGTCCCCCCTCGTCCTGGGCTGGTCGCTTTCTGTCGGAGCTCTGAGCGACCGCGGCCCTCTGTCTGGCCACCACCAGATCACCTCTCTCCACCCACTGTGCATGCTCTGCGGCTGCCTCCAAAGTCTGAAACCTCTGAGCATGCGCCAGTGTGTAAATCTCTGGACGGAGGCCTCCCTCGAACAACTCAACCTGGTGTGGACCGTCACGAGCGACGAAGGGCACACAGTTCAGCAACTCCGTGAACTCCTGGAAATAGGCATGAGCCGATCGATTGCCCTGCTGCAGGTTCTTCAAGTCGTTCTCCATCTTCTTCTTTACACTGGTCGAAAAATAGGTGTCCAGCACCATCCGTCGGAACTCCTCCCAAGGCAGCTGCCGAGTAATCCGGAACTCCAGGGGCTCTACCCGCTGCCACCAAAAATCAGCATCTCCGTCCAAACAGTGCACCGCCATGTGCACTCGATACCTCGGGTCGATGAAGAAGTCCCGAAAAAGCTTCTCCATCGCAGAAAGCCATCTCCCAACAGCCCAGGGCTGCGCATCCCGCCCTGAGAATCTAGGGGGTCCCCGCTGAACAAACTTGGAGAGTTTGTTAGCGATATCCTGCTCCTCCTCCGCAGTCAGAGGCTGAATAGCTCCAGGAGCCCCGCTACTCGAAGATGGCGCTGACGGCACAAAAGGTGCAACAGGAGGCACAAGGGCCTCAGGAACAGCTGGGGATGGTGCCTCTCTCTGGGCAAGTAGCTGCTCAAACCTCTGCTCCTGGCGGCGCTGACCCTCCGCCAATTGGGCCACCAAGGCCCTCAACTCAGTAAGCTCAGGGGGTGTAGGCTGCCCTGGCTCATCAGGGGGTAACGGGACACCCCGAGTAGGGATCCGACGTCGGGGAGGCATCCTGCCACAAGAAACCACGAATAAGTAACATAACCCCACACGACCCAATCTAGCGAAAGTCAAAGACATCCCCCAATTTCTGCGACTTTATGTTGTCTGCAGCCAACATAACGGTCCACCAGAAATTGGGTATGTCGATCCCTCTTCACTCACTGGAAGAGTTCAAAAAAAATAAATCTACGACTTTCGCGAAGTGTCACGCCTCTCGCGCCCTATCATCCTAGGGTCTGCCAAAAGCCTAGGGTTTCCTAAGTCCCAACTGACCTATCCCTAAGCTCTGATACCAACTTAATCTGTCACGCCCCGGGTGTAAACCAGAACCCAGGCTCGCCAACAGATCCGCCGTGCACACAGAATTTTCCATGTACACGAAGCGCTGGTAACCTGCTCAGATATAAGATATACAATAGAAGGGCATAAACAGAGCTGAACTAAAAGAACTATAAGTAATCTCAGACTGGAAATAAGATACAAGCTGAAATAAAGTACAATAAACTCCCAGCTCACTAACCAAAATACAAACAGCTGGCTAAACCAGTCCCAAAAGTAAACTACTGTAATCTGAGATACAAAAGGGGTGCAATAAAAGTCCAGCTACTCTCACAGTCGGGGTAGATGATCTAGCTAGTCCGCAATCCTCTTACCTCGATCAGCCGCTGATGGCCCAGCAGCTCGCGCAGATGACTCTGCAAAACAAAGGGAAGAAGACAGAAAACAACAATGGGGGTGAGAACTACTAGCTAAACCAGTAGCCTCCCCTAGTGGGTAAAACCTCAAATGCTGACACACCCACTAGGACTATAAGAGGCAAAAAGGAAGGAACAGTGGTATGCAATATAGACTGCTGGAAAAAGAGAAACTACCACTACTATGCCTCTAGATGCTGTGCCAAAGGTTACGGTATATGCATGCAACTGTAAATCTAACTGCCCAAAGAAACCCAATCAAAGGGCCAGGAAGTACTGGCACTGCCTGCTCTGTCACCAATCGCAACTCATCAAGGTGCCCGGCGCTCGGCACGGTGTAAAGCCTACTCCGGAGTGGCACTCGAGGGGAGCGACCCACACGAGTAAAGTATGTACAGTATCCCTGTATCAAGTATCTCTGTATCAAGCATCTCTGTAACCAATATCTCACAATAGCAGGACTGGATCATGACTATGATCAAAGTGGGAAATATCCGTCCACTAAAGTAACCCTGATCCCCAATCAGATGCAATAGTAATCAAGTGGGAAACACCATCCACTAGGAAAATCTGAAACCCGATCTGATGCATAAGTGAACACCCGGTCTACCGCCTAATGTCCGCGGTCGCCGCAACACCCTATAAGTCCACAATCTGATATCATAAACAATATCTGGCTAACCGCCTCATGTCCGCGGTTACCACAATACCCCACAATATATAATCGAGTCAAACCTGTCCCAGACTCAAGCCTCAACTACACTATCCCAAACCCTACTTAAACCGAGCAACATATATCCAAATGCGAAGGAGAATAGTGAAACATGGTTTCTCCTAAGTCAAGTCCCAAAGATAGTGTAGCAATAAATAGTAGTCCATTTAGATGTCCAAACAAGCATGCAAAGGTTCGCATTTAAAAACAGAAGGAAAGTATTTAAATATTTATTTAGAAAAGATGGTTTTATGATAATACTTTAGCATGCGATGATAGTTTACAGCATATGTCCAACAACAGTGTCCCAGTTTACCATAAATGAGCTGTCATATTATTTGTGGGGTTTACTTATGCATTTCATGAGTACAAGTACCGATTATCTGTTTAAAGTCGGGAATCTCTAATACTCCTAGTGAGATAGTCAGTAATGAGGTAAGCAACAACCACCCACCTCGAAAAGCGTGCCCAATACCCAAGAAAATACCCACTGTCCTCTATGCACACCGTCAGCTGAAACAGTATCCTACAACATCACATAAGTGTATACGGTGTAAGAACTACAAGTCTCAACACAGATTTGCTGTTTTTATAATCAGCACGCAAAACGAGGAATTTCACCTCTGTCCCGAGCTCCTAAAATCTCAGAAAAATCACGGTTGTGTTCCTCGCGAAAAGTAGCCCAAAATCGACTCTTGAATCGCCTCAATCTGATATTCCTACGCGGAGAAACAATTCATCGAAGTCGCCGCTGTCCAAAAACCCAAACAGCAAAAGAGGGGGTCAAAACACCTCGGGAATCATGCCAAGGAATCTGAATCCAGAGAAACGACCAACACGAAAAACGAAGCCCTACCTCTTAGGAACACACTGGCGAAGAAATCGTCGAAACAGGACTCCTGTACTGCGCAGGTGACTCCTCGGACTGAAATGCGACGATAACGGGCCAAGCTTGGGGAAAAACGAGGCACACTGTAAAATCCGGATCGCCGCTGTCGAACTTCCAGAAAATCTGGAAACGCACCACGAGGTAGAAAAATCAGTGAGGAACAACTTCTCTTCAATGACCTCTCTCAGATTCTCTCTCTTTCTCTCGGAAAATGGAGAAAAGAAGGGAGGGGAAGGCTATTTATAGGCCCAATAAAATAATTGGGAAAATGACCATCATGTCCCAACTTTCGGGCGGCTACAGTGCCCAGGCCCACTTTCGAGCGTGAACAGTGCAGCCCAGGCCACGTTTCGGGCGGCTACAGTGCGGCCCGGCCCAGGGTTTTCCGGGCGCGCACAGTGCGGCCCGGCCCAGCCCGCCCGCGCACGGGATCCCTTCCCGTCCAACCGGCCGTCCGACCCGGCCCACGGCCCGCCACGTGTCCGCCAAACAGGCGGCAGCCGTGCGGGCCCAATGGGGAAGCGCCACGTGTCCCCCGTGATTGGCGGCAAGGTGGGTGCCCCAGCCAACCGCGTGGCGACACGTGGCCCCGCCCGACACGGCTGTCGGCGGGCACCGCCGCCACGTGCGCCCACGTGCGCCCACGTGCGCCCATGTGCGCGTACGGCCGCCGCCGCGTGGCGCCGCGTGCGCCACGCGTACATGGACCAGCCAACCCGGGGCCGCCACGTGGCGCGCCCCGGTCCACCGTGCACCACGCCCCCTCCGCGCCTGCCCGGCCTGCCCGCGCTGCCCGCGCACCCTCCCGTGCGCCGCGCGCCCTGCACCGGCCCAACCGCGTGCTGCCACGTGGCCCGCCGGTCCACCATGCACCGGCGGCCCTTTCCGTGGACCGGGAGGCGTGCGCCGGCCCAATGAGGAGCCGCCACGTGTCCCTGGCCGGTCCACCGGTCCCCCCATGCACTAATTTGCGCAGAAAACTTCCGGGGGTCCCTTTTTGGGCATCCGGACTCCAAAATAAATAAGTAAATAGCCGTTTTCAAGCATTTTTCCGCGCTGAATTCAAATACGGCCTCCGATTGGCCCAAATCATTTTCTAAAATTCAGCAATTACCTCCGAAGGTCAAACCAACAGTAACTACCACACTGTGTCCATCCGTAGCATCCCTTTGATGCACTGTGGACCTAATACACCAATAATAGATGTTTCTCACCTAGGATTCACGGGAAACACAGTACGAAAACCTGGGCCACTACACCGCGGCTACTGAAACAACCCACGAGTCAACAATCCGGTGCAAATCCACCCCGACTCGCTACAAGATCACAAACCAATCCAACCACCCAAGATTCGCGGTTAAAGAACAACCCACGAGTCAACTATCCAGTGCTATCCCACCTCGACTGGATACATGATCTCAACTACACTATCCCAAACCCATGCTCAAATCCCGAGCAATATATGTCATGCAAGAAGGAGAAGAATGAAATAACGAGTTTTCTCCTAAGTCAATTTTGAACATGATAGTGTAGCAATAAGAAAAGTAACCTATCTAAATGTCCATACAAGCATACATTTGTTCTCACATATGATAGGTTAAGGATCATAAAAATAACAATTTGAGCATGATTTATATAAAGCTAAGGAGTCAAGGAATGAACTACATCATGCTGAACTTTCATAGCCTAAGCGGCTAAATCGAAGGTTTGATGGGCTCGAAAACCCACTTGAAAACTCGACGATCCGGGGTCCAATCATGCTGAAAATCGGCGTGCACGATCCCCTACTTCCTACCAATCCAACAAACCAAGAATCACCCCAAGATCACAGTCGGATTGAGCACAATCGCCAAAACAACTACCGTTGCGCAGAATTTCTAGAAAATTCCAACAAACAACAATAATGAAAGGAGATGTAATTTCTGCAACATAAACCTCAAAGTAAAGCTCCAACTTTGATTTCTATGTCCTCCTCTGTCCTAATAACATCACCAAATCCACAAAAACACTTCTTCAAGTCCCAATTGCCATCTAATTAATCAAGTAAGGTGGTGTTGTCCAAAATGCATCCAAAATTCAGCAAACACTCCCATGAAGTGTAGGGGCCAAACCAAATAGAATATTCAACAAAAATCAAAAGATAAAATGCTCACATTGATCTTAAAAAGATGTTCAAACTTTGAAATCCACAAAAGAACCAAAAATCTCCACGGAATCTGCATCCCCAAGGTCCAAACATCAAAACAATGTCCAAAACTTAAATATGCACTTAGCTCTGTCACAGAGTTTGAAAGAACAGTCAAAATACCTAGGTAAATCACCTCCAAAATCTCCAAGAAGGGTACCAATGTGTTCCTTTATGAGTATAGATGAAGATCAAGTCCTTAAACTTCAAAATTCATGCACAAACAACCAAGAAAATCCATAATTACTAAACTCTGTCCAAAAATCTGTCCTGTGCACGAGGGCTCCAGAGTTGATGTAAAAACCCCAAGAAAACTTGAGAATTGATGGAAGTGATCAAAAAGAAAGTTGTAGATCTACCTCTTGTAAAGTTATCCTCCAAATTTCAGCCAAAACATCCAAGAGGTTTGTCCTGTGGAGACCGCGAACGAAACGTCGATGTAGAAGACTACTGCTGCAACAATGGTGGAGCTCTCCAAGCTTGGAGAAGAAGATGAAGTTGAAGTTTCTTGGATCCTCCAATAGAGCCTAGGAGTGGTGTGGGGTGGATGGGGTTCCTCTCTGCAGAAGGGCTCTCCAAGAGAAAGCTCCAAAAGTTCTAAAGTTCTAAAATGGTGGAGAAGAGGTCCAATTTATAGGCCACAAAATCACTTAAAACTCAGCTTCAAGGAGAGAATTTGGGCTCCTGAATCATCTTACGCACGCCGCCTGACAAGCGCCGAAAGACACACGTCGCGCCCGCAACGCGCGCAGCCCCGCACGCCACGTGTCGCGCTCCCGTTCGCCACCGCAATCCCGCTCGGCCAATCAGCAGCCGATGCATGTCCGCCTTATCCATAGCGCGCCCGAGGCTTTGCCCGCGCTACTGTGCCGAAGAACCGGGCGCACGAATCCCTTTTAGGACGCCCGAAACTAGCCCAAAAATTGAAAAAAGGGTGATTTTGATTCCTTTTTCGCGTTGAGTCAATTTCTTGTGTCCGTTTTGCCCGCATACGCCTCTAACACTCAACAAGTGCGTCAAGAAGTCACTGATCATGGATCCAAGTCTATCAACGAAATTCAGGTCTCCACAATACCTATTGTGAGATTTTGAAACCAGGCTTGTTCATGCATCCCGTTCCATAATGCAGTCCTAGATAGGGTGGCAAAAGCTTTGTGTTTTTGTAGAATGTATGCTGGGATGTTTTTTGTAAAGAAAATTATAATTAAGTAATGTCGTCATTTTGGAATATATACATTAAGTACTTTTATGGAAAAATATAATGTTTAAAAAATTTATTTTTAAATTGATATGTGCTTCGACATCATAGTTGTACGGAAAATTTTCACTTCTCCAAGTGGCGGATCTGCTCACGCGCCTTATTGAGCTTCCGCCTTTGGACACGACAATAATCAAAATCTAGTCTAGGATATATTATTTGTAGTTGAACTATTGTCTAAATAGCAATAGAGTACTAATATTATTTGTCCCAATTTTTTTTTTCTTAAAACAAGTAGTTATCTTCTCTTTGTATATTTTTATAATTTTATAAATTTAAAATTAAATTTCTATTTGTTGACAAAACGAGGAAATACAGAAAATAAAACCACTATAAAATTTCATACATATAGTAGTTCTAACGAAAGAATTTGTCGGATTGCTGTACTCGTCTTCCAACCTCTTGAATTTGCGATGACCATCTAGATTTTCGATTGGATGTGGTGTCGGAATTTTCATGCTCGATCATCATGGAAAGCTACTAGAGTCTCCACAATTATCTACCCTCCAAAAATTAGAAAACAGTTGTGAAAATCTCAAAGAGAAAGTAGGGAGAAGATGGAAATTTTTTTAAAATTTTTTCTTATATACAAAATCAGAGAGAAATGAGTTCTAATATGTAGATTATCAGGATTTTTTTAAATATCTTGATTCTAATATAGAGATAAGAATAAACATATTTGTTAAAATAATATCTTTAAAAGATTAGAAGGTATATTTCTTAACCAATAATAAATATATAATTTATTCTTATCCTTAACTTATTAGCACAAATAATAAGAAATAAAATACAATCGGTAAATATGAACATACCACATGACAACACTATTTATTCTAAAAATAAAATTAAATTACAATCTTATCTAATTTAAATAAAATATTAAAATATTTTAATTTTTTAGATTTAAACTAGAACTGCTTATAAATTTTGATACATTGAATAAAGAGCCTTATAAAATTGCATGATTATCTAAAATATTATGGTACATATCTGGTCACGCTAAATACAATTAATCATCACAGGATCTCATTGATGCAAGAATATTGGATTATTCATCGAAAGATTTCAAGAAATTATGACTCACTAGCTATCAAAGCTATTATATTATTGTATCCAATTACCTAAGCAATTTATGTGCTTGCAACCAAAGCAATGATATTCTAATTACTTAATATTTATTTTGCTTAATCATGGCTATTTAAGTGAGTGTCTTGAAGTTCTAATCAAATTGTGTTGATATTTACTATATTTTTCTTAATTAAAATCTACTCACCAGCTTTATAGTAAAATAAAGAAAAAAACAAATGAAAGCAGAACTTTCCTCATAACCTAATTAAAAATGTGAATTTTAGTTTATTTAAATAACTATCTTCTTTTCTTTCTTGAGACGGCGTTTGATCAAAAGGGCGATTTCACATCGAATGTCAAACTGGTAGTGTGGGAATTGCAAAAGTGAGAGACTGCGAGCTAGAATAGCTGGTGGAAATAAAATTTTTTTTGAGTGATTAATTTAAGCGATACGAATCTTAGGATGATCCATCAAACATTTACAAACACTGTTCACATGTTGACTAACTAATCCAAGCTAGCAAATTAATTATAAAGTAACCTCCTGATAAAAAAGGTTAACCTTATAGCTTTATTTTATTAAGATATATATGTATGAATAAATTAACATAGCTCCAAGGTGTACTTTAATTTTATTTTATTTTTAGGTATATTGTGTCACTCGTCTTTGAACTTTTAGCTAAATTTTATTTTGGTACTCAAACTTTTAAATTGAGCGTTAAACTCTTAAAGTAGGATTGTTTTTGTCCCTATTTACATTCACTACAATAAAACTAGATTACAAAAACATATCATTGTGACATTTTTATACAAATATCCTATCTATATTTCATCTATATCTAAATTAGAATACATTATAATAATGTGTCACTATACACCCTAGCGACTGCACATATAGCGATACTAATTATAAGTGTCGGTATTTTTGCTAGCGGCACTTTTTTCAAATTTTAGAAACACTTAAAAATGTCGATATAGTATAATTTTGTTGTAGTGATTTATTATTGAAGGTAAACTATTGCCTAAGTCCAGTGTAGTTGTTTTTTAATATACTAATTAACTTGCTATCATTGTTTGAATTTGGTTAGATTAATTTATAATTGAATTCTAATTAAATTAAAATTAATATTTAAATTTATTAAAAATAAATTAATTTAAATTTAGATATTAATTAGAGTAAAATTTTTAATTATACTAAATTTGGATACATTTTTTTTTGAGCTTTATAAATAGCATAAGTTGGATTGAAGCCAGCTGGTACTATGGTGAAGGCCATGTAAAGCATACTAGAGAGAAATTCATATGATTTGGTGCCCCTAAGGCTGCGTTTGGTTCGGATATAAGCGAAAATTAATTATTTTTGGAATATATATAAGTTTAGGTATAAGCAGTAATTAAAGTAATTTTGTGTTTGGTTTAGTATAAGAGTTGTACCGGGGATAAGAAAAATTATGTTCGGTAAGCTAAAGAGGAATAAAAAAAATAGAAGGGATTAAAATTTTAATTTAAGATAAAAATTTGACTGATATGATTTTAAATATTTAATTTAAAATATTTATTAAAAAATTTATTAAAATTTATATTTTACTTATATATATAAAAAAATTATTAAATTTTTTTTGGTTTTTAAAAATTTATAATCTTTTAAAAATTCAAAAATTTGTATATAAAAATAGGTATAAATTTAAAAATTTTAAACATTTGGTATAAATTTGTATAGATTAATAAATTATAAAAAAAAATTTAAAAAATTAATTTTTTAGATTTATTAAAAAATAAAATTCAAAATTTTTAAATTTTAAAAATAAAAAAAATTAAATTTTAAATTTTATAAATTTAAATATCTTATAATTTAAAAAATTTTAATTAAAAAAAAAAGAAAGAATAAAAAATAAAGAAAGAAAGGTGAAACAAGTTGTTCCACCTTTTGGGGTACATAGGAATAGTTGAAGTTGAAAATTATAAGTGCATTTTAGATTTCAACTAATTTTTTTTTTTGAATTTATATAAGACGAAAGAAGAACGAGAGATATTAAAAATGAGAACACGAGTTGAAACTATTTTGTGTAAAAAAGAAATAAGGCATAATTTTTTTCTTAATTAAAAAAACTTTTTTATCTATACTTTTTTAGTTTTATTTTTTTCTCATTTATAATTGTGTCAGTTTTTTTTTTTTTTTTTTTTATTGAGAAGATGAATTTATATTAAAATTTAATTTGATATTTTTATTGTGAAATTTTAATAATTGATAACGGTGTAGGTATCGGATCAATAACAATGAACATTAGAGCGAGTTGCATATTCTTAATATTTACGTCTCTGAAAGTACCACATTTCCAACATTTATCACTTATTTATCTCACTATTATATACTTTAAGCCTACTGCCAATTGAGTAGCAATTTTTTATCTTAATAGAAATTGGATCATTAAATTAATTACAGTAATTGGACTTGGATGAATTAATGATGAAAGTTTAAAATGTAAAAGAAAAGTTTAAAAAAAATTAAATATTAAAATATTAAAATAAAAAATTTGAGAAGTAGAATAAAACTTTTGTTTAAAAATTAACAGTGTAATTATTATTATTTTTTCGTTATTTATTTATGTCTTGGACGGTGACGACTGTGGTGTTCAATCAATCACGCTTTCTATTGCTACTGCTCACGAGCTGTCTATACGTAATCTTGCATTCGACTTATTCAAAAGTCATTACTATCTTACAAATCTTATTAATTTTTTTAAAATCTTTTTTTAAAAAAAATAAATTGTAGATAGATTACGCTTTATATACGGGGTACCTGTAGAGATAGCATTTTACTTCCTACCAACGTGGTTTATGTAATTCCAATCACGTGATTGAAGACAAACACCAAAATTCCTGTAGAAAGCCAATCACTTTACGAAACGTCCGTTCAAATCTTTTGCTTGTCGGGGCTCGCGTCATCACTAGTTGGGCCCACCCGGATCTGATAAAAGATACGTGGGACCATACCATAAAAAGAAAAATTGGTGCGAAGAGATTTCTTTTTTTAGTAATAAAAATGATGGAAATCGGAGAAGAACCCGGAAAAGTTGCCATTCCTTAGAAAAGAAACATAGGACGGAAAAAATTAAAAATAAAAATAAAAATAAAAATAAAAGTAGAGGTGAAAAATTTTACATGGTTATGAGAAATGGAATTATATATATAAGGTTCGGTCATATGTTCGAGTTGATCAGCCGGACCGGGTTTAGGTTGAACCAGGACTCAGGACCGGGTCGGGGCGAGACCGAGTTGGAGGTCCAACCCGAACGCGTCGTCCGAGTCTGCGCCGGGCTCACTCGGCCCCGACACCGGCGAGAACCGGGAAAGAGAGCCTGCCGGGCAGACGTGGACTTCCTTGCCGTGCGCGGCGGCTGAGAAGGAGAAGGCCCGAGGAGGGGTCGGAGGGAACACGGAGCCGTGCGACACGTGGAAGGTCTGCGCCGGCGGCGCGGCAGCGCGGGAGAAGTAGACCCAGCTGCCTGCTGGCCCAGCCGCGGGGGCCGCGTCATGGAGAAGGAGGTGAGGGGGTGGGGCGAAGGCGGAGACCATCGGATTGTAATTAGCTCGCGTTGGGTAGAGCGTAGTACCGAAGGGCGAGCGCAGGCCGGAGGTGGAGGAGGAGGAGGAGGAGGCCTGCAGCTGTGCGCGCTTCAGCTGCTGGCGCTCCTTCTTGTGGGCGTTCTGGTGGCCGCCCAGCGCCTGCGAGTTGGCGAACTCGCGGCAGCAGTACTGGCACTCGTACTTCCTCCCGTCTCCGCTGGCGGGGGGCGTGACCGTCGTAGTAGTCGAGCCGGAGGAGGAGTCGGAGCTCTGCAGCCCATTCTCCGTCGGCGTGGCCGCCTGCTCTGGCGGCGCCTCCTCCTCTTCGGACACATGGAATCCGAACAGCTTAAGCTTCGGGCTACTCATATTCTCTGCAGGTTCGCACTGGATCCCAAACATGCAGTAAGTAGAGACGTTAATTAAAAGGAGAGGAAGAGGAGGACAAAGGTTTTGCTGCTGCACGAGGGCTCAATTCATGTTATGAACCCCAGAGCCCATACACATGTGTACTTATATAAGAGGTGGCTTAAGCAAGTACTCGAAGTGGTTGGGAAAAGAAGAATATATAAGAGGACTACAGCTTGACACTGAGGCTTGGAGCAAAGTAGAAATGGATTAGAAGTGAGATGAATGATTCGACTACCACGGATGGTTGATAATATAATAATACTATACTAAAGGAGAAAGAGAAAGAGAAGCGTAGAAAAATTAAATAGTCCGTTGCGAACATCCCAAGAAGAGAGAGACAGAGGGAGCTGCGGCCTGTGGGAAACGTAACACAGACAGTGGAGCGGCCTAGATTGCGCTTGTCTCGGTCTCTACTGTACATGGGTTATTACATACGTAGTAGGTTCCTCTTATTCCAATTAATATAACAAATGTGATCAGTACATGATATATAGTACTAATATATGTATATAGGATTTAGGTTATATATATATATATATATATATATATATATATATAGTATATGTTTTTAGGAGGAGCTCGTGACGTGTATAGCCTGTGGGAATAACATAATGGTTATAGAGGATAGCATCATGGGATAGTGACCCATTTGTGAAGTGAGTGGGTGCCACCTTGCTTCAGCTCTACTAGGAGGTTTTTTTTTTTTTTTTTTTTTTTTTTTTTTTTTTTTTTTTTTTTTTTTTTTTCTTTTTATTATTATGTTTTCTCTTAATGGTGGTGCAACCATGTGGGGAGCGTGCTCCCCACATATAATTTTATTTCGGAAGTAGACGTTATTTAGAATAAATGAGTACTAGAGCACTGGCATGGTGTGATCGAGTCCCAACTACTATTCTGAGTCTTGTAGGTTTCAGTTTCTTTGTCATGGGGTTTCTATTATTTATGTTTTTGTATACCGTTCTTTGGTATCTGTACATGTGTTGGTTAAGTATCTAACGTTGGAAGAACAAGATTAGACCTTCCAAAAATATTTAAAATAACAGTCAGACAAAACAACATATTAATAAATTTAATATTTATATTAAGGTATGTTGGGGCCGAAATGCGTTCCTGATCGTTGACCGGATAAGGTCCGTGATCGGTCTCCGAATTAATTCTCTGAGTGTGATGCGTCGCGTGCCAAACGATTGTGTCGAGAAGGGATCTGCTTAGCCGGGTTCTTCTTAATCAAACTCTCGACAGAGCTCGGCCTAGAGAAGCCAAACAAGAATTTGGAAATAGGAATTGACACAGCCTGAACAGCCGATTAGAAATTATATTGCTCGAGAAGGGGTTACAGGATAACAATTACAATTGGGACTACTGTAAGGAAAGCAGTAGATGCGGGTATGAAAAGCTAGCTAGGAAAGCAGTAAGGAAAGTGGTAAACTTAGTCTAGGAAAGCTGTAAATGTAGGTATTGAAGGTATTGAATAGTAGGGGTGGCCACTAGCTTACGAGGTTGCAGGACCCCTTTTTCTTCGATGGTTCGATTATTTATACTCGCTCGAACAAGGTGTATGATCGCCGTTTTGGATAGCGTAACTTAAGGGAAATAATCGTGCATTTCTTAGCTATTTCCTTTTTGAGTTGATTTTTCTTGGCTGGATAATAGTTTTTTTCCCGTCTACGTTCATCCCCAAGATAGACACGCTGAGGAGTGATTCTCGACGCTTTCCGATGTTGGGCGCTGCTTGCTTTTCCGAAATCAGTTATGTGATTCATGACCCAGATCTCGTGCCTTCTCGTTCCAGGATCTTTCCTTTTACAGCTCGAGCAGCCGATAGCTGATCCTGGCATCGCCTCCTCTTACTATTCGGCTGAGGTGGTCCGATGACTTGCCTTGAGCCGAGGTCGGTCGTGGTTAAGACGCTATTGAGACCAAAATTTTCGCCACTCGAGGACGCGACACGTGGCGTATACCTTCGACTAAAGACATTAGCCGATAGGAGAAGCAGTCGACAAGAGGATTTTCGCTTTATCTAGGACCAATCGTGGCCGAAGACAAATATCAGACAGCCTCAGCCGAGCGACGAAAGACGCGAAGTCAGGGTCAACTCTCGGCCGCTCAAAGCCGCATAAGGAAAGACTCTAAAAGAAAAAAGTACGAGATTTGGGCGTGAATCTCGTAACAGCTTCCGGAACGACAAGCGGCGCCCAGTATTGGAAAGCGCCGAAGATCATACTTCGGCACGTCGATTAGGGGATGAACCTAGACGGAAAACAGCTATTATCATATTGAGGAGAGTCGACTCAAAAGGAAGTAGTTGAGAAATTTACGATGATTCCCCTAAGATCACGTCAATTTCTAAAATCGGCGGTTATACACATTAGTTGGTAAATGTATAAATAAGCAAACCAACGAAGGAAAAGAGGTCCTGCAATCTCATAAGCCAGTGACCACCCATACTTTTTCATATCTTTCATATCTGCATTTACTGCTTTCCTAGGAGTAGATTAATTGTAATTGGCTACCAGTTCCCCTTGTATCCATTTCTCAAGTAATATAATTTTTAATCGGCTCCTTACCCGTGTCAAATCTCTATCTCTACATCTCGGTTCGGCTACTCTAGGCTGAACTCTCACTCTTTCTACCTCCACGTCCCGATTCAGATAATATAAGTCGGACGGTCGCGAGAGTTTGACTGAGAAGAACCCGGCCGAGCGGATCCCTCCTCGGCCCAATCGCTTGATTCATTGGCACGCGACGCATTCACATCAGAGGGTCGCCCCCACGAGGCCGATCGACGACCGAGCCCGGTCAACGGTCAGCGCAACATTTTCGGCCCCAACAACTTTCTTGGCACTCCCGGTGGGACACTCAGGTAACTCTTATCTTCTCCTGCCGTTATAATGTTAGAGGACAACAGCTTGAACTTCAGAAACAAAGTCGTTCCTAGACATACAGGGAATGACCAATCCAGTAACATCGGACACGCAGATGACCCGCCATCGATGCTATCAGAGATTTCGGAGACCAGCGGAAGGTCGGCACCACAGGAGCCGACCCTAGCTCAGATATTCGGGCAAATGGCCCCAATGTTGGATAATATAGAAAGGACGCTGTCACGCCCTGGGAGTAATTTTAAAGCGAAAATAGACGAATTTTGGAACCATTTTTTTTTTTAATAGATCTCCCACTCTAGCACGTGCACAGACCCGCCGTGTCACGCCCCGGGGTCGAAACTGCGACCCGGGCCCGTCAACAGATTTGCCGCCCATACGGGAAGCCCCGTATAGACGAAGCGTCAAACCTGCAAAAAGAAGAATATTATAGCTATACAGATATCAGAGCTGAACAAAATAAACTACTGAAATAAGAAATAATACAACTCCAAAAGTACATGTCTGAACCTCACTACAAAAGTCTCTTAAAAATAACTAACAACAATAATCCAGCAGACTGTACTACTAAGCTCCAAAAGAGGTACAGCTATACTCCAAGGACGGGTAGGAAACTAGCTCGCGACTCCCTCACCTCGATCAGCAACAGAAGGGTCAGCAATTGGAGCAGCAGGAACTGGTAAAGGGGTCCCTGGGAAAAGTCACCACATCGGGTGAGAACTACATCCCACAGTAGTTCTCAGTGGGTACCGCCACCAAGCTCGACGGTCTGCCCACTAAGTCTACTAGAGGCATAAGATAACAGGAAAACTGTAATAATGGAAAGATAAGCTGGAAAGAAATCTACAGCTATCATGCCTCTATCTACAATGATCAAAGGGTGATATAGAAGAAAATGATGCATCAACTCTAACCCACAATACACAATCAACCCAATCACAGTGAATGCCACATAGGGTCCAGTCAAACCTGCGCCCACCTACTGCCATTACATCCACGGAGGACTGGACTTACGTAGGGTGTCCGTGACTGCCAAAACTGGCCCAGCCAGAGGCACTGCGCCGACAAGTTGCGATAGCAAAGTAACAGGCCTAGCTCCGGAGCGGCACTCGAGGGGCGCGACCCCACCGAGGAAAGTATCCGCGCATCTCTGTCGAGCTCAATATGGCTCATGCAGGCTATAATTCAAATCCACGATCAACAAGATCGACAATAACCAACATCACATCACGGGCTTGAGATACTCGACAGCCAGGACCGCCGTCAACCCAACGGCCCCCCAAAACAGAACACCAAACTCACAGAAGACACAGAATGGACCGACACCATAAGGGTTCGGAACTCCCGATAGGTCGGTGCCTAAAACCCTAATCAAACAAGAACAGACTCCAGGCTCCGCCTTTCGAAGTTCCCGACCCCTTACAGTTAGGGAAAACGACAACCTCGGTAGAACATGCGGAAGAAACCAACCAGGGTCCGAAAGTTCCGGGAGACCAACACCTACAACTCTATCAAACAAAAACAGGTTCCAAGTGTGGGTTATGAATAATATGGATCTGAATAGGGAAAAAACCACCTAGAGGGGGGGTGAATAGGTGAAAACAATAAACATACCAAATCGTTGCGTAAAAAAATAACCCAATGCGGAAAATAAATAAAGTACGCAAGATTTACGTGGAAAACTCCGTCATAGGAGTAAAAAATCACGGGACCGATAACACGGCGAAATCCACTAAGATTAAACACGTACAAGGTGATTTACCGTAACCCTACGACTCAACCTTTTCCATACGCTCCTAGTTGATCTTCTCCGCTCGCTCCGAACACTCCTCGAATCCACGATTTGCGTCCCAATGCCGAATCCACGACGTTCAACGTCGAATCCACGACGTCCAACCGAATCCACGGTCTTCACCAATGCGGCACGTCTCGATCACACGAACGCGCCTCGCTCCGAATCCACGAGAGCGGTAGCACCTTGAATCCACAAGGCCACGCGAATCCTCGCGCCGATTTTTAGAAAAATTGTTGTTTTGATTATTGGTGGTGATTCTCCGAATACTTAGATCAATGATAGATAAGAAATACCATCTAATTATTCTTCAATTTGATTCTACAGAAAATAGGAGTTTGGAAACCCTAGAATCAAATTGAACAATATAGACGAAGAAACATGAGTTTAATCGTGTTTTCCTTTCTTCTCTATATTTGGGGATTTTTCTCTTTCTTAGAAGAAAATCTTTTTCGAGAAATCAAAAATCACTTTTTACGATGAATAAAAAGTCTATTTATAGATTAGAGACCCTTGGAAAGAGATAAGCATCAAAAACTTCCAAAACAGAAATTTTCCCGCACGGCGGTCCGGACTGGATTAAGTCTGATCCGGACAGTCGTCTTTTTTCAGAAGATTTTCTGAAAAATGCAGTTCGGGGTCCGGACTGAAACATGGGAGGTCCGGACTATTCATGCAATTTTTTGTAGAATTTAAGGTTCGGGGTCCGGACTGAAACAGGGGTGGTCTGGACTGGAAAAATTGCATTAACCAAACCATGTTCGGGGTCCGGACTGGACGTGGCTGGTCCGGATCCTGAACTTCCTAAAAGTCTAGTTTTTGATTTTTATGCATCAAAACATATTCCAAGTGTTTCTAAACTACACAAATGTAGTCGGATCACCAAAATTATTTAGTTAAACGTACCTGATCATTCTGAATCCATTTTTTTTGAGATTGATGTAATTGATCCACAATTCTTCATCTTCAATCTTCAAGACTTATACCACTTCACGAAATACGCCAAAACAAAATCCTTAACAATCTCCCCCTTTGGCGGTTTCGTTACAAAATAAAAATTCACTTAAAATTCAAAAAGATATTTTTGTTGATATCACCATACAACAAAAATTGACATGTATGATCCAAATAAAAATGAATACAAGAGATAAACTCCTAAAACAAACTCTAGACTTAGACGTTTGTACTCTCTGCAAAAGAAATAATTCTTGACAAAAGAAATCATTAGATACCATTAGAATTTAAACATTCAATAATCAATCAGAGAGATAGAGTTTATACTCACCATGATATTAATTATTAGATATGTATGAAAATTTAGCAAACAAAGATTCACATATCCCTAATCATTAAAATTCAAATGTCATGTCAAAACAATTAACAAGTTAAAAAATATGTCAGGTATCAAGCAACTTGTTAGTAGTTAAAAAATATGTCAGTTATCAAGCAACTTGTTAGTAATATTACATGCCCAAATAGTTAGTCAAATAGTTAGTCGGGGCATGATCAAGTTCAACTTAGAACTTACTTACCTTCACGTTCAAACATTCAAGTATATTGTCTCTCCCCCTTTTTGTCATAGAAAAAGCCAAAATCAAAAGGAGGGCAAAGCAAAGTTCACAAAGATTAAGAAAAGAAACTAAAACCTGCAAGAGAAGACATTAGAACAAAACAAAATGAAAACTTAAGAAAACATCAATCAGTGTCATTTTCATCCGAACTGCTGCATCCAAGTTTGTGAAAAATCTTCTTAACCAATTTGGCAAGAGATTTGTGTTTCTTCTTCAAGTCAGCTTGGTCGGCAGAAATCCGAACCATGTCTGTAGAGATCTTAGTTATTTCATCTGACATGCGTTTTTGTTCAGATGATAGTCGTTGCTGTTCTTTATAGATTGACGTCACAGAAGCTTCATCCTCTGAAGTAGAAGCTGGTACTGCTGTTCTTGCTGTTGCCGTTGTTGCTTGCCGTGCTGAGGTTCTCTTGCTCCTTGGCGGGGTTGGGGTTTCATCTGGTTTGCTCGAGAGAGACTTCACAATGGTAGTATCATTGATCGTTCCCAGACTGTGCGTATAAGTTGATGAACGAATGTCGACATCAAACTTTCTCAAAATCCGCATTATAATCAATGGGAATGGATGTCGCTCGGTAGGATGCGTATTTTCCACATATCTCGCCATCCTTGACCAGATAAGATAAAGAATGTTGAAATTTGATCCCAACGAAGCTTCGGGATGTCCAAGGAGATATAGAAACATCATTCTATCCCAACGGAGAACCTTAGTTTGCATATTTGGTAAGATGTTGTAGCAAACAATAAAGTTAAAAAATCTATACTCCGGCCGAAGTTCTTTTGAAAGAAACGAATTTCCCGCTGACCGGGTATCAGGCAAGCAGATTCCATCAACAACCGTCCTCCAGGTTGTATTGGACATGACATGTCCCTTCAAATAATGAATCCCTTTGACTTGGGCATTCATTCCCAGCACTTCTCCAATCAATTGAGGTGTGATCTTGAGGTTGACATTCTGAACTATTGTAACAAATTCTTTGGGTCCGTCCTCATAATCTTGAAGTTGCGTAGCACATAAGTAAAAAGTCCTCACAAGATGAAGACAACATCCTGAAGTTTCAGAAAATTTACAGACTTGTGCAAGTCGTGCTTGATCAAACAGGGTTCCAGTGTAGAGTACCGGGTCTTTGGATAGCGCGCCGACCACACGGATGGCTTGGAGCAGAGAGTTGCCTTGGGCATGTTGCATCTGAGTTCACAGTTGATGCCGGGTTGATTCGGATCAACGCGGAAGCTCCAGCTCGATTCGGGGTTTTTCCGGGCTTTATAGGCCGATTGAGGATGAGATTGGAAATTTCCGACTTCACCGTGGAATGCCGAAAATTCAGGAACACTTGGAACACGTGTATTTTCGATTTACAGCGAGGTTCGGGAGGTTCCGGACTGACGCGGAAGACCCGGAGGCAAAAAGTGAGTCGGAACTGGCAATTTTGGAGCCGGTAATTGATTTGAGCACCCCGACTCAACGGATGAGCTTTTTGAAGAGAAAAAGCTGTGGACACGTGTATTTTCGATTTACAGCGAGGTTCGGGAGGTTCCGGACTGACGCGGAGGACCCGGAGGCAAAAAGTGAGTCGGAACTGGCAATTTTGGAGCCGGTAATTGATTTGAGCACCCCGACTCAACGGATGAGCTTTTTGAAGAGAAAAAGCTGTGGACACGTGTATTTTCGATTTACAGCGAGGTTCGGGAGGTTCCGGACTGACGCGGAGGACCCGGAGGCAAAAAGTGAGTCGGAACTGGCACTTTTGGAGCCGGTAATTGATTTGAGCACCCCGACTCAACGGATGAGCTTTTTGAGGAGAAAAAGCTGTGAGCGCGTGTACTTTTGATTTACAGCGGAGTTCGGGAGGTTCCGGGCAGCGGCGGAGAGCCCGAAGGCAAAAAGTGAGTTGGAGTTGGATTTTTGGAATTGTTAATTAAGTAATTTAATTAATAAAGCTTTTGCTTTATAAAAGGGCTCCAACCCTCCCTCAGCAGCAGAGAAAGAAAGAAAAGGAAGAAAGAAAGAAAGGAAAGGAAAAGAGAGGAAAAGGAAGAAGAAGAAGAAGAAAGAAAAAGGGTTTGGACCGTTCTCGGGTTTTGGACTCGCCGTTGGAGGCCGCGTGGAGCTCGTGGGCGTGCGGCGAGCATCGTCAAGGTAAGCAAAATTCAGATTTTTGAGATTTTTAGAGGTTTGTGCAGTTTTTGAATTTGGATTTTGGTTTTGGAGAGCTTTTGGATTTTTGTGGGATTGTTTTTAAAGAGCAATTTGGATTTTTTTGGAGTTGCGGATTTTTTGGGCTTTTTTTTCTATTTGTTGGTCGATTTCTCCGTCGCCGGCGGCCGCGCGCGCGCGCAACGGCGCACGCGCGGCGCCAGGGTGCTGCTGTTGGCAGCACCCTGCGGCGACGTGCCGCTGGGCGCGGCGCCGCGTGCAGCAAAGTGCTGCACGCGGCGCTGCCAGGCCGCGCGCAGGCGCGCGCGGCACCGCCTGGCTGCGCGGCAGGGCCGCGCGGGCCGCGCGCGGGCCTGCGCGGGCCTGCGCAGGCGCGCGGCCGCGTGCAGCGCAGCGGGCTGCGCGCGGGCTCGCGCGCAGCGCAGCGGGCTGCGCGCAGGCCCGCGCGCAGCGCCGCTGGGCGCCGCGCGCAGCGCCGCAGGGCGCCGCGCGCAGCGCCGCAGGGCACTGCGCGGCGCGCTCCGGCACCGCGCAGCAGGTTGCTGCGCGGCGCTGCTTGGTTGGGCGCCGTGCGGCGGGCCTCCTTTGTCGCGCGGCTGGTTTTTCGCCGCTCGGCGTGCTCCCGGACGGCGGGCGACTCCTCGGTTGCATGCCGGCGCCGTTTTTTTTTTCGCCGTCGGAGCCCGTTGTCGCCGTCGGCCGCTGTTTTCGCCGTCGGCTGCGGTGTTCACCGTCGGCTGCTGCTTTTTCGCCGTCAAGCTGTTTTTGGGCGGTTTTCGCGAGCAGGTTGCGAGTAGTTTTCGCGCGGTCTTTCGCGCAGGGTTTTCGCTGTTTTTCGCAAGCCGTTTCTCGCTGTTTTCGCGAGCAGTCTCGCGAGCGGTTTTCGGGCAGTTTTTCGCGGGCGGTTTTCGCAGGATTTTCGCAAGCTGATTTTCGTGCTGTTTTTCGCCGTCGGGCGCAGTTTTTCGCCGACGGAGCTGTTTTTCGCCGCCGCGTGCTGTTTTTCGCCGTCGGGCGCAGTTTTTCGCCGACGGAGTTGTTTTTCGCCGCCGCGTGCTGTTTTTCGCCGTCGGGCGCAGTTTTTCGCCGACGGAGCTGTTTTTCGCCGCCGCGTGCTGTTTTTCGCCGTCGGGCGCAGTTTTTCGCCGACGGAGTTGTTTTTTCGCCGCCGCGTGCTGTTTTTCGCCGTCGGGCGCAGTTTTTCGCCGACGGAGCTGTTTTTCGCCGCCGCGTGCTGTTTTTCGCCGTCGGGCGCTGGTTTTCGCTGACGGAGGCTGTTTTCGCCGACGGAGGCTGTTTTTCGCCGTCGGATGCTCGGTTTTGACCGTTTTGATTGATTTTGCGATTTCTTCGCTCCTGGCAGCTTGCAGTGCTGTTTTTAGCTTCCGCCGGGGGTGGTTGCTGGGTTTCCGTCGCGTGGACCCGCCGGCTTGTTTCGGGACATCCGCGGAGCGCGCGGTCGTGTGGTTGGACGCAGCGTGCTCCGTTTTGCGTGCGGACCTCGTGGAGGCAAGGTAAGTCCCGCTGAGCCCAATTGCAAGTGTCGACAAGCAATTGGTGGCATTCTGAGGTGGGTTGGTTTTTCTCTCCAAGTCTACGGACTTCCTTCTAATTCTATTGTGATAGGATTGCATGCTAGTTTAAGTGTTTTCTTGGAACTTAACTAGCACCCCCGTCATATGTGCATGTGTTTGACCAGACCAATAGAGAACCTTAATCTGGGCTAGGTTCTTTTATGTTTTAGACATCCCACACCGTGCATATCCTTCTGGACATAGCGTTCCTCGCCCGGGTAGTGGGCTGAGTGGTCAGAGTGTTGTGGGACGGGTGTTGCACTCGGGCCGGGGGGCCGAGTGGGGTCTGGTGGCTGGGTTAGGCCAGTGTTAGTGCGTGGGGAACCGTTTCAGGTAAACGGTGGTCCCGGGGTTTTCCTTTCCGCTGTTCTTCTCGTCACCACCCTGTTGTGATCGTGGTGCACGTGTGTTAGCAGGACCTTGAACCCAGAACCTTTTTGGACGAATACATGATTTTGGTCAGGCAGTGATTTCTTCCAAGCCTCGCAAAGTCGCCTGAGTATGTTCTTGTTTGATAGGACGAGGGCATTAGCTCTTCGAGGCTTGGGCATAAAACTTGATTTCAAAGGGTTTTCCTAAAAGACTAAAAATCATTAAAAGATGGATTTCTCTCAGATTGAATGGTTTTCTGAAATAAATGGCATGGTTTCTTATAAACTTATCCACCCGAGCGGATTCGAGTGATCTGGGTTCTAAGGGCTGTTCTCTTTCTTGGGGGCGTAGGTGTTAGTCTCCTGGGGTTTCGGACCCTTCGTAGATCTGGCTGTGGAGCATCTCCGGCCATGAGTTGTGTGTTGAGTTGAGGGGGTGTTCTTGTGGGAGCCGTTGGGAGAGACGGTGGTCCCAGCTGTGTGGTACTTTCGCTGAGCGGGTCAGTGTTGTGAGATTGAGTCGTGGAGGGTTCTCCGACTGAGTTGTGCTTTGAGCATCGAGATACCGATCTGTTTGATCGAGGACTATAGCCTGCAGGAGCCACTTGTGAGACAGTGTTACTGTTGAGATACTTGAGTTCGGTGGGGTCGCACCCCTCGAGCTACGCCCCGGGTGCGTTGATGATTCCGAGCCTGATGAGGCTGCGATGATGATACCGAGCTTGACGAGGCTGCGATGATGCGCCTAGTTCATATACTAGAGGTCGCTTGATACCCCTGGCCGAGCTACCATGGGGTCACTGTGTGAGATATCGAGTTTGTCCGATTGGACACCCTGGTTGATACACCAGGGGGCGCAGGCTTGACTCGACTGGACCCTGTGGGGCAGTCGCTGAGATTTGGGATACACTGAGAGAGTGATGGCGTAGCATGTGTCATAGTAGAGCGTCTTGGGCTTAGTACTTGTGACATATTGTCAGTAGTGAGTGACTGCATACCATCATCCATAGTCTCTTCCTTTTGAGCATAGTAGATAGAGGCATGATAGCTGTAGATTCTTTTCCAGCTTATTTATATTATCATCAGTCTTTTCTATTATCTTATGCCTCTAGTAGACTTAGTGGGCAGACCGTGGTTCTTGGAGACGGTACCCACTGAGAACTACTGTAGGATGTAGTTCTCACACCCTCTGTCGGTGACAGGTTGCTGAGGCTTTCTTCCGTTCCTGCTGGGCTTGACTGGACGGACCGAGGACAGGGAGTCGCGTGATAGTTCCCTACCGGCATTGTTACCTTAGAGAGAGGTAGATGTACCATCCCGGATTGTGGGAGTTGGTTATGTTTCCTGTTAGCTATCTCCCATTTGGATTTGTAGATATTGTATAGGTGGACTTTTATTTGTATCTTCTGATTTTGGGAAATAGGCTATGAGTTGTTGCAACTTTGTAGTTGTGAAATTTTATAGTACAACTTTTTATCCGCTCTGATATCTGTGTAGCTGTAGTTTTGTCTTTTGCAGGCTAGACGCTTCGTCTGTACGGCAGTTTTCGTACAGATGGCGGATCTGTTAGCGAGCCCGGGTCGCAGTTTCGATCCCGGGGCGTGACACAAACTGTGATGACCTGGATCTCTGCAGAGCTGTGGTGGAGTCATTGGTGGCTGCTGGGAGCCTGTTTTGTGTGTCGGAGGTGTTTGTGCACCAATTGGACACAAGTGGCGGACTTCGGGCTTATTGGATCACGTGGGTGATCGGTGGACTCCGTCGGATCTTTAGAAGTGGTTTCGCGCGAAGCGGATATTAAAAATGGACTCAGCGCGAAGTTTGGACCAAGGAACACCTTTCCGGATGCCTTCGGCAAATTTTGGAGTTGGAATTTGGCAAAATGGACATCAAATTCGGATTCAACGTGCGAAAACGGTCAAAACGGACTACCCACTTGTTATTTTTGAGCACCGGTCACTGTTCATGCCGGAACAGTGTTTCCGGCCGCCGGCGGGAGGCGGCGGCGGCGGCGGGCAGCGGCGGAGCACGGCGGACGGGCTCGGGCAGGCGGCGGAGCGGCCGCGGGCAGCGCGCGGGCGCGGGCAGCGAGCGGGCAGGCGCGCGGGCGCGCGGGCAGGCGCGCGGTCCACGGGCCGTCGTGCACCAGGGGCTGGACACGTGGCAGTGTCGGAGTGATCGGTTTAGTGGACTTGGACTACGGAGCAGGCGGGTGCAGTGCATGGACCGGCGGGACACGTGTCTGATTGTGGTTGGCGGGCTCATGAAGGCTGGGTCCACGGAGGTGCACCGGGGTGCCTCGGGTTTCGCGCCTGGCAGGGCGCGCAGGCGGCGGGCGCAGGCGCACGTGGGCACGTTGACGCGCGGTTCCCGCGCGTGGGCCGCCACGTGTCGACCTTCCGCGTGGGCCACGCGGCGGGGCGTGAGCGGGGGGTTCGGCTGTACGCTGTTGCGGGGGCGACGTGGAGGCCCGAGGGACTTCCGGGCGCGCACAGTGTTGGGCCGGGCCCAACACTGTAGCCGCCCGAAAGTCCGGAGCGCCCGGAAATGGGGACAGGATGGGTATTATTTGAATTGTTTCTTCCTTCCTATAAATAGGCCGAGTTCAGCTGCTGTTATCTTTTTCCCTGTTCATCCTTTCACTGTGCAACCTTCAGGAGATTTCCTCCTCTCCCTGGGACGGATCCATCTGCAGATTCTAGGATTTTTCAGCGGCACGCATCCCGAGGTTTGCATTTTTACGGCGCGGCGCGACGCTCGTTCGTTTGTGGTCTTCTTCGTCGCGTTTTGGTGCGAGGACTCCCCCGGCTTACCCCGAGCACCTTTTTCTGTGATTCTTGCGCCATCGTCTTCACGACAGGTAGGGATACGTTCCCCATGTTTACTGGTTTTTCCCTTTCCGAGCTTTTCATGGGTTTTTCGGATCATCTTGTGACCTTATTTTCTGGGGCGGAGTTTTGGGACAGCGGTGCGGTATTTTGGCGATATCTTCGCGCACAGGCATCGGATTGGGGCGATTCAAAAGGCATTTTGCATCTACACATCACGTGGAATATCCCCAAATTTTCTTGGAATTTTCTGAATATTTTTCGAAGGTGAAAAATATCTGTGTACAGAAGTTATTGCTACAGTTTTTTTGAGCAGTTTATTTCGAGGTGATTCCCTTGTCGGATTTGTTTCTCAGCGTAGGAGACTCAGTTTTGAGCGTGCAGGTACTCGTTTCGACGGGTTCGTCGCGAGGATCGTGACAGTATTTTTCTTGGAATTTTTCGGGCATTTCTTGCAGGTAAAAATAGGGAAACTGTGGACTGTTGTGTTTGGGGCAGATTTTTGTGTGAGCATTGTATGTTATTTATGTATGTTCTTTTGGGAATTTTGTACAGCGATCGCGGCGGCTTATCGGTTTGGGCGAGAGCACTATTTGGACTTGAAATTAGCGATTGAGGTGGGTGGTTGTTGTTTACCTCTATTTTGACATGCTCACTAGGAATATTAGAGTGATCCCTTTATTTGGACATGCATGCTTAAGTAATATAAATTGTGAGCCTATCATATGGAAAATACTATTGTGGAGATTGATAGTGGTTGGGACTTATACATGTGGGTATGGATGGAATGTTAGCGTTTAACCTTGCATGTGGATTGGAATATTTATTTTGGACTTTATGATTATCCTGTTAGTGGTTGGTACTATTTGAGGACTTTATGACATGCATAGGTGGATAGTGATGCTTTATCATGGAACATGGATTATAGACATGTGTGGTTGGATAATGTTTTAGCATGATGGTTATATCTATGCGGAGTTATTAATTGTTACACATATGGAACCACTATTGGACACCTTTTCCTCTATTTCCTTGAGAACACTTGCATGCTTGTTTGGACATCTAGATAGGCCATCTTTTATTGCTACACTTTCATGCTAGAACTTGACTTAGGAGAAACCTTGTTTGTTTCTTTTCTCCTTTCGTTAGTCAGGTGGTTCTTGTTGCTCGGGTTTGAGCAGGGGTTTGGGATAGTGTAGCCGGGGCCTGGATTATGACATTATGGGTTTTGACGGCGACCGTGGATATTGGGCGGTTGACCGGATGTCGGTTATAGGACATCGGTGATAGGGCATGATTATGGACTAGAGGGCTTTGTGGCAACCGCGGATTTTGGGCGGTCGACCGGAAGTCAGGGGTTGGACTTGATGTAGTCGGTAGAGTTGCGGCTACCGCGGATAGTAGGCAGTTGACCGGATACGTATTATTTTACCCGATTTTGGATTGGGGGTTATAGCGGCTACCGCGGATAGTAGGCGGTTGGACGGATGGCGGATGTGGGACATGATTGTGATTGTGGGTTATTCCGGCGACCGTGGATATTGGGCGGTTGACCGAAGGTCGGTTGTGAGACTTGGTTGTTGATTGTGGGGTATTGCGGCAATCGCGGATATTGGGCGATTGACCGGATGGTTACGTTTGCATCTGATTGGGAATCAGTTTTCTTTTAGTGGAGGGTTGTGTTCCACTGGGGCTTTATAGTTGTGACCCAATCCTGCTTTTATCACACCGGCGCGGTTATTGCCCGGTGATGCTCTTATCACACCGGCGCGGTTATTGCCCGGTGATGCTTTCCTCGTGTGGGTCGCTCCCCTCGAGTTCCCCTCCGGAGGCCGGGGCCAGACAGTTATGGACAGTTTTGCTATCACATCGGCGCGGCTTATTTGCCCGATGATGAGGGCGGCAGCAGGAATTTTGCTATCACATCGGCGCGGCTTATTTGCCCGATGATGAGGGCGGTACAGATTGGGTTCATCTGGGATGGTTGGTTATTGTTGCATACGGTTATTCCAGTCTAGGACTGTATTTTAGAGGCATTATAGTGGTAGATTTCCCTTTTGCAGCGGTTTCATTTCTTACCACTCTTCTTTCCTTTTTGCCTCTGGTAGACCTAGTGGGTGTGTCAGAGTTTGAGGTTTTACCCACTAGGGGAGGCTACTGGTTTACTAGTAGTTCTCACCCCCATTCTTCTTTCCTCTTTTTCTTCTTCCTTGTTTTGCAGTGTCTTCTGCGGGTGCTGCTGGGCTTTCAGCGGCGGGTCGAGGAGAGAGGACGGCTGAGTAGATAGATCTCGAGGCAGGATGAGCGAGTTAGCTGGACTGTTGGTGTACCCAGGTTTCCTCAGACGGTTGTACTTTTACATTTGGGACTGGCTTTTGCCAGCAGGTTGTATTTATTTTGGTGAGCTAGGAGAGACTGATGTATCATTTATACAGATGTATTGTATTTTATTTCCAGCTTCAGTCTGAGATGTATTAGTTTTAGTTCAGCTCTGTTTTTATTGCTCTTTTATTATTATCTCTTATATCTGAGCAGGTTTGGCGCTTCGTGTACACGGGAAATACCGTGTGCACGGCGGATCTGTAGACGGGCCCGGGTTCTGGTTTACACCCGGGGCGTGACAGATTAGGTGGTATCGGAGCTTAGGGATAGGTCATTTGGGACTTTGGAAACCCTAGGCTTTTCGGCGGACCCTAGGATGTTAGTGCGTGAGAGACGCGACATTTTGCAAAAGTCGGTGATTTATTTGTTTGACTCTTCCTGTGAGTGAAGAGGGATCGACATATCCTATTTTTGTGGGACAGTTATGTTGGCCGCAGACAACATAAAGTTACAAAAATAGAGGGATGTCTTTGACTTTCGCTAGATTGGGTCGAGTGTTTGGGGTGTGCTGATTTGCGGTTTTGTCGTGGTGAGCGGTGTCTCCCCGACGTTGGGCCCTGACTCGGGTGCACCTTGGTGCGGCAGTTGGGTCTGAGCTGGTTGTTTCGGGCCGGATACCCAGATTGGAGTCTGAGAGCTCCGGACCCGAAGGGTAGGTGTGTTGGAGGCAGATCAGCGGAGCGGTGGCACAGTTATCGGATGAGTGACACAGTTGTCGGAGCTGCGCAGTGGCACAGTTGTCGGAGTAGCGAGTAGCCCCCTCCGTGCCGACGTTTAGTGTTGGGGCACCGAGGTAGGGTGGACAGTTGACAGCGGGTAAGCTGTGGGATTGCTTTGATCAAGTGAGCCAGTTTTGGCGGATGAGTCACCCCGATTTGTGGGATTGAGTATGGAGCGTGGCATTGTGGTTCCTTTGGATTGGGATCCACCGCCTGAGGCGAGTTCTGATTGAGGCGCTTGGCGCCGGGTGATGGAGGACAGATCAGTCGGAGGAGGCATTCCCGACTCCTTTTTCCAGGATAGTGGATTTTTGAGACTGTCGGAGCACATAGGTTACAGCGGTCGGTGTGGTGGTAGGTTTGAGTTGTTCCAGACTTTTGGGTTCGTATCTTCTCGATACGGGAGAATTCCCTTCTTGCTGGGTAGTGCTCTTGCTTCATTGCTTGGGTTAGGGGGCAGGATGGTCACCTCGCGCACGGGAGGCTTATTTTCCCGGTCGCGCTTAGCATGTGGAGGAGAGTTGTTGGTTCTGCCCGGTGCAGCTTGAGTCCTGGATTTTACCGGTAGACCTGATGGTCTTGGCTCAGCTGAGGGATATTGTTTTGGTACTTGTTGGGCTGGCTGGTTCGGTTTCCTTTCACGGCGGATGATTATGCCGCGAGGACAGTTTTCTTGGGGAGCCAGGCCCGGAGGTGTTGGTGTACTTGGGTTGCTTGAAGGTTATCTTCGCCTATATGGTTTTCACTTCGTGAGCGAGGCGGATGTTTCGCAGTGGATGAGTAGCCTTTTGGCTGGTGTGGTTGAGGGACCTACGGCGGCGCTGGGACTCGGGGATACCCCCTTTGGTTGCGAGTTTCCAGCTGTTCTCCTATTGGAGTGGCCTTGCATGTCACTAGTTTGGGAGTTGAGGACACAACTCCAGGATTAGATGTTTTGGGAAGTTTGTCTGACCATGTGTGTCGCCTTTGGGGGCGCCGGTGCTATTCGAGTTATGGAAGGTTGGTTCACTTCGGCTTTGCGTGGATCCCCGGGAATTAGATGAAGTGACCATCTGGAGCTAGCACCCTTGTCGAGCATGGAGGATTTGATTTACCAGCTGTAAGGGTCCCGGGTCTTCCTGAAGGTAGATTTGTAATCTGGTTTTCTCGACTGCATATGGCTGTGTGTGGATGCCGGAGAGTTGGGAAATTGCTTCTACATCCCGACGGTTTAAAGACTTGAGATCAGAGGCTACGGGATCAGTTGGGGGACTTATATCGGATGCCTCGGGAGTATCGAGGTACTTGGATCGAGCTTGTGTGCCGATGGACTTGTGGTTGGTTTATCTGAGGCCCTGGGAGGAGCGGATGCTTGTACCGATGCAGACTACTTGGTAGCTCGAGCGGTTAGCCCAGCTGTACTTGGATGAGGTGGTGCGGTTTTTCTGGAGTGCCCGCCTCTATTTTGTTCTAGTTAGAGACCCGAGGATTGCATCGCGTCTCTGGAGGAGGTATTAGACAGCTTTGGGAGCTTGAGTGGTGGATGATTGGATATTTACCCCCTCTATTTGGTTGAGGTTCCGGGTTGAGGATTGATTTTAGTTTCGAGGACGAAACTTTCTTTTAGTGGGGGAGGATGTGATGACCTGGATCTCTGCAGAGCTGTGGTGGAGTCATTGGTGGCTTCTGGGAGCCTGTTTTGTGTGTCCGAGGTGTTTATGCACCAATTGGACACAAGTGGCGGACTTCGGGCTTATTGGATCACGTGGGTGATCGGTGGACTCCGTCGGATCTTTAGAAGTGGTTTCGCGCGAAGCGGATATTAAAAATGGACTCAACGCGAAGTTTGGACCAAGGAACACCTTTCCGGATGCCTTCGGCAAATTTTGGAGTTGGAATTTGGCAAAATGGACATCAAATTCGGATTCAGCGCGCGAAAACGGTCAAAACGGACTACCCACTTGTTATTTTTGAGCACCGGTCACTGTTCATGCCGGAACAGTGTTTCCGGCCGCCGGCGGCGGGCAGCGGCGGAGCACGGCGGACGGGCTCGGGTAGGCGGCGGAGCGGCCGCGGGCAGCGCGCGGGCAGGCGCGCGGGCGCGCGGGCAGGCGCGCGGTCCACGGGCCGTCGTGCACCAGGGGCTGGACACGTGGCAGTGTCGGAGTGGTCGGTTTAGTGGACTTGGACTACGGAGCAGGCGAGTGCGGTGCATGGACCGACGGGACACGTGTCTGATTGTGGTTGGCGGGCTCATGAAGGCTGGGTCCACGGAGGTGCACCGGGGTGCCTCGGGTTTCGCGCCTGGCAGGGGGCGCAGGCGGCGGGCGCAGGCGCACGTGGGCGCGTTGACGCGCGGTTCCCGCGCGTGGGCCGCCACGTGTCGACCTTCCGCGTGGGCCACGCGGCGGGGCGTGAGCGGGGGGTTCGGCTGTACGCTGTTGCGGGGGCGACGTGGAGGCCCGAGGGACTTCCGGGCGCGCACAGTGTTGGGCCGGGCCCAACACTGTAGCCGCCCGAAAGTCCGGAGCGCCCGGAAATGGGGACAGGATGGGTATTATTTGAATTGTTTCTTCCTTCCTATAAATAGGCCAAGTTCAGCTACTGTTATCTTTTTCCCTGTTCATCCTTTCACGGTGCAACATTCAGGAGATTTCCTCCTCTCCCTGGGATGGATCCATCTGCAGATTCTAGGATTTTTCGGCGGAACGCATCCCGAGGTTTGCATTTTTACGGCGCGGTGCGACGCTCGTTCGTTTGTGGTCTTCTTCATCGCGTTTTGGTGCGAGGACTCCCCCGGCTTACCCCGAGCACCTTTTTCTGTGATTCTTGCGCCATCGTCTTCACGACAGGTAGGGCTACGTTCCCCATGTTTACTGGTTTTTCCCTTTCCGAGCTTTTCATGGGTTTTTCGGATCATCTTGTGACCTCATTCTCTGGGGCGGAGTTTTGGGACAGCGGTGCGGTATTTTTGCGATATCTTCGCGCACAGGCATCGGATTGGGGCGATTCAAAAGGCGTTTTGCATATACACATCACGAGGAATATCCCCAAATTTTCTTGGAATTTTCTGAATATTTTTAGAAGGTGAAAAATATCTGTGTACAGAAGTTATTGCAACAGTTTTTTTGAGCAGTTTATTTCGAGGTGATTCCCTTGTCGGATTTGTTTCTCAGCGTAGGAGACTCGGTTTTGAGCGTGCAGGTACTCGTTTCGACGGGTTCGTCGCGAGGATCGTGACAGTATTTTTCTTGGAATTTTTCGGGCATTTTTCGTAGGTAAAAACTGTTAGTTGTATGCCCCAAAAGCCTATCAGGCTGACGCATTTTATTATATGGAACATATTTGTACTTGATCTTTATTATAATTTGGGCATTTTATGCCATTCATGTTTGATGTGTCCATGAATCGTCCTTTGATTTAATGAGATGATAATGTATATTCTTAAGAGTTAAGAATTTGAGATACATATTATTAGTGATTAAGTCATGAATGCTCTCAATCGGAGGATCATCATGGGGACGATGATTGATCTGGCAAGATTGATGTATGTGTCGCTCTCTTTTAGGATGACGAGTCTCAAGTCATTAGTGTGGGGACACTGGAGCGAACGTGCAGGTGGTTGTTATAGAACAAGGGCACTGAGCGTGACCAATTACGATTAGTTACTTGGATGTCTACTCTTTCGTCAGTAATTGATTCGATGTTGCAGTGGTACAACTGATCCTTAGACCTGCGACACCACGGCCATTCAATATGAGGCTGCTGTAGTTTGACTATGCAAACTCTGATCCTAGTCACGGGTCTTAGTAGTATATGTTGGCTGCAGTCGGTTCATATTAGGAATGGGTGTTTGTTTACAGGGGATCTATCGCTCTCGGTAGAGAGATAATTAGTCCTATGCTATTTGTAAGGCAAAGCTCAGAAATCCTCGGCCGGGGTAATATGGTTCATGGAAAGGTGTTTCCAAGAGTAACCATATGAGCTTGTGTCCTATCAAATTTGTCATATAACGGGTGATGGGGTTTGACGAGTATTCCATGACCTCCACTCAGTTGGGACTATGCGATAGAAGGATTGTATTGTACGGTAACTGCACCTTGAGGTTCAGTCCAATATTCACTTCTGACTGGATTGCCACCATATGCTGCTAGGCGTCACTGGTGGATTGTGGGAACCAATAAGAATAATTATAGGCGAATAATTATTATACGATGGAAGAATCAAAGTGTTTGATCCATCAAAAGGAGTTTCGATGATGATGTCGATGGGGATCGCATCATATCTCACTACCAGACAGAATTGAACCTATTAGGTCACACACATAAGGAATCGCGCATGATCGATATCAAGGAGATGATAAAGAAGTTTATAGAATGGATTAATTACAATCACAATACTAAAGTTTACTAATTTATTAGTAAAAGGACTAATTTGCAATTATTGTAAATTAGAGGTATTTAAGTGCAAAAGTTGCATGGTGTATTTACTAATCGTTAGTAAATATTTGGAGGACTTATGTGTAAATGTTACTCACGTAGGATAATGGATAATCCAATCGGATTAGGATTCGATTTAATTAGTTACTAGATTTTATCTTGAGATTTAATTTAAAAGATCTTTCTTTGTAACTAATTATAAGATCTAATTAGTTACTAGATTTTATCTTGAGATTTAATTTACTAGATATTTCTTTGTAACTAATTATAAGATTTAATTAGTTACTATATTTTAGGAGATCTTTTTGTAACTAATTATAAGATTTAATTTTGTTATAGCCGGCCAACTTCCTATTATAAGAATAGGTAGTACGTATGTGATACGTAACAACAATTTTGGAGAAAGATAAAGTAGAAATTAATTAAGTCGCGGAACGTGAGAAAACCCTAGCCGCCTATCCTCTCCCTTTTCCTAAAGTCCTCCATAATTAATCGTTCTCAATCTTCGGAAGATTGCTAGCACAATTAGAAGATTGATTCATCCTCCTTACATCGACGCAAGAATTAATTCGTGATCGGATCGCGAATCAAGGCGATCGATTTTTCGATCAAGGGCGTAATTCCGTGTGGACACAAGTAGAGGCCGGGTGCGTGCGCGGCTATCAAGGACGAACAATTTTTACCAACGATCGTCGGCTTCGCGGTGATCTCGACCCGCGCAAGGTAAAAATTAAATCCTAATTGATGAGATCAATTAGATTACCTTTTTATGATCTAAAACAAAACATGAGGTGACCTTGGTTTAAGAAAAAAATTTAATTGCGTTTCTTTCTTCCGCTGCGCATATATCCGTATTTTTCTTACAGTGGTATCGGAGCCACCCTCATCGTTTGTTTTAGATCTAATCTCTTTTTCGATATTGATTGGGTTTTTCTGGAACGATCAAAATCAAAACAATGAAGATTGTTTTTGAGTATATTTTTTGATTGTTTTGAAACGTTAATAAATTAGCACACTTGCGGACAAGAGGCCGCAACGCTAATTAATTAGCACACTTGCGGGCAAGAGGCCCCAACGTTAATTAATTAGCACACTTGCGGGCAAGAGGCCGCAATGCTAATTAAATTAGCACACTTGCGGGCAAGGACCGCAATGCTAATTAAATTAGCACACTTGCAGGCAAGGGCTACAATGCTAATTAGATTGGCATTGCCTTGCATGACGGATTTTTACATGATGTGATCATGCGCGCCTTGTGGTTGCTTTGTGCAAGATCGCAATTTAAAATTAATTTGAAACCCAATTAATTAGAAATCGAATGAGAGAATTTTATTTTATATTATATGCCTGTGATGTGTATGAGGTGATGATCATGGATAGCAACCTTGTGATGATGTGAATGAGTGTAATTTAATAAGGACCCAGTGTTAGATTCCTTTTGAGTGCCTGCGTGCACCAATTAAATTATGTAATTTGGAGACCTGCGTGTCTCATTATTATTATGGGTTGTATTGTAATTGTTGCAAAATTAAAGGGTAAAGGGGTAGTTTAGATTCGATGACGATTTGTTCCATTCAAGAGTTGATGCGGTGCAGATCAAGTTTGGACCAAATATTGATCGAGGGAGCCGACAAGAGTTGATCTACTCCAATCTGATCAAGATGCAGAGCAAGTTTTTGTGTGTAATACCCTTTGACCCGATTCCGGCCTGGTGGCTCAGGCCCGAATCAAATTAAAATACATGATCATCACCGGTAGTTATTTTTTTATGTATATATGCGATATATGTGTGCATATGATGCGATGGTTTGCATGAGATGTAAAATTTATAATAAATTAAAACTGATGAGATAACAAATCTCCCTAAATAAAATATTAAGTTAATGGTGTTATGAACCCATTAGTGGCCTTCTATCGTTGTAGGGTGTGGGCGTCTTTTTAGTGTTGATTGATGCACCCGGACACGGGGGTCAGTTGCATTAGGGAGCCGCAACCATTCTATTGGCATGAGATGCTATGTGGTAAGAAAGGGGTTGAATCCAAGAATCTGTCAGGATGAGGATTCAATGACTTTTTTATTTGCATGATGAACGGTGGGTCTAACTTAACCAAAAGATAAGGCCAAGAATCTGTTAGGATGAGGCCTATATTTTTGGAGGCCAAAGATAAAATTGCGATTTGCTTGAGAAGCATTGAACAAGAGTTGTTCACTCATTTCTTTACTCATTGCCAAGAATCTGTCAGGATGAGGTAGTGTGCAAATAGATGGGACCGCAATTCTCACTAGAAACTTTTAGTAAAGTTTCCGTTTTCTCCACTCGGGGAGTGTAGAGATTCGCTAAAATTAGTGGGAGGCACCATTTAGATTTAAAGCCCCTAATCAAAATGGATTATGATTAAGTACACAACTAATTAGAATCTTAACCATCTGCAAAAATGGCCGCCTCTAACCCACTTGTCAAAATACTTGATACTAATCGCTTAACTGGACCGAATTTCACCGATTGGCTGAGGAATTTGAGAATTGTTCTCAATTCTGAGAAATTAGCCTATGTGTTGGACACGGAGGCTCCAGCAGTGCCCGAAATTCCAACAGCTCAACATAAAGATGCTAGAAATAAATGGACTGATGATGATATGAAGGTAAAATGCTATATGCTTGCGTCTATGAGTAATGAGTTGCAACGCCAGCATGAGCACATGGAGAGTGCTACTGACATCTTGCTCCATCTTAAAGAGTTGTATGATGAGCAAAGTCGAACAGCTCGTTACGAGGTGTCAAGGCGACTGTTCAGGACTAAGATGTCTGATGGTCACTCAGTCAATAATCATTGCTTGGCGATGATTAAGGACATTGAGGAGCTTGAGAAGCTCGGAATGACTATGGACGCAGAACTTCAAATTGATTTTATCTTACAATCATTACCTGATTCATTTTCTCAGTTTATTTTAAATTTTCAAATGAATAAAATTACTTGCACTCTCGCCGAGCTGTTGAATATGTTGGTCACGGCAGAAGGAATGCTAAAAGTCAATAAGGGCTCAGTTTTGGCTGTTGAACGGGCTTCCTCCAAAAGAAAGTCTAAATGGAAAAAGAAGAAGCCTGCAAAGAAGCCAAAAACTGACACTGTCAAGGTAAATCCCAAAAAGAAGGCCGCCAAAGGAACTTGCTTCCACTGTCAAAAGGATGGCCACTGGAAGAGGAATTGCCCGGACTATTTGGCTAGCCTGAAGGACAAGGTGAAGAATAAAACTTTGGAAGGTATGTCCGAGATTCATATCATTGAAACTACTTGCTTATCGGTTTGTTCTACTTTTACATGGGTCATTGACTCGGGATGCACCTCGCATTTGTGTATTTCAATGCAGGCGCTAAAGAAAAGTAGACGACTTAGGGATGGAGAGATTACCCTACGCGTTGGAAACGGAGCAAGAGTTGCTGCTGTTGCTGTAGGGACTTATCCTTTATGTCTACCGACAGGAGTAGTTTTAGAACTTAGAGATTGTCTTTATGTTCCTAGTGCGACTAGAAACCTTATTTCTGTTTCACGTTTGGTATTGGACGGTTATAAGTTTATTTTTGAATCAAACATTTGTTCAATTTATTTAAGAAATAATTTGATAGGTTGTGGTTCTTTAATAGACAATCTCTATTACTTACATATGGATGTTAGTATGAATACAGTTGACAATGGCATGAATGAGAATACTATTGGTTTTAAAAGACCTAGAGAGAAGGTAAACAAAACATACTTGTGGCATCTGAGGCTTGGTCACATTGGAGAAGATAGGGTTAACAAACTGGCTAAGGAGGGTATCTTAGGATCCTTACTCCCTGAACCATACCCAGCTTGTGAATCATGTCTTCAAGGAAAAATGACTAAGTCTCCCTTTGTTGGACAAGGACAGAGAGCTACCGAAGTACTCGCCCTGAAACATACTGATGTATGTGGCCCATTCGATGTGTCTGCTTGGGGCGGCTATCTCTACTTTATTACCTTTACTGATGATTATTCACGGTATGGGTACGTGTATTTAATTAAACACAAGTCTGAAGTCTTTGAAAAGTTTAAAGAGTTTAGACAAGAAGTAGAAAAGCAAATGGAAAAACCGATTAAGGCTCTTCGATCCGATCGAGGAGGGGAATACCTTAGCACGGATTTCTTAACCTACCTCAAGAATAATGGTATTGTCTCTCAATGGACTCCTCCTGGAACACCAGAACTGAATGGGGTGTCTGAACGGAGGAATCGAACTTTATTAGATATGGTTCGATCTATGATGAGTTTTACAGATTTACCTACGTCACTTTGGGGTTATGCACTTCTTACGGCTATTTATATTTTAAACAGAGTACCTTCCAAATCTGTTCCCACCACACCATATGAGATGTGGCATGGTAGGAAGCCAAGTTTTACTCACATTAAGACTTGGGGGTGTCCGGCTTATATTAAGAAATTAAAGACGGACAAATTGGAAAGCAGATCAGTCAAGGGAAGATTCATTGGTTATCCCAAGGAATCACTTGGATACAATTTTTATCTCCTAGAAAGTCACAATGTGATTGTGAGCCGACATGCCTTCTTTCTTGAAAATGAATTTATTTTAGCAGGAGGCAGTGGGAGAAAAATAGAACTAGAGGAGAAAGTCTCTTTAGAATCGAGCATTCCAAGAGCCCTTCCTGATAACTCTGTGATACCAGAGATTACATTGCCACCTCGCAAGTCTAGTAGAATCTCTCATCCTCCTAATAGATACATGGGATTATTTATAGAGGACATGGAGGAAATGTTCCTAGTGGGAGACAAGGATCATAGAGATGATCCTAAGACTTATAGCGAGGCGATGTCAGACATCGACTCCGAAAAATGGTTGGAAGCTATGAAGTCTAAAATAGACTCAATGTACTCCAATCAAGTTTGGACTTTGGTTGATCCACCGGAGGGTATTGTACCCGTTGGATGCAAATGGATCTTCAAGAGAAAGATTGGTTCCGATGGAAAGGTAGAGACCTATAAAGCTAGGCTGGTAGCAAAAGGTTATAGTCAACGCGAAAGCATTGACTATCAGGATACCTTTTCACCTGTGGCCATGCTTAAATCTATCAGAACTCTGCTTGCTATTGCTGCACATTATGACTACGAGATCTGGCAAATGGATGTAAAAACTGCTTTCCTGAATGGATATCTTGAAGAAGAAATCTATATGGAGCAGCCTTTGGGTTTCACTACCAAAGATAGAAGTCATAAAGTGTGCAAGCTTCAACGATCCATTTATGGGTTGAAGCAAGCTTCTCGGAGTTGGAACACTCGTTTTAATGATGCAGTCGAATCGTTCGATTTCATTAGAAATGAAGAAGAGCCGTGTGTGTATAAAAAGGTTAGTGGGAGTGCTGTTACTTTCCTCGTATTGTACGTGGATGACATACTCCTAATTGGGAATGACATTCCTATGTTAACATCGGTGAAGTTATGGTTATCCAAAGAGTTTTCTATGAAAGACCTTGGAGAAGCATCTTATATCCTAGGGATAAAGGTCTATAGGGATAGACCTAAGAAGTTGCTTGGTTTATCGCAAGCTATGTACATAGATGAAGTGTTGAAAAGGTTCAGCATGGAGAATTCCAAAAGGGGTATGGTACCTCTAAGACATGGAATTCACCTCTCTAAGACTATGTCTCCTAAGACACCTGAAGAGAGAAGTCGCATGAGCAGGATCCCTTATGCTTCCGCAATAGGGAGTTTAATGTATGCGATGCTATGTACTCGACCTGATATAGCACAGGCTGTGAGCGTCACTAGTCGATATCAGTCGAACCCAGGCGAAGAGCATTGGGTAGCGGTAAAGAATATCCTTAAGTACTTGAGAAGAACAAAGGATATGTTCTTGGTTCTTGGAGGTGGAGAACTCAAAGTTAGAGGCTATACAGATTCAGATTTTATGTCTGATATAGACGATAGAAAGTCTTCGTCTGGGTATCTATTTATTTGCAATAGTGGGTCAATAGTTTGGAAGAGTTCTAAACAAGAGACGATTGCTGATTCTACTATGGAGGCGGAGTACATCGCTGCATCTGAAGCTGCCCAGGAAGCTGTTTGGATCAAGAAATTTATCACTGAGCTTGGGGTGGTTCCCTCTAGTAGGGATCCCCTGCCACTATTTTGTGATAATAATGGCGCCATAGCATTAGCTAAGGAGCCGAGATCTCATCAGAAATCCAAACACATCGAGCGGCGGTATCACAAGATCAGAGAGTACATCAAAGATAAACATATTGAAGTGCAGAAGGTTGCCTCCGCAGATAACGTGGCGGACCCGCTAACTAAGGCTTTGACTCAGCAAAAACTAGAGACTCATCTTGAGAAGATGGGCATTAGATATATGATTGATTGGCTTTAGTGCAAGTGGGAGATTGTTAGTTGTATGCCCCAAAAGCCTATCAGGCTGACGCATTTTATTATATGGAACATATTTGTACTTGATCTTTATTATAATTTGGGCATTTTATGCCATTCATGTTTGATGTGTCCATGAATCGTCCTTTGATTTAATGAGATGATAATGTATATTCTTAAGAGTTAAGAATTTGAGATACATATTATTAGTGATTAAGTCATGAATGCTCTCAATCGGAGGATCATCATGGGGACGATGATTGATCCGGCAAGATTGATGTATGTGTCGCTCTCTTTTAGGATGACGAGTCTCAAGTCATTAGTGTGGGGACACTGGAGCGAACGTGCAGGTGGTTGTTATAGAACAAGGGCACTGAGCGTGACCAATTACGATTAGTTACTTGGATGTCTACTCTTTCGTCAGTAACTGATTCGATGTTGCAGTGGTACAACTGATCCTTAGACCAGCGACACTACGGCCATTCAATATGAGGCTGCTGTAGTTTCACTATGCAAACTCTGATCCTAGTCACGGGTCTTAGTAGTATATGTTGGCTGCAGTCGGTTCATATTAGGAATGGGTGTTTGTTTACAGGGGATCTATCGCTCTCGGTAGAGAGATAATTAGTCCTATGCTATTTGTAAGGCAAAGCTCAGAAATCCTCGGCCGGGGTAATATGGTTCATGGAAAGGTGTTTCCAAGAGTAACCATATGAGCTTGTGTCTTATCAAATTTGTCATATAACGGGTGATGGGGTTTGACGAGTATTCCATGACCTCCACTCAGTTGGGACTATGCGATAGAAGGATTGTATTGTACGGTAACTGCACCTTGAGGTTCAGTCCAATATTCACTTCTGACTGGATTGCCACCATATGCTGCTAGGCGTCACTGGTGGATTGTGGGAACCAATAAGAATAATTATAGGCGAATAATTATTATACGATGGAAGAATCAAAAGTGTTTGATCCATCAAAAGGAGTTTCGATGATGATGTCGATGGGGATCGCATCATATCTCACTACCAGACAGAATTGAACCTATTAGGTCACACACATAAGGAATCGCGCATGATCGATATCAAGGAGATGATAAAGAAGTTTATAGAATGGATTAATTATAATCACAATACTAAAGTTTACTAATTTATTAGTAAAAGGACTAATTTGCAATTATTGTAAATTAGAGGTATTTAAGTGCAAAAGTTGCATGGTGTATTTACTAATCGTTAGTAAATATTTGGAGGACTTATGTGTAAATGTTACACACGTAGGATAATGGATAATCCAATCGGATTAGGATTCGATTTAATTAGTTACTAGATTTTATCTTGAGATTTAATTTAAAAGATCTTTCTTTGTAACTAATTATAAGATCTAATTAGTTACTAGATTTTATCTTGAGATTTAATTTACTAGATCTTTCTTTGTAACTAATTATAAGATTTAATTAGTTACTATATTTTAGGAGATCTTTTTGTAACTAATTATAAGATTTAATTTTGTTATAGCCGGCCAACTTCCTATTATAAGAATAGGTAGTACGTATGTGATACGTAACAACAATTTTGGAGAAAGATAAAGTGGAAATTAATTAAGTCGCGGAACGTGAGAAAACCCTAGCCGCCTATCCTCTCCCTTTTCCTAAAGTCCTCCATAATTAATCGTTCTCAATCTTCGGAAGATTGCTAGCACAATTAGAAGATTGATTCATCCTCCTTACATCGACGCAAGAATTAATTCGTGATCGGATCGCGAATCAAGGCGATCAATTTTTTGATCAAGGGCGTAATTCCGTGTGGACACAAGTAGAGGCCGGGTGCGTGCGCGGCTATCAAGGACGTACAATTTTTACCAACGATCGTCGGCTTCGCGGTGATCTCGACCCGCGCAAGGTAAAAATTAAATCCTAATTGATGAGATTAGATTACCTTTTTATGATCTAAAACAAAACATGAGGTGATCTTGGTTTAAGAAAAAATTTTAATTGCGTTTCTTTCTTCCGCTGCGCATATATCCGTATTTTTCTTACAAAAATAGGAAAACTGTGGACTGTTGTGTTTGGGGCAGATTTTTGTGTGAGCATTGTATGTTATTTATGTATGTTCTTTTGGGAATTTTGTACAGCGATCGCGGCGGCTTATCGGTTTGGGCGAGAGCACTATTTGGACTTGGAATTAGCGATCGAGGTGGGTGGTTGTTGTTTACCTCTATTTTGACATGCTCACTAGGAATATTAGAGTGATCCCTTTATTTGGACATGCATGCTTAAGTAATATAAATTGTGAGCCTATCATATGGAAAATACTATTGTGGAGATTGATAGTGGTTGGGACTTATACATGTGGGTATGGATGGAATGTTAGCGTTTAACCTTGCATGTGGATTGGAATATTTATTTTGGACTTTATGATTATCCTGTTAGTGGTTGGTACTATTTGAGGACTTTATGACATGCATAGGTGGATAGTGATGCTTTATCATGGAACATGGATTATAGACATGTGTGGTTGGATAATGTTTTAGCATGATGGTTATATCTATGCGGAGTTATCAATTGTTACACATATGGAACCACTATTGGACACCTTTTCCTCTATTTCCTTGAGAACACTTGCATGCTTGTTTGGACATCTAGATAGGCCATCTTTTATTGCTACACTTTCATGCTGGAACTTGACTTAGGAGAAACCTTGTTTGTTTCTTTTCTCCTTTCGTTAGTCAGGTGGTTCTTGTTGCTCGGGTTTGAGCAGGGGTTTGGGATAGTGTAGCCGGGGCCTGGATTATGACATTATGGGTTTTGACGGCGACCGCGGATATTGGGCGGTTGACCGGATGTCGGTTATAGGACATCGGTGATAGGGCATGATTATGGACTAGAGGGCTTTGTGGCAACCGCGGATTTTGGGCGGTCGACCGGAAGTCAGGGGTTGGACTTGATGTAGTCGGTAGAGTTGCGGCTACCGCGGATAGTAGGCGGTTGACCGGATACGTATTATTTTACCCGATTTTGGATTGGGGGTTATAGCGGCTACCGCGGATAGTAGGCGGTTGGCCGGATGGCGGATGTGGGACATGATTGTGATTGTGGGTTATTCCGGCGACCGCGGATATTGGGCGGTTGACCGGAGGTCGGTTGTGAGACTTGGTTGTTGATTATGGGGTATTGCGGCAATCGCGGATATTGGGCGATTGACCGGATGGTTACGTTTGCATCTGATTGGGAATCAGTTTTCTTTTAGTGGAGGGTTGTGTTCCACTGGGGCTTTATAGTTGTGATCCAATCCTGCTTTTATCACACCGGCGCGGTTATTGCCCGGTGATGCTCTTATCACACCGGCGCGGTTATTGCCCGGTGATGCTTTCCTCGTGTGGGTCACTCCCCTCGAGTTCCCCTCCGGAGGCCGGGGCCAGACAGTTATGGACAGTTTTGCTATCACATCGGCGCGGTTTATTTGCCCGATGATGAGGGCGGCAGCAGGAATTTTGCTATCACATCGGCGCGGCTTATTTCCCCGATGATGAGGGCGGTACAGATTGGGTTCATCTGGGACGGTTGGTTATTGTTGCATACGGTTATTCCAGTCTAGGACTGTATTTTAGAGGCATTGTAGTGGTAGATTTTCCTTTTGCAGCGGTTTCATTTCTTACCACTCTTCTTTCCTTTTTGCCTCTGGTAGACCTAGTGGGTGTGTCAGAGTTTGAGGTTTTACCCACTAGGGGAGACTACTGGTTTACTAGTAGTTCTCACCCCCATTCTTCTTTCCTCTTTTTCTTCTTCCTTGTTTTGCAGTGTCTTCTGTGGGTGCTGCTGGGCTTTCAGCGGCGGGTCGAGGAGAGAGGACGGCTGAGTAGATAGATCTCGAGGCAGGATGAGCGAGTTAGCTGGACTGTTGGTGTACCCAGGTTTCCTCAGACGGTTGTACTTTTACATTTGGGACTGGCTTTTGCCAGCAGGTTGTATTTATTTTGGTGAGCTGGGAGAGACTGATGTATCATTTATACAGATGTATTGTATTTTATTTCCAGCTTCAGTCTGAGATGTATTAGTTTTAGTTCAGCTCTGTTTTTATTGCTCTTTTATTACTATCTCTTATATATCTGAGCAGGTTTGGCGCTTCGTGTACACGGGAAATACCGTGTGCACGGCGGATCTGTAGACGGGCCCGGGTTCTGGTTTACACCCGGGGCGTGACACAAACGCTGCAGAGCGTTCCCTGAGAGCCGCGACATTTACATGTCTCTCACCGATACATTCTCGTTTCTCAAAATCTTTCATCCTTTCTGTACTAATGTGAACAAAATCTCGTGGAGGCGGCTCACTTGCCAGTGATTCATCAATGTTTATTCCACGAGCTGTCCCTTTCCTCTTTGCAACACTCTTTCTCTTCATTGACATAGGTGTTTGTTGCATTGGAGCTTTTCCTTTTTCAGCAGCTGTAGGCGGAGTCTTCGCATTCGAAGAAGCAGGGGCTTTCCCCTTTTCTGCTGCTGCAGCCAATGCTGCTGTTTCCTCAAGGACTTTATCCCAGTCCTCTGATTCTGTAGCTGACTCGTCATGTGGTGACCCGGATTTCTGCAGGGCTTCCACAGTGTGACCAGCAGCTTTTGGAGGCCCATCTGGCGTGTCGGCGGTGTTTCTGCACCAATTTGGACACAAGTGATGGACTTCGGGTGTAAAATGGATCACGTGGGTAATTGGGGGACCCCATCGATTGTTTAGAAGTGGTTTCGCGCGAATCGGGCATCAAAATTGGACTTAGTGCGGAATTTGGATTAAAAACGCCCTTCCGAATGCCTCCGACAAATTTTGGAATTGGAATTTGGCAAAACGGATAGCGGATTTGGATTCAGCGCGCGAAAACGGTGAAAATGGGCTATTTACTTGTATCTTTCGAAGCCTGGATGCGAAAACACGGATTTCGAGGCATGGGACACTGCTCCGGCGGCCGGAGGGCATCGCCGGCGGCGCGGGCAGCGGCGGAGCGCGGCGGCGGGCAGCGGCGCTGGGCGCTCGGTCCACGGGGCAGGCGTGCACCGGGGGAGGGACGCGTGGCGGCCTGGGAGTGGCGGGCGCACGCGCGCGCGGTCCATGGGACGCGCGGCCTGGTGCATGGACCGGCGGGGGACACGTGGCGGCTTGTGGTTGGAGCGGTGTAGCGCGCGCGGTCCACGCGGGGAGCGGAGCAGGTGCCGGGGCAGGTGGCCGTACGCGTGGGCAGGTGGCCGTATGCGCGGGTCAGCCGAGCGACGTGCGCGGGGCAGGCGCGGGGGTGCCACGCGGCGCGGCCGGGGTGGCCTGCGCCGCTGGTTGCTGTTCGGGCGCGGGCAACGTGGCGCAGCGCGGTTGGCGGTTATTGCTGTTTGCTGTTTTGGGGTGACGTGGCAGCATCTGGTGGATTCGGGCGCTGATGGACGGCCAGATTCGGGCGCACTGTGCGCGCCCGAATCAATTCGGGCGCCCGAAAGTTGGGACCCATTGGGTATTATTTGATTTGTTCAATTTTGGCTATAAAATCCCCCTTTGGCAGCACATTTTGGCCTTCTTCCCGAGCCCATTCTATAGGTTTTATACATTAAGGATCCACAAGAATCTAAATAGGTACTATCAAACAACTAGAGGGGGGGTGAATAGGTGTAATACTTAAAAACAAATCTCAGTGCAAAATAAAAACCAATGCGGAAAATAAAAACAGCACACCGAGATTTACGTGGAAACTCCAATCCAGGAGAAAAACCACGGGACCAACAAGCAATAACAATCCACTAAGAATAGAAGAATGACAAGGTGATTACCGACTCCACGGACTCAAACCCCTCCTTCAACTTCTTCGGATCTCGCGCTCCACCGATTGCACGTCCACTGCACACGTTCGAATCCACGAACGCCACTCGAATCCACGAGCACACGTTTCGAATCCACGAAACGCCTTCAACACATCGAATCCACGATGCTACGTCGAATCCACAACGCAAACTCAGCCGGTAAGAATATTGGCTTCGATGGTGATCCTTTGCTTAGATTATCATTGAGGAACCGTAGAAGGAATCTCTAAGCAAAGACTAGATCAATTCGACAAAAGATAGATCTTGGAAGAACCGTCGAATTGACCTAAAAGAGGCTAAAGAGAAGAACGATAAAAACCTAGCCTCTAGGCTCTCGAGTGTTTCTGAAATTTATCGGTAGTTCTTGAGAAACCCTAAGTGTCTATTTATAGGTTAGAAACCTTTGGAAAGAGATAAGCATCAAAAACTGACTTAACAGAATTTTTCCCGCACGACGGTCCGGACTGGATTAGGCTCGTTCCGGACTGTCGTTGTTTTTCAGAGAATTCCTGAAAGAACAAGGTTCGGGGTCCTGAACAGAATTTTCTGATCCAGACTAGATTTCCTGAAAAAATAGTTTTTTGATTTTTATGCAATGAAAACTTATCCAAGTGTTTCTAAAGTACACAAATGTATTCGGATCACCAAAATTATTTAGTTAAACGTACCTGATCAATCCGAATCCATTTTCCTTAAGAGTGATGTATATGATCCACAATTCTTCAACTTCAATCTTCAAGACTCAAAACACTGAGTGTCAACTTGAGCTCTTGTTGAATCTTCTCTGAGTCTTCGATTGCTGATTGACAATTTGATCACTTCAAGACTTCGACTCAACTCACGAAATATGCCAACACAAAAAGCCGTAACAATCTCCCCCTTTGGCAATTTCGTGACAAAACCCAAAAATACATAAAACGCTCAAGACACTCATCTTAAACCAAAAAATCGAAACTCAATGTCATCACCAAAACATTGACTTTCTTTGCGTGAAAGATCCAATAAATAAAAATTACATTTGAACCAGTCTTAGAACAAACTCTATGACTTAGGACTTGGAGTCTTAAAGTGATGTAAATCCTGCAAAACAAAACTCCAAACAAAATCAAACGTTAGTCGTTAGAAATTAAATGTAAATCCTACATTTGATTCGTCCTTTTGATTCTTTTTGTTTTTCGGCTCATTCGGCTCCTTTTTCATCATCTCCCCCTATCTCGATGATCTCGTCTCCGTCATTTATCTTCTCCCCCTTTTTGTCACAAATTGTCAAACAGTGAACATACTAGACAAAAGGAAATCACTAACAGCATTAGTTCATAGAGAAAGAGAGATAAAAGCTCAGTTCCGGCATATAACAAAAACACAGATTGCGTACCGGTACTCGAAAGCAAAAGTCAAATAATTTTTTGAAACAAATCCAGATTTTGAAATATTTGAATTACCGATTTGCGTGCAATCAAGAAAATCAATTTAAGTGCTTGAAAATTGTGAGATCACACAGATGTCATTCAATCCAATTAATTTTACTAAAATTAAAAAGATTTACTCCGAAATCATGAAAAACAAAGATAAAACATTATAAACCGTTTTTCATATTATATATGTCAAACACAAGTTATCAAAAATAATCTAGAGATCCAAACTCTATCAAGATGTAACGGATTTACAAAGATGACTTACAGAGATTTCCAAATGACATCAATTTGATTTCTACCATTTCAAATTTGAGATGAACACTAAAATATCTAAGGGTGGCTCTTTGAGCATCTTTCAACTATCCCACCTTATACCAACTAGGAGATTGTTCAAAATATAAGAACTTTGAAAATGAATCTCCAAATGCTTCATCTAAAGATTTTTCCAAAAAAAAAAAAAAAAAAAAAATACTATCAAGCATCCATAACATGTGGTAGCTTCACACACAAACCGGACGACCGAGGTGGCAGCTCTTTCCATCATGTGGTGGTAGTTTTCACACTCCTTTCGGATGTAACTCTTTCCACATCTTTTGCAACTCATTTATTACCCTCGAACAAAAATGCAATCTCTTATGTGAAAGAATTAAATCCCAAATTTTAGTCTATCGGTTGTCTCATGTTTATCACAATGAATTCACACAACTGAGATAGGTTAAGCATCTAAAGATCACACATGATTACTAAAATTTGATGTATATAACTATCAAAAACTCCAATAATGAAATATCTTCAAGGATTATGATTATGGAGTAAAGTTGATAATTCATATAAAATTAAATTGGAGTGAGTGAAAGTAAATCCTTTTCAAATTCAATGCACTCGATCGTTAAAACCCTTTTGTTCAAAAACAAAACATAAAAACGAAGAGCATTGAAAACAAGTAATGCAAAGATCAAGAAAAATATGAAAGGAAAACCGATCAAAGCATTACATACAGTCATAAGCTATTTAGAACTTAAGACAAGGAAAGATATCACCTTTCCGAATCCAAAATCGTCGGATTTTGGGTTGTCTTGATTCATTGCGGCCGGGAGTTGATAGCTTTGACTGTTGGTCCACCTTAGGTCTTTGCCTCGCAACGATCCACTTGTATGATTGATGTTGTGGCTCGGACCTTTGGTGGATTGAGTGAACTCTATTGAATTGATGTTGCTTTTGATTCCGTTGAGTCCGCTCCGTAGATGAAGTTGCCGAAGAATTCTTCTTTCTCCTTTTTGGGCACGTCTTCATCAAGTGTCCTTCAAGTCCACATTGGTGACAAGTTCTTCCTCTCAATTTAATTGTGGAACTTGAAGCCTTCACAGTTTGGTTCTTTTTGAATCCCAAACCAACGTTGCTTGTTTGACCTAATCCGGACATACAATCAAGTTTCTTGGAACCGGTTGAAAGCCTTTGTATGTCGGATTTAAGTTGATGAACTTGCTTGGTCAAAGCTGTAAGAAAAATACGGATATATGCGCAGCGGAAGAAAGAAACGCAATTAAAATTTTTCTTAAACCAAAATCACCTCATGTTTTGTTTTAGATCATAAAAAGGTAATCTAATTGATCTCATCAATTAGGATTTAATTTTTACCTTGCGCGGGTCGAGATCACCGCGAAGCCGACGATCGTTGGTAAAAATTGTTCGTCCTTGATAGCCGCGCACGCACCCGACCTCTACTTGTGTCCACACGGAATTACGCCCTTGATCGAAAAATCGATCTCCTTGATTCGCGATCCGATCGCGAATTAATTCTTGCGTTGATGTAAGGAGGATGAATCAATCTTCTAATTGTGCTAGCAATCTTCCGAAGATCGAGAACGATTAATTATGGAGGACTTTAGGAAAAGGGAGAGGATAGGCGGCTAGGGTTTTCTCACGTTCCGCGACTTGATTAATTTCCACTTTATCTTTCTCCAAAATTGTTACGTATCACATACGTACTACCTATTCTTATAATAGGAAGTTGGCCGGCTATAACAAAATTAAATCTTATAATTAGTTACAAAAAGATCTCCTAAAATATAGTAACTAATTAAATCTTATAATTAGTTACAAAGAAAGATCTAGTAACTAATCTTATAATTAGTTACAAAGAAAAGATCTCCTAAAATATAGTAACTAATTAAATCTTATAATTAGTTACAAAGAAAGATCTTTTAAATTAAATCTCAAGATAAAATCTAGTAACTAATTAAATCTTATAATTAGTTACAAAGAAAGATCTTTTAAATTAAATCTCAAGATAAAATCTAGTAACTAATTAGATCTTATAATTAGTTACAAAGAAAGATCTTTTAAATTAAATCTCAAGATAAAATCTAGTAACTAATTAAATCGAATCCTAATCCGATTGGATTATCCATTATCCTACGTGTGTAACATTTACACATAAGTCCTCCAAATATTTACTAACAATTAGCAAATACACCATGCAAGTTTTGCACTTAAATACCTCTAATTTACAATAATTGCAAATTAGTCCTTTTACTAATAAATTAGTAAACTTTAGTATTGTGATTATAATTAATCCATTCTATAAACTTCTTTATCATCTCCTTGATATCGATCATGTGCGATTCCTTATGTGTGTGACCTAATAGGTTCAATTCTGTCTGGTAGTGAGATATGATGCGATCCCCATCGACATCATCATCGAAACTCCTTTTGATGGATCAAACACTTTTGATTCTTCCATCGTATAATAATTATTCGCCTATAATTATTCTTATTGGTTCCCACAATCCACCAGTGACGCCTAGCAGCATATGGTGGCAATCCAGTCAGAAGTGAATATTGGACTGAACCTCAAGGTGCAGTTACCGTACAATACAATCCTTCTATCGCATAGTCCCAACTGAGTGGAGGTCATAGAATACTCGTCAAACCCCATCACCCGTTATATGACAAAATTGATAGGACAGAAGCTCATATGGTTACTCTTGGAAACACCTTTCCATGAACCATATTACCCCGGGCGAGGATTTCTGAGCTTTGCCTTACAAATAGCATAGGACTAATTATCTCTCTACCGAGAGCGATAGATCCCCTATAAACAAACACCCATTCCTAATATGAACCGACTGCAGCCAACATATACTACTAAGACCCGTGACTAGGATCAGAGTTTGCATAGTCAAACTACAGTAGCATCATACTGAATGGCCGTGGTGTCGCAGGTCTAAGGATCAGTTGTACCACTGCAACATCGAATCAGTTACTGACGAAAGAGTAGACATCCAAGTAACTATTCGTAATTGGTCACGCTCAGTGCCCTTGTTCTATAACAACCACCTGCACGTTCGCTCCAGTGTCCCCACACTAATGACTTGAGACTCGTCATCCTAAAAGAGAGCGACACATACATCAATCTTGCCGGATCAATCATCGTCCCCATGATGATCCTCCGATTGAGAGCATTTATGACTTAATCACTAATAATATGTACCTCAAATTCTTAACTCTTAAGAATATACATTATCATCTCATTAATTCAAAGGACGATTCATGGACACATCAAACATGAATGGCATAAAATGCCCAAATTATAATAAAGATCAAGTACAAATATGTCCCATATAATAAAATGCGTCAACCTGATAGGCTTTTGGGGCATACAACTAACAATCTCCCACTTGCACTAAAGCCAATCAGTCATATATCTAATGCCCATCTTCTCAAGATGAGTCTCTAGTTTTTGCTGAGTCAAAGCCTTAGTTAGCGAGTCCGCCACGTTATCTGCGGAGGCAACCTTCTGCACTTCAATATGTTTATCTTTGATGTACTCTCTGATCTTGTGATACCGCCGCTCGATATGTTTGGATTTCTGATGAGATCTCGGCTCCTTAGCTAATGCTACGGCGCCATTATTATCACAATATAGTGGCAGGGGATCCCTACTAGAGGGAACCACGCCAAGCTCAGTGATAAATTTCTTGATCCAAACAGCTTCCTTGGCAGCTTCAGATGCAGCGATGTACTCTGCCTCCATAGTAGAATCAGCAATCGTCTCTTGTTTAGAACTCTTCCAAACTATTGACCCACCATTGCAAATAAATAGATACCCAGACGTAGACTTTCTATCGTCTGTATCAGACATAAAGTCTGAATCTGTATAGCCATCAACTTTGAGTTCTCCACCTCCAAGAACCAAGAACATATCCTTTGTTCTTCTCAAGTACTTAAGGATATTCTTCACCGCTACCCAATGCTCTTCGCCTGGGTTCGACTGATATCGACTAGTGACGCTCACAGCCTGTGCTATATCAGGTCGAGTACATAGCATCGCATACATTAAACTCCCTATTGCGGAAGCATAAGGGATCTTGCTCATGCGACTTCTCTCTTCAGGTGTCTTAGGAGACATAGTCTTAGAGAGGTGAATTCCATGTCTTAGAGGTACCATACCCCTTTTGGAATTCTCCATGCTGAACCTTTTCAACACTTCATCTATGTACATGGCTTGCGATAAACCAAGCAACTTCTTAGGTCTATCCCTATAGACCTTTATCCCTAGGATATAAGATGCTTCTCCAAGGTCTTTCATAGAAAACTCTTTGGATAACCATAACTTCACCGATATTAACATAGGAATGTCATTCCCTATTAGGAGTATGTCATCCACGTACAATACGAGGAAGGTAACAGCACTCCCACTAACCTTTTTATACACACACGGCACTTCCTCATTTCTGATGAAATCGAACGATTCGACTGCATCATTTAAACGAGTGTTCCAACTCCGAGAAGCTTGCTTCAACCCATAAATGGATCGTTGAAGCTTGCACACTTTATGACTTCCATCTTTGGCAGTGAAACCCAAAGGCTGCTCCATATAGATTTCTTCTTCAAGATATCCATTCAGGAAAGCAGTTTTTACATCCATTTGCCAGATCTCGTAGTCATAATGTGCAGCAATAGCAAGCAGAGTTCTAATAGATTTAAGCATGGCTACAGGTGAAAAGGTATCCTGATAGTCAATGCCTTCGCGTTGACTATAACCTTTTGCTACCAGCCTAGCTTTATAGGTCTCTACCTTTCCATCAGAACCAATCTTTCTCTTGAAGATCCATTTGCATCCAACGGGTATAATACCCTCCGGTGGATCAACCAAAGTCCAAACTTGATTGGAGTACATTGAGTCTATTTCAGACTTCATAGCTTCCAACCATTTTTCGGAGTCGATGTCTGATATCGCCTCGCTATAAGTCTTAGGATCATCTCTATGATCCTTGTCTCCCACTAGGAACATTTCCTCCATGTCCTCAATAAATAATCCCATGTATCTATCAGGAGGATGAGAGATTCTACTAGACTTGCGAGGTGGCAACGTAATCTCTGGTATCACAGAGTTATCAGGAAGGGCTCTTGGAATGCTCGATTCTAAAGAGACTTTCTCCTATAGTTCTATTTTTCTCCCACTGCCTCCTGCTAAAATAAATTCATTTTCAAGAAAGAAGGCATGTCGGCTCACAATCACATTGTGACTTTCTGGGAGATAAAAATTGTATCCAAGTGATTCCTTGGGATAACCAATAAATCTTCCCTTGACTGATCTGCTTTCCAATTTGTCCATCTTTAATTTCTTAATATAAGCCGGACACCCCCAAGTCTTAATGTGAGTAAAACTTGGCTTCCTACCATGCCACATCTCATATGGTGTGGTGGGAACAGATTTGGAAGGTACTCTGTTCAAAATGTAAATAGCCGTAAGAAGTGCATAACCCCAAAGTGACGTAGGTAAATCTGTAAGACTCATCATAGATCGAACCATATCTAATAAAGTTCGATTTCTCCATTCAGACACCCCATTCAGTTCTGGTGTTCCAGGAGGAGTCCATTGAGAGACAATACCATTATTCTTGAGGTAGGTTAAGAAATCCGTGCTAAGGTATTCCCCTCCTCGATCGGATCGAAGAGCCTTAATCGGTTTTTCCATTTGCTTTTCTACTTCTTGTCTAAACTCTTTAAACTTTTCAAAGACTTCAGACTTGTGTTTAATTAAATACACATACCCATACCGTGAATAATCATCAGTAAAGGTAATGAAGTAGAGATAGCCGCCCCAAGCAGACACATCGAATGGGCCACATACATCAGTATGTATCAGGGCGAGTACTTCGGTAGCTCTCTGTCCTTGTCCAACAAAGGGAGACTTAGTCATTTTTCCTTGAAGACATGATTCACAAGCTGGGTATGGTTTAGGGAGTAAGGATCCTAAGATACCATCCTTAGCCAGCTTGTTAACCCTATCTTCTCCAATGTGACCAAGCCTCAGATGCCACAAGTATGTTTTGTTTACCTCCTCTCTAGGTCTTTTAAAAACAATAGTATTCTCATTCATGCCATTGTGAACTGTATTCATACTAACATCCATATGTAAGTAATAGAGATTGTCTATTAAAGAACCACAACCTATCAAATTATTTCTCAAATAAATTGAACAAATGTTTGATTCAAAAATAAACTTATAACCTTCCAATACTAAACGTGAAACGGAAATAAGGTTTCTAGTCGCACTAGGAACATAAAGACAATCTCTAAGTTCTAAAACTACTCCTGTCGGTAGACATAAAGGATGGAGTTATTATGGATCCACAAGGATCTAAATAGGTACTATCAAACAACTAGAGGGGGGGTGAATAGGTGTAATACTTAAAAACTCAATCTCAGTGCAAAATAAAAACAATGCGGAAAATAAAAATAGCACACCGAGATATACGTGGAAACTCCAATCCAGGAGAAAAACCACGGGACCAACACGCAATAACAATCCACTAAGAATAGAAGAATAACAAGGTGATTACCGACTCCACGGACTCAACCCCTCCTTCAGCTTCTTTGGACCTTGCGCTGAACGGTTGGATGTCCACGCAATAACAATCCTCTAAGAAAAGAAGAATAACAAGGTGTCAACCCCTCCTTCAATTTCTTCGGACCTCGCGCTCCACCGATTGCACGTCCACTGCACACGTTCGAATCCACGAACGCCACTCGAATCCACGAGCACACGTTTCGAATCCACGAAACGCCTTCAACACATCGAATCCACGATGTCACGCCGAATCCACGACGCAAATAGCCGATATAAAATATAGGCTTCGATGGTGATCCTTTGCTTAGATTCTCATTGAGGAACCGTAGAAGAAATCTCTAAGCAAGGATTAGATCAATTCGACAAAAGATATGTTCTTGAAAGAACCATCGAATTGACCTAAAAGAGGCTATAAAGAAGAACGATGAAAACCTAGCCTCTAGGGTTGCTCTCAAGAGTTTTATAAAATGATCGGCCGTAGCTCCCACGTTTTTGAGAAACCCTAAATGTCTATTTATAGTTTAGAAACCTTTGGAAAGAGATAAGAATCAAAAACATACCTTATCTGGAAATTTTCAGGACGGCGATCCGGATCAGATTTATTGCGATCCGGATCGTCGTAACGAGATTGACGATTCCAGAAAACCAAGGGTTCGGGATCCGGATTGCAAGGCCCGATCCGGATCGTTCATACAAATCAGAAAACTTAACATTCGGGATCCGGATCGGAAATTGCATGGATCCGGATCGAAGTCTTGTATGAAGCAACAACCTTCGGGATCCGGATCGTTGGCCCTGATCCGGATCCTGAACATGTCCGAACACCAGTTTTTGATTATTATGAAATTAAAAATTCTTCCAAGTGTTTCTATACTATAAGAAAGTATTCGGATCACGAAAATTATTTAGTTAACCATACCTGATCCTTTTGAATACTTTCTTCTTGAGATTGATGTAACTGATCCACAATTCTTCAACTTCAATCTTCAAGATTCAAGACACTGAGTGTCAACTTGAGCTCTTGTTGAATCTTCTCTAAGTCTTTGATTGCTGATTGACAATTTGATCCCTTTAAGACTCCGACTCAACTCACTGACTTGACTCACGAAATATGCCAATACCAAAATGCCGTAACAATCTCCCCCTTTGGCAATTTCGTGACAAAACCCAAAAATACATAAAAGCGCTCAAGTCACTTATCTTAAACCAAAAATCGAAATTCAATGTTATCACCAAAACATTGATTTTCTTTGCGTGAAAGATCCAATAAATACAAAATTACATTTGAACCAAACAGTCCTAGAACATACTCTATGACTTAGGACTTGGAGTCTTAAAGTGATGTAATTCCTGCAAAACAAAACTCCAAACAAAATCAAACGTCAGTCGTTAGAAATTAAAATCCTACATTTGATTCATCCTTTTGGTTCTTTTGTTTTTCCCAGCTCTTTCAACCTTTCTTTGTCTCCCCCTATCTTGAGCATCTCTAACATGTTCTCCATGTTCTTGAGCATCTATGTTCTCCCCCTTTGTGGTACGATCATCATTTTCCGTTCTCCCCCATTTTTCCATTTTCGTTTCGTTTGTCCTCTCTTGATGATCTCATCTCCGTCATTTCTCTTCTCCCCCTTTTTGTCACAAATTGTCAAACAGTGAACATACTAGACAAAAGGAAATTACTAACAAAATTAGTTCATGGAGAAAGAGAGATAAAAGCTCAGTTCTGGTAAATATAACAAAAATGCAGATTGCGTACCGGTACCAGAAAGCAAAAATTAAATAATTTCTTGAAACAAATCCAGATTTTAGAATCTTTTCAAATACCGATTTGTATTCCATCAAGAAATCAATTTAAGTGCTTTAAACAGTGAATTCACACAGATGTCATTCAATCCAATTAATTTCACAAAATTAAAAAGATTTACTCCAAAATCATGAAAAATAAAGGTAAAACATTATAAACCGTTTTTCATGTTATATTCATCAAACACAAGTCATCAAAAATAATCTTGAGATCCAAAGTCTATCAAGATGTAACGGATTTACAAAGATGACATACGGAGATTTCCAAATGACATCAATTTGATTTCTTACCCTTTCAAATTTGAGATAAGCACTAAAATACCTAAGGGTGGCTCTTTGAGCATCTTTCAACTATTCCACCTTATACCAACCAGGAGATTATTCAAAATATAAGAGCTTTGCACATAAATCTCCAAATGCTTCAACTAAAGATTTTCTCATAAAATACTATCAAGCATCCATAACATGTGGTAGCTTCACACACAAACCGGACGACCGGGGTGGCAGCTCTTTCCAGCATGTGGTGGTAGTTTTCACACTCCTTTCGGATGTAACTCTTTCCACATCTTTCATAATTCAATTATTTACCCTTGTAAGAAGGCAATCTCTTAGGTGAAAGAATTAAATCCCAAATTTTAGTCAATCGGTTGTCTCATGTTTATCACAAAGAACTCACACAACCGAGATAGATTAAGCATCTGAAGATCACACATGATTTCTAAAATTTGATGCTTATAATATCAAAAACTCCTATAATGAAGTATCTTCAAGATTATGATTATGAAGTAAAGTTGATAATCCATATAAAATTAATTTGGAGTGAATGAAAGTGAAAGCCCTTTTCATTCAATGCACTTGTTCATTAAAAATCCTTTTGTTCAAAAACAAAGTATAAAAACGAAGAGCATTGAAAAACATGTAATGCAAAGATTAAGAAAGATATGAAGGGAAAACCAATCAAAGCATTACATACAGTCATAAGCTATTTAGAACTTAAGACAAGGAAAGATATTACCTTTCCGAATCCAAAATCGCTGGATTTTGGGTTGTTTTGATTCGTTGTGGCCGGGGGTTGTCCGCTTTGACTGTTGGTCCACCTTAGGTCTTTGCCTCGCAGTGATCCACTTGAATGATTGATGTTGTGGCTCGGACCTTTGGTGGGTTGAGTGAACTCCTTTGACTTGATGTGTCTTTTGATTCCGTTGAGTTCGCTCCGTAGATGAAGTTGCCGAAGAATTTTTCTTTCTCTTTTTCGGGCAATCCTTCACCAAATGTCCTTCAAGTCCACATAAGTGACAAGTTCTTCCTTTCAATTTCATTGTGGAACTTGAAGCATGCACAGTTTGGTCCTTTTTGAATCCCAAACCAACCTTACTTGTTTGACCTAAACCGGACATACACTCAAGTTTCTTGGAATCGGTTGAGATCCTTTGTATGTCGGATTTAAGTTGATGAACTTGTTTGGTCAATGCTTGGTTGGTGACATGAATCTCCTCAAACTGTTTTTCTAGAAAATCAATCTTGTCAATATGGGAATTAACGACCGTTTCCGATTGATTTATCTTTTCTTGGAGGATTTATTATTATTCAATAAAAGCTCTCGTTCCTCCTCGAGATCATGAAGTTTGATCTTTAAAGCATGATTCTCGTCTTGACCTTCAAGTCGTTGCTTCCTCAACTTCTTAATATGTTTGGCCATCTTCTTAGATTCCGCAAGAAGTTGTTGATATGCCTCAACGAGTTCTTCTTCGTCCGACTCCCCCTCACTTGATGACTCTCCGTTGGATGTTGATGTTTCATGCAAAATCAAAGGAGTAGAGTCAGTGACTAAAGATGATAAACACAAATTAGAAGAGGGGATTTTAGAGGCATGAAAAGCAACGGCGTTTTCCTCTTTACTTGAGGTCGATTCATTAGAGGTAGAATCGTCCCAAGTTTTCGCTTGCAAAGCCTTCTTTTTATATAATTT
>CM055064.1:41765425-41800696 GCA_029204045.2 Tillandsia leiboldiana | reverse complement strand
GGTCACGACTCCACCAATCGCGTGGACGGGAGCCAACACCGGACACAACTCACCTCACCGCCCGTGTCCACCGGCTACCGTGCACCGGACCAAAATTCCGTGGACCGCGTCTGCAGCGCCGCGCCAACGGAAGCGCCACGTGGCCGCCCCCGAGCGCACGACCTCGCGGTGGACCGCGCTCCTGCCCGCGCCTCAGCCGCCTGCCGCGGCCGCTAAACGCTGCCCGAGGCTGCGCCGCGCCCGCCGACGCTGCCCGCCGCCGCCAGCGCCGCCGGCGCTCGCCGGAGACACTGTTACGGCGTGAACAGTAACCGCAGCCCAAAAACATCAAAGTAAAAGCCATCTTGAAGTTTTCGCGCGCTGATCCAAAAAACAGTCGCATTTGCCAAAATCCACCTCAAAAATTTGCCGGAGGCTCCCGCACAAAACCAAAAAAACTGCCAATTCCGGAGCCGCTTTTGGGCATCCGGACTCGAAGAATTAAGCAAACAAAAAGCCATTCTCAAGCGTGTTCGGCTGCTCACAAATCCACCCTTGTTGGCCAAAGTCCTTTTCTAACAATTCGGAAAGGCAGCCGAAGACCAAAACAGCCAAACCAAAGATCACAGGGTCCATCTGTGGCATCCCTTTGATGCACCATGGGCCAGATACACCATCAACAGGTGTTTGCACAGTGGATTCATGGGAAAAAGCTGTAAGGAGTTTAGGGGCCCTACATCCTCCCCCACTAAAAAAAGTTTCGTCCCGAAACAAAGAAAACAGAACAGGCGTACCTCAAATAGAAGTCTCGAATAAGAAAGGGTAGGCATCCCTCATCTCTGTCTCCAGCTCCCAAGTAGCCTCTCGCTCCTCATGATTGCTCCACAGGATCTTCACATATGGAATGGCCCGGTTGCGCAATTCCCTCACCTCACGAGCAAGAATCTGCAACGGGCGCTCCTCGTAGACCAAGTCCTCGCCGATCTCCAACGAAGTGAAGTCAATCACGTGCGACGGGTCAAAAAACATATCTCCTCAGAGCTGAGACATGGAAGGACATCATGAACCCGGCCAGGCGCGGGGGTAAGCAACTCTGTATGCCACAGGACCAACTCTGTCAAGTACCTCAAAGGTCCAATAAAGCGGGGACTGAGCTTTCCCCGTACTCCAAATCTCCGGACCCCTTTCGAGGGCGAGACCTTCAAAAAAGACATGATCACCAACCAGAAACTCCAGGTCTCGCCGTCGAGTGTCGGCGTAGCTCCTCTGACGACTCTGGGCTGTCACAAGGTGTCGGCGAATGACTCTGACCTTTTCCTCAGCCTCCAAAAGCAAATCCGGTCCTAAAGTCCTTCTCTCACCCACGTCACTCCAAAATAAGGGAGACCGACACTTGCGTCCATACAACGCCTCAAACGGAGCCATTTGGATGCTCGCCTGATAGCTGTTGTTGTACGCGAACTCAACCAACGACAAGTGCCGGTACCACCCTCCCCCAAAATCCATAACGCACGCTCTCAACATATCCTCGAGGGTCTGTATGGTGCGTTCTGACTGTCCATCGGTCTGTGGGTGGAAAGCAGTGCTAAACCTGAGCTGAGTCCCCAATGCAGAATGCAAACTCCCCAAAAGCGTGATACGAATCTCGGGTCTCGATCTGACACAATCGAAGCAGGTATGCCGTGAAGCCTCACTATCTCATCCAGATATAACTGTGCCAAACGCTCCAGTGGCCAAGTCATCTGAACCGGTAAGAAGTGCGCCGACTTGGTGAGTCTGTCAACAATAACCCAGATCGCATCAGCCCCGCTCTGCGCCCTCGGCAATCCAGCGACGAAATCCATAGTGACGTGGTCCCATTTCCACTCGGGAATTGGAAGACTCTGCAACTTACCAGCAGGAACGCGATGCTCTGCTTTCACTTGCTGGCAAGTTAACAATGAGCTACGAATCTCCAATGTCCCGCTTCATCCCGGGCCACCAAAACTGTGCCTTGAGGTCCTTATACATCTTAGTACCTCCAGGATGGATGGTATAAGGTGTAAAATGGGCCTCCCTCAAAATCCGATCTCTAATCTCCTGATCCATAGGCACACACACTCGGTCCCTGTACCGCAGTACTCCCGAGCTATCCACAGAAAAATCCCCTGTCTGATCCGCCTGAAGCTGCGTCCTGATCCTCATCAAGTGGGGGTCCTCACTCTGAGTGTCCCTGATCCTCTCCAACAGAGTGGGCTGCAAGACCATAGACATGAGTCTAGCAGAGACCCCAGGGGATACTACCTCCAACTGTAACCGCCTCATCTGCTCGACCAACGGCGCCTGCTGCGAGATCAATAAGCTCAGACTCGTCCTCCTACTCAAAGCATCTGCCACGACATTGGCCTTGCCGGGATGGTAAGGATACTCAGATCGTAATCCTTTAACAACTCCAACCACCGGCGTTGCCTCAAATTCAGCTCCTTTTGGGTGAACAGATACTTCAAGCTCTTGTGATCAGTATATATCTCGCAATGCTCTCCATACAAATAATGCCGCCACAGCTTCAGAGCAAACACCACCGCTGCCAACTCCAGATCATGAGTAGGGTAATTTTTCTCATAGTCCTTCAATTGCCGCGAAGCATAGGCAATTACCCTACCATGCTGCATCAACACACACCCCAGATCACTATGTGAGGCATCACTGTAGATCACAAATCCTTCCCCCATAACTGGGAGGGCAAGGATTGGAGCGGTCATCAACCTCTGCTTCAGCTCCTCAAACAGCTCTGGCAAGTCTCGCTCCAAACAAACTTAACCCCTTTTCTGGTCAGACGAGTGAGGGGAGAGGAAAGCTTCGCAAAGCCTTCCACAAAGCGCCGATAGTAGCCCGCCAATCCAAGAAAGCTCCGCACCTCGGTGATGGTCGTCGGCCTCTGCCAATCTCTAATAGCATCCACCTTGGCCGGATCCACCGCCACTCCAGCAGCTGAAACCACATGACCCAGAAAGGCAACCTCCCGGAGCCAAAACTCGCACTTTTTGAACTTAGCATACAGCTTTTTCTCTCGCAGAAGCTGTAGCACGGTCCTCAAGTGCTCCTCGTGCTCCAGATCACTCCGGGAGTAGATCAGAATATCATCGATGAACACCACCACAAACCGATCCAAAAACGGCTGAAAAATCCTGTTCATCAAGTCCATGAATGCGGCAGGGGCATTAGTCAACCCAAAAGGCATCACGGTAAACTCATAATGCCCGTACCGCGATCTGAAAGTCGTCTTGGAGATGTCCTCGGCCCTCACCCTAAGCTGGTGGTAACCGGACTGCAGATCAATCTTCGAGAACATAGATGCTCCCTGTAACTGATCAAACAAATCATCTATCCGGGGGAGGGGATACTTGTTCCGGATGGTCACTTTGTTCAATTCCCTATAATCCACGCACAATCGGAGTGACCCATTCTTCTTCTTAATAAACAACACAGGCGCTCCCCACGGAGAAACACTGGTTAGGATGAAGCCCCTATCCAAAAGATCCTGAAGCTGGGCTTTCAACTCCCTTAACTCGGCTGGCGCCATCCTATAGGGTGCCTTTGAGATTGGTGCAGTCCCAGGGACCACATCAATCACGAACTCAATCTCCCTCTCCGGCGGCATCGCCGTCAGCTCTGGGGGAAACACATCTGGGAACTCTCGGACAATAGGGATATCCTCGAGTCCCAGTGCCGCCGTAGGCACCTCCACAACCGTGGCCAAAAAGGCAGTACATCCTCTGCTCAACATCCTCCTAGCCCTCGTCGAGGAAATGGTCGCTGCGAATAGCGTGCTCTGGCAGCCTCTGAAGATGAACTCCTCCTGTCCTGGCTCGCGAAGAGTCACCGTCCTCTCTCTGCAGTCGATAGTGGCGGAGTACCGTGATAGCCAATCCATCCCCAACACCAAGTCAAAATCATGGAGCTGCTGCAAGACAAGCAAGTCTGCAGGCAATATCCAAGGCCCCAACTGTACCGGGCATGCCACACAATGCTCCTCGACATGCAAAATATGATCGGGAATCCGCACCTCTAATGCATGTGATAAGGACTCTAACTCTAAACCATGCAGGGATGCAAATGCTCGACTAATGAAAGAATGAGATGCTCCAGTGTCGAATAAAGTACGAGTCCGAATACCAAAGAGTAGAATAATACCTGCCACCACCAGGTCTGCCGCTGGAGAATCCGCCAACTGGGCGGCATACACCCGCCCGCTCGGTGCTGGAGGTCGGGAATCTGTAGGATAGGAGGTGGACGGCCTGCTCGCTGGAGCATAAGGCCGCTGAGCTGATGGCCGCTGCTGCTGAGGGGGATATGGAGCCGACGCAGAAGAAGGTGCCGAGGGAGTAGTAAGGGGGCAGGTAGCTCGCACATGCCCTGGCTGTCCACATCGGAAGCATCGTCCCCATCTCTGGTCACATGTATCTGACGGGTGCTGCCCCCTGCAGAAAACACACCTATATGATGGCCGGATATGCCTCGACTGCTGCTGCTGCTGCCTCGAGGACTGCTGCTGAGATCTCTGCTGCCTGGGCTGCGATCTCTGCTGCTGGTGCTGCTGCTGATGCTGCTGCGGTCTCTGGGGTCCACCAGGCCCTCTCCTCTCAGATCGCCCACGGCCAAAAGACTGGGACTGCGGCGGCCGTGGCGGTCTCCATGAGCTGGCCTGTCCCCCGTCCTCTGGGGCTGGTCGCTTCCTGTCGGAACTCTGCGCGACCGCGGCCCTCTGTCTGGCCACCACCTGATCACCTCTCTCCACCCACTGTGCATGCTCTGCGGCTGCCTCTAGAGTCTGAAATCTCTGAGCATGCACCAGTGTGTAAATCTCTGGACGGAGGCCTCCCTCGAACAACTCAACCTGGTGTGGATCGTCACGAGCGACGAAGGGCACACAGTTCAGCAATTCCATGAACTCCTGAAAATAGAGATGGGCCGATCGATCGCCCTGCTGTAGATTCTTCAAGTCGTCCTCCAACTTCTTCTTCACACTGGTAGAAAAATAGGTGTCCAACACCATACGTTTGAACTCCTCCCAAGGCAACTGCCGAGTAATCCGGAACTCCAGTGGCTCTACCCGCTGCCACCAAAAATCAGCATCTCCGTCCAAACAGTGCACCGCCATGTGCACTCGGTACCTCGGGTCGATGAAGAAGTCCCGAAAAAGCTTCTCCATCGCAGAAAGCCATCTCCCAACAGCCCGGGGCTGAGCATCCCACCCCGAGAATCTAGGTGGTCCCCGCTTAACAAACGTAGAGAGTTTGTCAGCAAAATCCCGCTCCTCCTCCGCAGTCAAAGGCTGAATAGCTCCAGAAGCCCCGCTACTCGAAGATGGTGCCGACAGCACAAAAGGTGCAACAAGAGGCACAGGGGCCTCAGGAACAGCTGGGGGTGGTGCCTCCCTCTGAGCAAGCAGCTGCTCAATCCTCTGCTCCTGGCGGCGCTGACCCTCCGCCAACTGGGCCACCAAGGCCCTCAACTCAGTAAGCTCGGGGGGTGTAGGCTGCTCTGGCTCAACAGGGGGTGAAGGGACACCCCAGTGGGAATCCGACGTCGAGGAGGCATCCTGCCACAAGAAACCAATCATCAGCAACCAAACCCCACACGACCCAATCTGGCGAAAGTCAAAAGACATCCTCCTATTTCTGTCACCTTATGTTGTCTGCAGCCAACATAATGGTCCAACAGAAATAGGCTATGTCGATCTCTCTTCACTCACAGGAAGAGTCAACTATAAAATCACCGACTTTCGCAAAATGTTACGCCACTCACGCCCTATCATCCTAGGGTCTGTCCAAAAGCCTAGGATTTCCTAAGTCCCAACTGACCTATCCCTAAGCTCTGATACCAACTTAATCTGTCACGCCCCGGGTGTAAACCAGAACCCGGGCCCGTCTACAGATCCGCCGTGCATGCAGTATTTCCCACATACACGAAGCGTCGGTAACCTGCTCAGATAAGAAATAATAATAAAAGAGCATAATAATCAGAGCTAAACTAAAACTACTATATCTCAGACAGAAGCTGGAAGTAAAAGAGTACAATAGTGGAATAAAATACAGATGTCTCTCCCAGCTCACCACTAAATACAAACAGCTGGCAAAAGCCAGACCCAAAAAGAAATAAACAAAAGCTGTCTGAGAAGACCAGGTACCCACAAGCTCCAGCTACGTGCTACAACCCTCGGGTGGCTCTCTATCTAGTCTGCAATCCGCTTACCTCGATCAGTTGCTGACGGCCCAGCAACTCCCGCAGAGGACTCTGCAAAACAAAGGGGAAGAAAGAAACAAGAAAAGACAATGGGAGTAAGTACTACTATAAACAGTAGCCTCCCCTAGTGGGTAAAAACTCAACTCAAATATGCCCACCGGGTAATCAGAGGCAAAAGGGAAAGAAGAGAAAGGGGGGTGAAGCTATGAATGACAACTGATGAAGTGCTACCCCTAATATGCCTCTACATGATAAACCAATAAGTATGGAAAAGTATGCATCAGTATCAAGAAGCCTGTCAAAACGACCCAATCTAACGCCAGTGGACACTGGCACTGCCTGCTAATCTCATCTGTGGGGATACTGACCGACTACTGCCTGATACGGTCATGTCCCCAACGTAAGTAACAGATCGGCCTCGGCCCGTCCGATCAAGCTCTAAAGTAATAACATACCGGCCTCGATCCGTCCGGTCGCACACTCCGGAGTGGCACTCGAGGGGAGCGACCCACACGAGTAAGGAAATCACTGTAACAAGCATCTCTGTGTGAGGTCCCGGAATCCCCCGCGTAGGGTTGCTGGTTGTTGGGCAGCTTTCGGTCGCCGTTGGGGGTGTTGGTGCGCGTGTTGGGGGCCCCGAAATGGATTTGTGATGCAAGTTGGGATTTGCTTGCATCACTGGAGGCCTGCGTGGGTTGCGCGCAATTTGGACACAAGTGGTGGACTTCGGGCTTAAATTGAGACCCCGTGGGAAGTTGGAGGACCCGTCGGGTGTTTAGAAGTGATTTCACGCGTTTCTGATGTCAAAATTAGACTCCGGGTGAAGTCCGGATAAAAGTTTACCTCTCCGGTCGCCTTCGGGAATTTTTAGAGTTGGAATTGGGCAAATCGGACTTTAAAAATGGACCCGGCGTGAAAATCGGATCGAGTGGGCATTCGGCAATTTTCGGGTGAGAATTTGGAGAAATGGACATCGTTTTTGGATTCAGCGCGCGAAATCGCTAAGAATGGACTATTTATTTGTTGGATTTGGAGCCCGGATGAAGTGCGCGTTTTTCGAGGCAAAACGGCACGTTTATCGAGGTGTGCACGGCACGAATCCCGAGGCTGACTCGAAGTGCAGGTCAAGGCGCGCGGATCGAGGCGGCGTGGGGATGGGACAGGCGCAGGCGCCTTCTGCGCGGGACGCGCGGGGGCCGCCACGTGGCGGGCCCCCGTTGGCGCCCGCGCGGGCGCGGGGGCACGCGCGCCCGTGTAACGGGCGCGTGTCCCGCGCCTGACGCGGGTGCGTTACCGCGTGCCGCGTGGCACCCGGGGCGCGTCCGTGGACCCGGTGCACGCACCCCGGCCTTGTGAGCCGGCTGGGGTGGCTCCCGATTGGCCGGTGCACCGTGGACCGGTGCACCGTGGACCATCCCTTTCTCCTCCTCCTTTTCTTCTTCTTCTTTCTCCCCCGAGCACCATTTTTCTCCCTTTCTTTCTTTCTTCTGCACCCGAGAGCGAGAGGGAGTGAGGGAGGAGGTTGCGTGAGGTGCGGCGGCGCGTCGCGGACCTCGTTTTGCGTGCGAGGTCGCCCGGCGGAGCGTTTCGGCGACGGCGGCGCAAACGGGTGGGTCCCGTGTGTTGGTTTTTCTGTATTTTTGTACAGTTTTTGGAGCGTTCTTTTGGACTGTAATTAACCCTCTTGCTTTTATCTGCATTTTTACTGCTCCGTTTTGCGTGCGGACCCCGGCGGCGTGCACCGTTTTGCGTGCGGACTCCGGCACCGTGCACCGTTTTGCGTGCGGACTCCGGCACTGTGCACCGTTTTGCGTGCGGACTCCGTTTTGCGTGCGGACTCCGGCACCGTGCACCGTTTTGTGTGCGGACTCCGGCACTGTGCACCGTTTTGCGTGCGGACTCCGTTTTGCGTGCTGATTCTGGCACCGTGCACCGTTTTGCGTGCGGACTCCGGCACCGTGCATCGTTTTGCGTGCGGACTCCGTTTTGCGTGCGGATCCTGGCACCGTGCACCGTTTTGCGTGCGGACTCCGGCATCGTGCACCGTTTTGCGTGCGGACTCCGGCGGCAGACATCGTGTTGCGTGCGGATCGCGTGGAGGCCAATTGCAAGTGTCTACGAGCAATTGGTGGCAAATCGAGGTGGGTGGCCTTATCTCCAAGTTTTATGGACTGTACATTATTTCTACTGATGTAGGACTATGCATGATAGTTTATTTCATTGTGTAGTATGCTAGATTGTAGGAATTGTTATTCCTTTTATTATCTGTTAATATAGTTATCTTGGAACTTGACCTAGCACCCCCGTCATATGTTGTATGTGTAACCAGACTAGTAGAAAACCCTCACTTGGGCTAGGGTTATTTATGCTTAGACATCCACACAGTTCCTTCATCCCTGGACATAGTGTTTTCTCGCCCGGGTAGTGGGCCGAGAGGTCGGGACTTGCTTTTAGTGTGGGATGCTTTTACACTCTTGCCTGGGAGCAGAGTGGAGTCTGGTAGTTGTACTGGGTTGCTTATCTGTGCCGGGAGCCGTTTGGGTAAACGGTAGTCCCGGGAGGTCTTGTTTCCCTGTTGTGCCGTCGTGGAGGGAGCCGTTGCGCAAACGGCAGTCCCGGGCCGTCGAGTATCTTCCGGTCAGTGTTGTTGGGAACCGTTGGGGTTGACGGTGGTCCCAGGTCGTTGAGTGTTGTCCGACCTGTTTTGTTACCCTGAGTTGTGGGTCGTTCCTGGCTATGGAGTATCTCCAGCCAGTGTGCTTTGTGCTGCGAGCTGTTGGGAGAGGCTAGTGTCTCGTGTTCGAGTTAGCCGAGTAGCTGAGTCGTCGAGAGTGCTCCGACTGTTGTGCGAGGTATTTGGGGATCTTGAGCCCTACCGTTCTGGGAGTGAGCGTGGTTTTTGACTATAGCCTGCTTATGCCAATTTGTGATACTCTTTGCCGCGCCGTTTTCCTCAGTTAGAGTCGCGTCCCTGAGATGCCGCTGTGGATACGATGGGCCTGTTGAGGCAGTTTTGCGCGAGGGGTGAGTTAGTCGGGCAGGAAGCCCCACGTAAATCCCGTCCTCATGGGGATGTGTGGTAGTGGGCAGGCGCGTTCCTAGTCGACAGGCGCAGGCTTGACTGGACCCTATGAGGCAGTCAGTTCGATTTGGGTCTATTGGGCACCTTGGGTGCGAGTGGTCTCTTTTACTTTCATCTGTTCCACTTTTTGGAGTATCTAGATAGAGGCGTGGTAGCTGTAGAGTAGCTCCAGCTTTTCTTGTTCAGGATTCATTGCATTGTTATCTTTTGCCTCTAGTAGACTTGGTGGGCAGACCGTTGGGCTTGTTGACGGCACCCACTGAGAACTACTGTGGGAAGTAGTTCTCACACCCGTCGTGGTGTCTTTTTCCCCAGGAACTTCTTCTCCTGTTCCTGTTGCTCCTGTTGCTGATCCTTCTGACCGAGGCGAGGGAGTCGCGAGCTAGTTCCCTACCCGTCGTTGGAGTGTAGCGGTACCCCTTCAGAGGAGAGCTTCAGTAGATTAGTTTACTTCTTTTTCCTCTTTTGAGAGACCCTTGTTGTGAGGTATAGAGTTGTACTTTATTTTACAGTTTGAGAGACTGTTGTAGTGAGGATATTTTTGTAGTGAGAGCTTGTACACTGATGTACTTTATTGGAGATATCTCCTTTTGAGTTTTGTATCAGAGGACTTTGTATACGATCGTATTTGGGAGATGGATATTGTATTATTTTCAGTTGTACAGGGTTTGGTTTTCAGTTCTTACTAGTTTACTTTCAGCTCTGATATCTGTATCTCTGTAGTTGATTCTTTCTGCAGGTTAGACGCTTCGTCTGTACGGCAGTTTCCGTACAGATGGCGGATCTGTTAGTGAGCCCGGGTCGCAGTTTCGACCCCGGGGCGTGACAGATTAGAGTGGTATCAGAGCCTAGGTTGTAGGTCGTGATGGACTTAGAAACTCTAGGCTTGCGGTTGGACATTAGGATGACTACGTGAGAGTCGTGACTTTTAGCGAGAGTCCTGATTGAGTTTTTACCTCTCCCAAGAGACGGGATGAGAGTTTGGCATGTTTATTCTCCTAATCGATTATGTTGGTTGCAGACAACATAATGCTATGGAATGGATGACATGTCTTAGACTTTCGCTGGATTGGGTCGTATGGTTGTTGTGTCCTGACGTTTGTAGTTGTGTAGTGGGTTGCGATACCCCTGTGACGTCGTGTTGTGAAAAGGACACACTCCGCCCTGGCTGAGTTACCAGGAGGGCGTTTTCCCTGGCTGAGTTACCAGTAGGGCGTTTTCCCTGGCTGAGTTACCAGGAGGGCGTTTTCCCTGGCTGAGTTACCAGGAGGGCGCTTTCCCTGGCTGAGTTACCAGGAGGGCATTTTCCCTGGCTGAGTTACCAGGAGGGCGTTTTCCCTGGCTGAGTTACCAGGAGGGCGTTTTCCCTGGCTGAGTTCCCAGGAGGGCATTTTCCCTGGCTGTGTTACCAGGAGGGCGTTTTCCCTGGCTGAGTTACCAGGAGGGCGTTTTCCCTGGCTGAGTTACCAGGAGGGCATTTTCCCTGGTTGTGTTACCAGGAGGGCGTTTTCCCTGGCTGAGTTACCAGGAGGGCATTTTCCCTGGCTGAGTTACCAGGAGGGCATTTTCCCTGGCGGAGTTACCAGATGGATAATTATCACTGGCCGAGTTACCAGATGGATAATTATCACTGGCCGAGCTACCAGATGGATAATTATCACTAGCCGAGCTACCAGATGGATAATTATCACTGGCCGAGTTACCAGATGGATAATTATCACAGGCCGAGCTACCAGATGGATAATTATCACTGGCCGAGTTACCAGATCGATAATTATCACTGGCCGAGTTACCAGATGGATAATTATCACTGGCCGAGCTACCAGATGGATAATTATCGCTGGCCGAGCTACCAGATGGATAATTATCACTGGCCGAGTTACCAGATGGATAATTATCACTGGCCGAGCTACCAGATGGATAATTATCACTGGCCGAGCTACCAGATGGATAATTATCACTGGCCGAGCTACCAGATGGATAATTATCACTGGCCGAGCTACCAGATGGATAATTATCACTGGCCGAGTTACCAGATGGATAATTATCACTGGCCGAGCTACCAGATGGATAATTATCACTGGCCGAGCTACCAGATGGATAATTATCACTGGCCGAGTTACCAGATGGATAATTATCACTGGCCGAGTTACCAGATGGAATAATTATCACTGGCCGAGTTACCAGATGGATAATTATCACTGGCCGAGTTACTAGGAGGATACTTTCCTCTGGCCGAGCTACCAGTGGCGATGCCGCCCAGTGAGGGGCGATGCCGCCCATTGAGGGGCGATGCCGCCTAGTGAGTGGCGATGCCGCCTAGTGAGTGGCGATGCCGCCCAGTGAGTGGCGAAGGTTTGGCCTGTTGAGGCGATTTTCACCTCCAGCCGTGTTACCAGGTGGGTACATGCCCTGGCCGAGTTACTAGGTGGTTGCCTTAGTGAGATGGAGATGGTCTGACAGGACGCCAAAATTTGGTGGCGTCGAGTTCATCCCGTTGGACTACCGGGAGCGCAGTTGTTGACTTGGAACCAGTTTCGTGCTTTGCAGCTCAGGGCCTTCTTTCCTGACAGTGTAAGCAGAAACTGGAAGGGGATCTTAGACTCCTGCAGCAGGGGAGTCGACCTCTTTTGGGGTATGTTCACGAGTTTTGTGATTGTTGAGCCGGGTACCCCTTGTCGCCAGGATGAGGCCCAGGAGGTTGAGCTAGTTGAGAAAGGACTGCATCGGAATATCTATCACTTGGGGTATTCTCGGCGGGTGCCGACTTTAGATACAGCGATTGAGCATGCTTAGCAGGTTGACCGAGGATCAGTGATCATGTCAGAGATAGACGGAGCGCCAGGGGCCAGCTTCGGGGAGAGGCATCCAGTGCCGCCTGAGTTTGGACAGTCGAGTAGATCGAGACCCCGGGGGCCGCCACGATCCCAGTCTGAGGGTCGTGAGTCTCAGAGGAGACAGAGACCAGGAGGTTCTCCGCAGCCGATGTTTCAGCAGCAGCAGCGGGATGACTGTGTCCTCGGTGGTGGGCCGCATTTTGCGCCGCAGTGTGACCACAGGCAGGGCACAGATCATGGTCTTGTCCTAAAGCGGGGTCATCAGTCGCTTGGGCAGCTTCGGTTCCTCCTCCTCCGCTCTTCCAGACAGGCGGAGCTTCGACAGGTTATGGCCAAATAGTTAGGGCCACTTCTTCGCGGCAGTCCGACGAACGACCACCCCAGAGCGAGAGCGTCTATGTCGTACAGGATGAGGATTCGGGGGCAGCTAGCCACGTGGTGGCAGATACTAATCTTATCTCCCCTTCACACTTGAGCGTTATTTGTTACCGGAGCATCGCATTCATTTCTTCTGTAGGGCATTTACTTTGTTGTATGGGCTAGAGATAGGACCCTTAGCTTGTGCTCGTGAGGTTCAGATACCTGATCACGTGTTGCACATAGATGGGTGTTATTGGTCCTGCCCAGTGCAGTTGGGGCCCTGGTTTTTGCCTGTTGATCTTTTGGCTCTTCCTCAGCTCCGGGATTTCGAGGTAGTGTTGGGTATAGTACTGTGAGGATCTGAGGCCTTGATGCTTGAGTGATACCACACCGTTGATACACGGTGGTGATGCCACACCGTTGATACACGGTGATGATGCCACACCGTTGATACACGGTGGAGATGCCACGCCGTTGATACACGGTGATGATGCCACACCGTTGATACACGATGGTGATGCCACGCCGTTGATACACGGTGGTGATGCCACGCCGTTGATACACGGTGGTGATGCCACGCCGTTGGTGCACGGCAGTGATGCCACGCCGTTGGTGCACGGCAGTGATGCCACGCCGTTGGTGCACGGCAGTGATGCCACGCCGTTGGTGCACGGCAGTGATGCCACGTTGTAGGTACACAACGGTGAGAGTTTTGTGGATGTTTCGGACTTTGACCGCGAGTTTGGGCATCAGCTTTATGATCGCCTTGTGGGCCAGTTTTTCAGTCCCGTTCACCGACGGTTTGGTCCCCGTCAGGGTGTTCTTTATTAGTTGAGGGATCGACTTCGACCCGTGGGTCCGTTGGGGTTATGATAGCTTGTTGAGCGACCAACTGTGGCATGAGATTGTGCCTTTTGAGGATCCCTTTTGAGGGTAGCCTGCAGTTGTGTTGTCCACTCGAGTGGTTTCGGATCGGGAGGTAACCGAGTGAAGACCCCAGCGTATTGGATTCCCTTCCTTATTGGATTAATATGCGGGTATGCTCGGGTCGTCTTGTTGAGGTTGGCACCACGTTGGGGTTTGGTGCGTGTTACACTTGTGGTTATTTCAGTTTCCCCCAGCCTTTTAGTGGAGCCCTTTTGTTTTTCACGTCTCAGCTCAGTAGTGATGTGATTTTTTTTCCTCGCCCGTGATTTACTTGCCCCTTTGAGATATGTGATTATTGGAGTACGAGGGACGCCCGTTGCAATTTCTGGCTCGAGAGATGAGAGAATTGCACATCGGGTAATACAGTACTTGTTGTTGTTGTTGCGGAGTAATCACGAGGAGCGAGTGGGGGAGCTGGAGGCGTATTGTTAGATACATAGCCGTGGTATTCTTGACCCCTGATGGGCTTGATCTAGTTTCGAGGACGAAACTTTCTTTTAGTGGGGGAGGATGTGAGGTCCCGGAATCCCCCGCGTAGGGTTGCTGGTTGTTGGGCAGCTTTCGGTCGCCGTTGGGGGTGTTGGTGCGCGTGTTGGGGGCCCCGAAATGGATTTGTGATGCAAGTTGGGATTTGCTTGCATCACTGGAGGCCTGCGTGGGTTGCGCGCAATTTGGACACAAGTGGTGGACTTCGGGCTTAAATTGAGACCCCGTGGGAAGTTGGAGGACCCGTCGGGTGTTTAGAAGTGATTTCGCGCGTTTTTGATGTCAAAATTAGACTCCGGGTGAAGTCCGGATAAAAGTTTACCTCTCCGGTCGCCTTCGGGAATTTTTAGAGTTGGAATTGGGCAAATCGGACTTTAAAAATGGACCCGGCGTGAAAATCGGATCGAGTGGGCATTCGGCAATTTTCGGGTGAGAATTTGGAGAAATGGACATCGTTTTTGGATTCAGCGCGCGAAATCGCTAAGAATGGACTATTTATTTGTTGGATTTGGAGCCCGGATGAAGTGCGCGTTTTTCGAGGCAAAACGGCACGTTTATCGAGGTGTGCACGGCACGAATCCCGAGGCGGACTCGAAGCGCAGGTCAAGGCGCGCGGATCGAGGCGGCGTGGGGATGGGACAGGCGCAGGCGCCTTCTGCGCGGGACGCGCGGGGGCCGCCACGTGGCGGGCCCCCGTTGGCGCCCGCGCGGGCGCGGGGGCACGCGCGCCCGTGTAACGGGCGCGTGTCCCGCGCCTGACGCGGGCGCGTTACCGCGTGCCGCGTGGCACCCGGGGCGCGTCCGTGGACCCGGTGCACGCGCCCCGGCCTTGTGAGCCGGCTGGGGTGGCTCCCGATTGGCCGGTGCACCGTGGACCGGTGCACCGTGGACCATCCCTTTCTCCTCCTCCTTTTCTTCTTCTTCTTTCTCCCCCGAGCACCATTTTTCTCCCTTTCTTTCTTTCTTCTGCACCCGAGAGCGAGAGGGAGTGAGGGAGGAGGTTGCGTGAGGTGCGGCGGCGCGTCGCGGACCTCGTTTTGCGTGCGAGGTCGCCCGGCGGAGCGTTTCGGCGACGGCGGCGCAAACGGGTGGGTCCCGTGTGTTGGTTTTTCTGTATTTTTGTACAGTTTTTGGAGCGTTCTTTTGGACTGTAATTAACCCTCTTGCTTTTATCTGCGTTTTTACTGCTCCGTTTTGCGTGCGGACCCCGGCGGCGTGCACCGTTTTGCGTGCGGACTCCGGCACCGTGCACCGTTTTGCGTGCGGACTCCGGCACTGTGCACCGTTTTGCGTGCGGACTCCGTTTTGCGTGCGGACTCCGGCACCGTGCACCGTTTTGCGTGCGGACTCCGGCACTGTGCACCGTTTTGCGTGCGGACTCCGGCACTGTGCACCGTTTTGCGTGCGGACTCCGTTTTGCGTGCGGATTCTGGCACCGTGCACCGTTTTGCATGCGAACTCCGGCACCGTGCATCGTTTTGCGTGCGGACTCCGTTTTGCGTGCAGATCCTGGCACCGTGCACCGTTTTGCGTGCAGACTCCGGCATCGTGCACCGTTTTGCGTGCGGACTCCGGCAGCAGACATCGTGTTGCGTGCGGATCGCGTGGAGGCCAATTGCAAGTGTCTACGAGCAATTGGTGGCAAATCGAGGTGGGTGGCCTTATCTCCAAGTTTTATGGACTGTACAGTATTTCTACTGATGTAGGACTATGCATGATAGTTTATTTCATTGTGTAGTATGCTAGATTGTAGGAATTGTTATTCCTTTTATTATCTGTTAATATAGTTATCTTGGAACTTGACCTAGCACCCCCGTCATATGTTGTATGTGTAACCAGACTAGTAGAAAACCCTCACTTGGGCTAGGGTTATTTATGCTTAGACATCCACACAGTTCCTTCATCCCTGGACATAGTGTTTTCTCGCCCGGGTAGTGGGCCGAGAGGTCGAGACTTGCTTTTAGTGTGGGATGCTTTTACACTCTTGCCTGGGAGCAGAGTGGAGTCTGGTAGTTGTACTGGGTTGCTTATCTGTGCCGGGAGCCGTTTGGGTAAACGGTAGTCCCGGGAGGTCTTGTTTCCCTGTTGTGCCGTCGTGGAGGGAGCCGTTGCGCAAACGGCAGTCCCGGGCCGTCGAGTATCTTCCGGTCAGTGTTGTTGGGAACCGTTGGGGTTGACGGTGGTCCCAGGTCGTTGAGTGTTGTCCGACCTGTTTTGTTACCCTGAGTTGTGGGTCGTTCCTGGCTGTGGAGTATCTCCAGCCAGTGTGCTTTGTGCTGCGAGCTGTTGGGAGAGGCTAGTGTCTCGTGTTCGAGTTAGCCGAGCAGCTGAGTCGTCGAGAGTGCTCCGACTGTTGTGCGAGGTATTTGGGGATCTTGAGCCCTACCGTTCTGGGAGTGAGCGTGGTTTTTGACTATAGCCTGCTTATGCCAATTTGTGATACTCTTTGCCGCGCCGTTTTCCTCAGTTAGAGTCGCGTCCCTGAGATGCCGCTGTGGATACGATGGGCCTGTTGAGGCAGTTTTGCGCGAGGGGTGAGTTAGTCGGGCAGGACGCCCCACGTAAATCCCGTCCTCATGGGGATGTGTGGTAGTGGGCAGGCGCGTTCCTAGTCGACAGGCGCAGGCTTGACTGGACCCTATGAGGCAGTCAGTTCGATTTGGGTCTATTGGGCACCTTGGGTGCGAGTGGTCTCTTTTACTTTCATCTGTTCCACTTTTTGGAGTATCTAGATAGAGGCGTGGTAGCTGTAGAGTAGCTCCAGCTTTTCTTGTTCAGGATTCATTGCATTGTTATCTTTTGCCTCTAGTAGACTTGGTGGGCAGACCGTTGGGCTTGTTGACGGCACCCACTGAGAACTACTGTGGGAAGTAGTTCTCACACCCGTCGTGGTGTCTTTTTCCCCAGGAACTTCTTCTCCTGTTCCTGTTGCTCCTGTTGCTGATCCTTCTGACCGAGGCGAGGGAGTCGCGAGCTAGTTCCCTACCCGTCGTTGGAGTGTAGCGGTACCCCTTCAGAGGAGAGCTTCAGTAGATTAGTTTACTTCTTTTTCCTCTGTTGAGAGACCCTTGTTGTGAGGTATAGAGTTGTACTTTATTTTACAGTTTGAGAGACTGTTGTAGTGAGGATATTTTTGTAGTGAGAGCTTGTACACTGATGTACTTTATTGGAGATATCTCCCTTTTGAGTTTTGTATCAGAGGACTTTGTATACGATCGTATTTGGGAGATGGATATTGTATTATTTTCAGTTGTACAGGGTTTGGTTTTCAGTTCTTACTAGTTTACTTTCAGCTCTGATATCTGTATCTCTGTAGTTGATTCTTTCTACAGGTTAGACGCTTCGTCTGTACGGCAGTTTCCGTACAGATGGCGGATCTGTTAGTGAGCCCGGGTCGCAGTTTCGACCCCGGGGCGTGACACTCTGTAACCACTATCTCATAATAGCAGGACTGGATCATGACTATGATCAAAGTGGAAAACTCCATCCACTAAAGAAAGCCTGATCCCCAAAACCCCCAATCTGATGCAACAGTAACAACCCGGTCAACCACCCAAGATCCGTGGTCGCCGCAACACCCTGTCAAAAGCCCAACCTGTCCCAAATCCCCAATACCTAGCTACACTGTCCAACACACGCTCGAACCTGAGCGACTATGCCGCAAGTCTATCGATAATAGGAGAAGAAAAGAATAAATGCATGGTTTCTCCTAAGTCAAGTCCCAAAAGATAGTGTAGCAGTAAAAGATGTCAATATTTAAGTGACCCGTTTAATCATGCATTGTCTCAATATGTTGTCCATTTTCCAAGAGTAATCAGTTCAGAGTGACATAAGCTAAAGTGACAGTCTCATAAGAATATTTAGCAATTTTATAATCCTCAACTATTATTTTAACCCTAAACATGCAGTCCAACAATTTCCACATGGATCAAATAACAATTTATCAAAGATCAATCAACCAATAATTAATTCCCTAGAGCATGCAAGGTTACTAATAATACTTTGGGCCTCAAAAATGAGGGAACACTCTGATGTTCCTAGTGGGCATACCAAAGGAGAGGAGTACAACAACCACCCACCTGAAGTGCTAACTGTCCGGATCCGTACAGCAAGAAAATACCAAAACTCCAAATCCTTGCTCCCACAATTTTAGCACACCCGAAATATTCCTGGTACAATACAAAGCTCACTAATTACACTTAGGCTCCCAATTATTGCTCTTATAACCATATACAACCTCGGATTCAAAACTGTTAAATTATCACCTGCAGAAAGTGCCCAGGAAATTCCAAGAAAAATATCACAGCGATCCTCGCGTTGATAGCTTCGCAACGGTACCTTGCACGCCCAAATCTGAGTTCGGTAAGTCAAGATATAAATTCGGCAAGAGGCACACACATACAAAAATCTGTGCTGAAAACTGTGCACTGTTCACTGAGAAAACAGTGATTTTCACCTCGAAATAATCCTCTGGAAAATCCAAGAAAAATACGAGCGCGTTCCTTGCGATCTGTAGATGAAAAAGTTGTAAAATCTCGTTTCCGTCTGATGCTCGTGCGCGAAGATACGGCCAAAATACCCCGCTGCTGTCAAGGAAATCCATACAGAAAAAGGGGTCACTGTTTGCCTCGGGATCCGTGCCAACACCTCGAAACGGGAAAGCGCGACCAAAACAAAAGATGAAGTCCTACCTCTTAGGAGTCTGCCGGCGCAAGAATCACAGCAAAATGATCTCGGGGTAGCCCAGGGGAGCTAAAACACTGTCGCTGCGCCGAAGAAGAACCCAGGAATGCAATGTCGCGCCGCGCCGTAAAATGGGGAACCTCGGAATTCGAGCCTCCTAAAATCTTGAAACTTGGCAGGAAGATCAAGGGTGAAGAGGTGAACAACTTTGCTTGAGGGGGCTCGGGCAGAAAGTGAAAGGGTTGAGAGAAAGAAAGCAAAGAAGGGGGCTCGGGTTGGTATAAATAGAGCTGGAGAAACAATTGCAAAAATACCGAATGAGTACAGGTTTCGGGCGCCGAAATTTTTCGGGCGGCTACAGTAATGGGCCCGGCCCATTACTGTTCAAGCCCGAAACGCCGTGGGCCGGCCACGTAGCCCACCGCACCGAGACCCTGGGCCCCGCTGCACCCGGCGCACCTGCGCGAGCCAGTGGCGTCGCGCCACGTGGCCCCGGCAACCCGTGCACCGCGCACGTCGCCCCGTGCACCGCGCACGTCGCGGCTGACCCGGGCCGTACGGCCACCTGCCCTGCCGTACGGCCACCTGCCCCGGTCACCGACTCCACCAATCGCGTGGACCGGGAGCACAACACCGGACCAATCACCTCACGCCACGTGTCTACCCGGTCTACCGTGCACCCGGACCAAATTCCGTGGACCGCGTCTGCAGCGCCGGCCAACCGGAAAGCGCCACGTGGCCCGCCCCCGGCGCACGACCTCCGCGGTGGACCGCACTCCTGCCCGCGCCCTCAGCCGCCTGCCCGCACCCTCAGCCGCCTGCCCGCGGCCGCTAAACGCCTGCCCGAGGCTGCGCCGCCGCCCGCCGACGCTGCCCGCCGCCGCCGGTCGCCACCGGCGATCGCCGGAGACACTGTTCCGGCGTGAACAGTAACTGCAGCCCAAAAACATCAAGTAAAAAGCCCATCTTGACCGTTTTCGCGCGCTGATTCCAAAAACGGCGTCCATTTTGCCAAAATCCACCTCCAAAATTTGCCGGAGGCTCCCGCAAACACCAAAAACTGCCAAAACTTCCGGGAGCCCGCTTTTGGGCATCCGGACTCAGAATTAAACAAACAAAAAGCCATTCTCAAGCGTTTTTCCGCGCTGAATCCAAATCCACCCTCTGTTTGGCCAAATTCCTTTTTCTAAAATTCGGCAAAAGCAGCCGAAGGCCAAAACAGCCAACCAAAGCTCACAGGGTCCATCTGTGGCATCCCTTTGATGCACCATGGGCCAGATACACCATCAACAGGTGTTTGCACAGTGGATTCATGGGAAAAAGCTGTAAGGAGTTTAGGGGCCCTACAAAGTGTTTCTACATTATAAGAAGTATTCAGATCACCAATAATGTTTAGTTAAACTTACCTGATCATATTGAATTCTTCTTTCTTGAGATTGAGGTATATGATCTAAGTTTCTTTATCTTCAATCTTCAAGACTTAAAAACTTTCACGAAATATGCCAAAACTAAAATCCTTAACATACCTCTCCCAGGGGACGGGAGGAGTGATCGGCATGTTTATTCTCCTAAGTGATTATGTTGGCTGCAGACAACATAATGCTGCGGAACGGGTGACATGCTTTAGACTTTCGCAGGATTGGGTCGAGTGGCTTTTGTGTGCTGATTTGCAGTTTCGTCGTGGCGAGCGGTGTCTCCCCGACGCTGGGTTTTGACCCGTGTGCACCCTGTCATAGCAGTTGAGCTTGAGCGGTTGGTTTTGGGCCAGATACCCGCATTGAGGTCAGTGAGTTTCGAACCCAGATGACAGGATCGTCGGGGGCATATCAGCGGCAGAGTGAGTAGCTGATCTGGGTGACACAGTTGTCGGAGCACTGAGTAGCCCCCTCCGTGCCAATGTTTAGTGTCGAGGCACCGAGGCAGGGTGGATAGTTGACAGCAGAGGAGCTGTGGGGCATGTTTGATTGAGTGAGCCAATTTGGCAGATGAACCACCCTGACTCGTAAGATTGAGTTTGGAGCCTTTGGAGGCAGAGTCGTGGTTGGTGGTGATGGAGTGATCAATTGAGAGCCTCCCTGTGCTAGAGAGTTATGCAGTTGTTGAACTGCGCGCTCCAGGTTTCGAGGAACGAGGCGCATAGGATATGTGAGACTGGGAGTGGATTGCGCCAGGATACTTTTCAGTTTATTCAGTCCCTCCGTTACAGGTTTTAACGCCTCGTTGGTGTAGGCGTTGTGTTGGAGCGTGGCGCTGCAGTTCCTTTGGATAGGGATCTGCCGCCAGAGGCGAGTTCTGGATATTGGTGCTTGGCGCCAGGTGATGGAGGACAGATCGGCCGGCAGAGGCATTCCTGATTTCTTTTTCCAGGACGGCGGATTCCTGAGACGCCAGGGATCGGGTAGACCCCGATGGCAGTATCAGCGTCTTTATCAGAGTGGCGCAGCGGTAGCGTGGATCTGTTATCTGCGGAGGACCCTATTCATCGCCTCAATGTGAACAGAGACAGAGGTCGTGCTCCCTTGTGGATAGTCTTGATTTTCATGCAGATTGAGCGATGACCACCTGCATCGAGCGGATGAATCTGTGCCGCCCGGTTGGAGGGCGCCACGGTAGTGGATCGAGTGTCGCATGTTGAATTTCATCACAGCAGTCGGAGTTAGAGCATTGTTACCACGTGCACTAGAGGTATAGGTTCCTGATGGTGTGGTGCATGTGGAGGAGGCTTGTGGATCATGTCCAGTACAGTAGAGGCCGTGAGTTATGCCGGCAGATTTATTGGTAATTGTGGCAGTTCGATGTTTCAACCCAGTGCTTGGGTTTTGGTTGGCACAGTGCCACAGGATGTTTGACTGTAGAAAGAGAGGACTTTGACCTTCTGCGAGGCAGATGAGAGGAGGCTTGATTGTTGAGATTGTTTGAGCACACAGGTTATAGCGACGGTGTGAGAGGTGCTTACGGTGGCGCCGAGACTCAAGGATATCTCTGTTGCCCACGAGATCCCGGGTGTGATTTCACTTGAGCTGTTGGCGATGCCGCCGGTTAGGGAGATAGAGATTGCGTTTGACGTGGTTCGGGGGAACCGCGCCACCCTCGACAGCACCTTATTGGATATCGCCTGTAGAGCTGAGAGAGCTGATGGCGCAGTTGCAGGACCTGATGGATCGAGGGGTTTTGTTTGACCCAGTGCCACGCCGTTGATGTACGGTGGTGATGCCACGTCGTTGATATACGACGGTGAGGTTTTACTGCGGCTAGAGTGCAGGCAGGTCCGGGCTTTATGTAGGACCTTTTGATGAAGCTATGCTCCGGCATTTATTGTATGATGCGAGTACCTATTTGGAATCATACAGCTAAGTATTTTTCCAAGACGGCATTCAGGATCTGGTAAGGGCATTATGAGCGCACAGTGAGGCCAAATGGAATAATTAATGCCCCGTTGTCTTCAAGATTTGAGGAATTGTGTATCCCAGTTATACTTGGACGGATTGGGAGTGGTGTTCCCCGAGGATATTTTGATTTACTCCCAGAGCGACTTGGAGCACGAGGAGCACTTGTGGATGTGCTACCATGCCTGTGTGGATGAAGTTGTATGCCAAGTTATTGAGATACAAGTTTTAGCTTCAGAAGCATACCTTCTTGGGTCACATTGTGTTAGCCGTAGGGGCGGCGGTGGAAATCCGGCCAATATGGATACTATTTGGGAATTGGCCGAGACCGACAATTGTTGTCGAGGTAAGGAGCCTCTTGGACTGGCCAGTGCCAGGAGAGCTTGGCAATTGGATAATGAGACTGATATCAGCGCCGACTTTTGCATTGCTAGTGCGGGGTGATGGACTTGCGAGTTATAGCGATGCCTCCCATGGTGGCGGTGGAGTTACCGTTGGTTTACTTTTGAGCATTCTGGATCACCCCGACAGGGCCACTGTGATGGCGGATACCTGGAGCAGGAAAGCTGTCTGGGGTTGAGTTGGATGATTCCACAGCTGGCGCTGTGTGGACTGTTGAGGCAAACATGGCTTGTGGTTGTGTCCCTGAGGGTTCCTTTGGATGATAGACCGTGGCTGAGTAGTTCACTCGGATGGTCAAGATTCGGGAGTGACCGAGTGAGGACCCGAGTTTGTGAGGGCTTCTTTCCTTCTTGGATGATCGCGGGGATGTGTTTCGGATTGCCTTGGTTGAGTTGACGCAGGATGTGGTTTGGTGCGTGTTGCACTGGTGGTTATTTTGTTTCCCCCAGCTTTTGATGGAGCCCCTGTGGTGTTTCATGTCTCAGCTCAGGAGTGTCTTGATTTTGGATCCCTCGCCCGTGATTGACTCGCTCCATTTGAGATCTAAGAGCGTTTGGAGTACGAGGGACGCCTGTTGCGAATTCTGGCTCGTGAGGTGAGGGAATTGCGCAATCGGGCTATGCCGTACTGGTTGTTGCTGTTGTTGTTGTTGGGGAGTAATCACGGGGAGTGGGTGGTGACTTAGGAGCTGGAGATGGTGTTGTTGAGTACCTACCCTTGATTTTGAGACTCCTGTTTGAGTTGTGTGTTTTTCGAGGACGAAACTTTCTTTTAGTGGGGGAGGATGTGGTGACCTGGATCTCTGCAGGGCCTCTACAGTGTGACCAGCAGCTTCTGGAGGCCTACGTGGTGTGTCGATGGTGTTTGTGCACAATTTGGACACAAGTGATGGACTTCGGGCTTAAAATGGATCACGTGGGTGATCGGTTGACCCCGTCGGATGTTTAGAAGTGATTTCGCGCGAAACGGATATTAAAATTGGACTCAGCGCGAAGTTTGGACAAAAGAACACCTTTCCGGATGCCTTCGGCAATTTTTAGAATTGGAATTTGGCAAAACGGACAACGGATTTGGATTCAGCGCGCGAAAATGATGAAAACGGACTATTCACTTGTATTTTTTGGAGCCCGGGTGCCGCGCACGGATTTCGAGGCAAGGGGGCACTGTTCCGGCGGCTGGGGCAGCGCCGGCGACAAAGGAGCGCGGCGGCGCGGGCTCGGGCAGGCGGCGGAGCAGGCGCGGGCAGCGCGCGGGCGCGGGCAGTGCGCGGGCAGCGCGCGGTGCAGCGGGGTGGTGTGCCACGTGGCATTTTTCCATTGGGCTAGGTTGGACACGTGGCAGTTTCGGAGTGGTCGGTTTAGTGGTCGCGGTCCACGGAGGAGCGTGGAGAATCGTGGACCGGGCGAGGCCACGTGGCGGCCACTGGTTGGCCGGTCCATGTGCGCTCGGTCCACGGAGCTGGTGTAGCTGGCCTCGGGAAGCGTGCCTGGCAGGGGGCGCAGGCGGCTGGTGCAGGCACGCACGTGGGCGCGTTGAAGCGGTTTCCCGCGCTCGGGCGTGCCACGCGTCGGCAGCAGGGTGGACCACGTGGCGCGCGGCGGGTGGTCGCTTCGGCTGTTCCCTGTTATGTGATGACGTGGCACCATCTCAGGGATCCGGGCGCGCGATGGAAGGCTGGGATCAAAGGCACTGTTTGCGCCCGGAAATTCCGGGCGCCCGGAAAGTGTACCAGGATGTGTCTTTTTGGCTTGGATTTCAGCCTATAAATAGGCAATAGGAGGCCTTGGTGCGGGTTTTTTTGGCAGTTTCGGGGGCTCCCTCTTCTGCAGAGTTTTTCTTCACAGTATCCTCCACCCTTCGAGGGATTTTCGGGATTTTTGGAGAACGTGCCATCGACGTTATCTGCGACGCGGCGCACATCGACGCACCTTGGATTTTTATCTATTACCGTCGCTCTTCAGTCCGCGAGGCACACCGGATCTCCCCGATGGAATTTTGAGCCGATTTTCACGGCAGCGCGTTCACAAGAGGTAAGGCTTCGTTTTTGATGTTGTTCACTTCTCCTCGTTTCAAGTTTTCGGCACTGTTCCCAAGGTGTTTCTGTGACCCCTTTTCCTGCTGTGAGGTTTTGGATAGCGGAGGCTTGTCGATTTTCTATCTTCGCGCTCAGGCATCGGATGGAGGCGTGCCTATAGTCGTTTTGCATCTAAACAGCGCAAGGAATATCCTAAAATTTTCCTAGAATTTTATGAGTTTTCCCCGAAGGTCAAAAATCCCTGTTTACAGAACTTTGTGCTACAGATTTTGAGATTGGTTTATTTCGTGGTTGCTCCATTGTCGAATTTGTATCTCAGTGTAGGAAACTCGGATTTGAACGTGCATGTACTCATTTCGACCGGTTCGTCGCGTGGATCGTGACAATATTTTTCTTGGAATTTTCTGAGCCTTTTCCTCAGGTGAAAACAGGGCAACACTGGACTGTTGTGTTTGGACAGATTTTGTTGGAGCTTTGTATGTTTAATTGTGTATGTTTTTGGGGCATGTTGTACAGTGTTTGTGGCGGTTGACTGACTTGGGCGAGGACTTCACTTTTGGACAGGGATTTAGCGTTCGAGGTGGGTGATCGTTGTGAACCTCTTAATTTGGGCTACCCACTAGGCTTATTGGAAATATATATATATATATATATATATATATATATATATATATATATATATATATTTGAAAGGTTAAAATGCATATGTGGACAATTAGCATGCTTGTTGGATTAAAATGCTTGTATAAGTTCAAGATTGTTAGTTTAGCACTCGCCCTTGGATGAATTTATCATCAGGAGATATAGTATCATGCTAATAGGTATGCTGATTAGTACATTGTGATTATTATGCACGTGGCATAGGCAGACATTGATTATGTTGGTACATAGTGTCTTATGTGGTTACTAGTATCCTGGAATAGCCTGCTTTCATAATGACTTGAACAACAGTACTTGTATTTAATTTACTATCATGAGGACTTCTGCATGCTTGTGTGGTCACCTAGTTAGGCCACCTTTTTCTGCTACACTACTTATTGGAACTTGACTTAGGAGAAACCATGTTATCCTTTTCTCCTTCTTTGTTAGTCAGGCGGTCTGTGTTGCTCGGGTGCGAGCAGGGGTCTGGGGTAGTGTAGCCGGGACATTTGTGTCAGGGACGGGTTGTGCTGGATTGCGGCTGGCAGGGTTTTGCGGTGACCGCGGACTTTGGGCGGTTGACCGGAGGTCGGTTATAGTACTTGATTATAGACAACAGGGTATTGCGGCAACCGCGGATATTGGGCGGTTGACCGGACATTTATTTATGCACCAGATTGTTTATCAGATTTCTCTAGTGGGCGGAGTTTTCTACTTATTTAGTGTGCGACCGTGCCGGTCAGGAGCCGGTCTGTTACTTATTTAATGTGCGACCGTGCCGGTCAGGAGCTGGTCTGTTACTTATTTAATGTGCGACCGTGCCGGTCAGGAGCCGGTCTGTTACTTATTTAATGTGCGACCGTGCCGGTCAGGAGCCGGTCTGTTACTTATTTTGGGTGCAACCGTACCGGTCAGTAGTCGGTCTGTCACCTATTTTGGGATGCGACCGTACCGGTCAGTAGTCGGCCAGTATTCCCACAGATGAGTTCTTGAGTTCGACAGCAGAGCAGGCAGTATCGGGTTTTATACCGGTTCATTTGATTGGGTTTATTCGATCAGATACCTTTATTGTTGCACTCATGCCTGGGGGCTGAGTGGAGTCTAGTAGCTGTGTTTAGGCCAGTGCTAGTGTTGTTGGGAGCCGTTAGGTTTGACGGTGGTCCCGTGTCGTGCGAGTACTTTGACCGTTATGTGAGAGGTTGAGCATTTAGATAGAGACATGATAGCTGTTGAGTGTCTTCAGCTTTCTTGTTTTGTTCTTACTGCATTGGTTATTTTATGTCCCTTGAGGACTTGGTGGGCAGACCGTCGGGCCTGACGGTGGTACCCACTGAGAACTCCCTTTTTGGTGTAGTTCTCACACCCATTGGGGGTTTTCCCCCTCCCTTTCTTTCCTCTCCTTTGTTTTGCAGAGTCTTAGCGGGTGTTGCTGATTCTGCGGTTGTTGATCGAGGCGACGGAGTCGCGAGCTAGATCCCTACCCATGATTGGAGAGTAGCGGTACCCCTTCAAAGGAGAGCTTCAATAGATTAGCTATTTTATTTTCCTCTTTTGAGAGACTGATGTAGTGAGGATATGATATGTATTGAGAGCCTGTACACTGATGTATTTATTGGAGATACCTCCCTGTTGAGTTCTGAGTTTTGTATATGAGGATATTGTATGATTATCATTTTTGGGAGATGGACATTGTGTATTATTTCCAGTCGTACAGTGGTTGATTTTACCTTTACAGCAGATTTTCATTTATAGCTCTGATATCTGTTAGCTATAGTACTTTTCTTGTAGGTAGGACGCTTCGCCTATGCGGAGTTTGGCATAGGTGGCGGATCTGTTGGCGAGCCCGGGTTGCAGTTTAGACCCGGGGCGTGACACGTCGCCCCGGCTGACCCGGGTGTACGGCCACCTGCCCACCGTCGCCGCGTGGACCGCGCACACGTGAGCTGGCCAATCCGGAGATGCCACGTGTCCACCCTCCGGTCCACCGTACACCCGCGCTTCTCCCGTGGACCGCGCCTGCTGCGCTGGCCAACCGGGAGCCGCCACCTGTCCCGCGCCCGGGTGCACGCCTCCGCGGTGGACCGAGCGGCTGCGCCTCCGCCCACCGACGCGCTCCGCCGCCTGCCGCCGCCACTCTGGCCGCCGGAACAGTGTTCCAACACCTCGAAATACGTGTTTTCGCATCCGGGCTCCGAAAAATACAAGTAAATAGTCCATTTTCATTGTTTTCGCGCGCTGAATCCAAATACGATGTCCGTTTTGCCCAATTCCACTTCTAAAATTTTCGAAAAGCCTCCAGTTAAGCAAACTTGCTCCCATTTTACACCCTGAATCCATTCCTTCGGCCCGACACGCGCACAAACACTCCCAGAAGCCACTAATCTATCAGTAAACCCTTAAGCGGGGATTCGGGTCCTCACAGACATAGTGGGGACCCCTCACGGTTACTTAAGGTGTTGTTCAAGTGGCGTGGAGGGGTTGGTGGTAACAAGGTGAAGGTGAGAGTAAGGTGTTTCGTTTCGCTGGGGGTCCTTAGACCTTCTGGCAGGTGTCCCGTTCTGACTTACAGGGATATTGTGGATTCATGAGGGGGGAGTTTTGGATGCTCTGGTTTATCGGTTTGCTTTCCTTTTAGTACCTTTAGCATCTTATTTGTTTTACATCTACCTCTTACTTTTCGGTCACTGACTTCCCACACTGTGACTGGTTCGGTCAGGGGTGGGGTCCGGGACGACAGTGAGGCAGCGACTCGAGGATCTTAGCCCGACTAGGGGCTGGTGACTTTTCTTTTATTTACGCTTTGATTACTTCTGGTTAGTTAGCTTATGTGCATGTGATACATTATTGTGGATGTTGGGTTCGAACTGTGTTTTATCGTGGATGAACGTTTCCCTTACTAGTTGTTTCGATCACTCTTTTCAAATCAAGTAGAAAGATTGCGAAAATGTTTAATAAAACTTAGGTGTCGTGTGGGCACCGTTTTACAACCCGTGGATTTATCCTTTCAAAATGTAGGTGGCCGGGTTGGTTTTTGTGAATGTTGTTATCTTTCCCTCAACGTAACTTCTTGGCTAGTGTAGTTAAAGTACGATTTATGCTTGCGACGCCGTGCATATACAAAGGAGATTCCGTCCGTTTGCGGGGTGAATTTGTATGTGTGATGGATCTGCGCACGTGCTCGACGGGGGTACTTATAAAAAAAAACATGTATATGTTTTCCGCTTATTTTAAACCCCCGGGGCGTGACAGCCAAACCGCTGGTGTGCGTGCAAGCGCCATGAGCATGTCACTCGTCGAACGAGTGCTGCAAGCCTCCTGCGATTCTCAGTCGCTCTGATGTAGAGTAAGTATCAGCAAGTAACCCGGGGTCAGTCAACCTCTAACTCTTGGTGTACCATTTAACCAATTTTACCATGCATAGTTTATTAAAGAAATACCAATATTAGATTGTCACGCCCCAGAGGTTTTAAAAGAGCGGAAAAACGTGAATATTTTTTTCTTGAAATTAACCTTGCCTCCGGTGCGCGCCAGACCCGCCACATATACAAATTCACTCCCCAAACGGACGGAGTCTCCATTGTATATGTACGGCGTTTCGAACACGACTAGTACTTTTGTAGAGTACTAGAGCTTCGGGCAGCGTGCCGACCCCACGTGACAGCCTGGTACAGTGGAAATGCCTTCAGCAGGTTCTGATTATTTTTACAGAGAGGTTCGGGTGGTTCCGGAGCGACGCGGAAGCTTTTTTGTAGAAAAGTGAGTTGGCGTCGTGTTGAGAATTGCGGGTTGAGCATTGGGTTTTTGGATGGGTTTGTTGAGAGTTGATCACTTGGGACATGTGTATTATGTTTTTACAGAGGTGTTCGGTAGGTTTCGGGGTGATGCGGAGGTCCCGAGGCGAGAAATTGAGTCGTCGGCGCGGAAAATGGGAAGTTCTGGCAGGTTTGGAGGAGCCTGGTGGCTGAGTTCCGGAACTGGAGGGCCAGTTCCGGAACTGGCCACTTGGTTCCGGAACTGGCTCCTCAGTTCCGGAACCAAGGGGTGTGTACCGGTACCCCCATGTTGGTACCGGTACACAAGCACAGGAATGCCCAGAATTAGCCGGATTTGCACAGTTTTGAGGTATGGTCTCTGTTCACTGTTCCAACCACCCCAGACATGTTATATACACCTGGACACCTGCTCTCTCACCCACCCTTCATCCCTTATCATCCATCTTCATCCTTGCTGCCAGAGAAGAAGAAGAGGAAGTAGAAGAAGGAAAGAAGGAAGTGTCTGTTTGTGCTGCTTGTGGGAGTTGACCGAGTCAACGTGCGCGCGCGAGGAGCCAAATTGAGGTATGTTATGATGGAGATTTTAAATTTTGGATTTATTGGTTTCCCTCATGGATTTTATGGATGGAATTAATTAGATTTTTGAGTTAATTTCCATCCTTTCTCTCCCTCTCTCCCTGTGCTCTCGGGTGCAAGCAGGAGGATTACTGCGCAAATCCGAGGATTTGCATGCTTCATGCACACGTGTGGGGGACCTCTTTGAGTTGAGCAGAGGTTTGCTGGGGATTTGCGGAGTGTGTTAGAGGGTTGATTGGAGCTCCGTGGATTTTTCCGGGACGCGCGACAGTGTGCGCGCACGCGAGAGGCACAGTGCAGTTTTTCTTCAGATTTTGCCCAATTCTTCACCGACTTCGGCGCGGCCTTCGGAAAGCATTTGAGGTGGGTTGGATTTTCTTCCAAAAATTACGGAATGCCCTCTAATGCTTCAGAACGCACTTTGATCATGTCAAAACTATATATTTTAGCTGTTAAATGATATGATAGTTGCATAGAAAATTACAGAAAAATTATCTGAACCCCGGAATATTTTTAGTTGACTCTTGGCACTATATGACACTAGACTGTATGCTTAGTTGGCCTCATTTAAGCACCTGAACCGTTTTAAAAATCCGAATGCCCGTTTTATTGAAAAATCAACTTTTAAAATTTGTTTTAAAATGTCTGGGGGCCCTAGAGATGTTGCATGGGTTCGGGGTGCATGTTCTCTCGTGCCGGGGGGCCGAGGAGATATTGGTTGATTATTAGAGCCATTATATGACTTTTTGAGACTTACTAGTGTCGTTGGGGGTTCTATTTGAGCACTTCAGATTTAGTCGTGGAGTTTACTCCGACCTTGACATGAGTGTGTGTCGTCTGTTCACTGTGTTTCCGATCTATTTGATCATGGATTATAGCCAGCTGAGCCTAGGATTTTATGCCAGATGTGAGATACTTGAGTTCGCGCGGTCGCTCCCCGCGAGCTACGCTCCGGATGCGATGATGATACCGAGCCTGACGAGGCTGCGATGTGGTTACTGAGTTAGTCCTTGAGGGACACCTTACGTAAGACCAAGCCCTGTTTGGGCATGAGTGGCAGTAGATGAGCGCAGGCTTGACTGGTCCAAAGAGGGACAGTCATTGAGATTTGGGTGATATGTGTGAGTGAGTTTCATTGTATGTTCATAGATGAGCTTTTCCTTGAGCATATGTAGAGGCATATAGCTGTAGATTTCCAGCTTTCCATATCTATCTACCTATCTATTTGTTTACCTTACTTGTGCCTCCAGTAGACTTAGTGGGCATACCGTGTGCTTTGAGGACGGTACCCACTGAGAACTACCTCTGTAGTAGTTCTCACACCTGCTGCGTTGCAGGTGTCCCTGAGGCGGCTGTTCCGACTCCTTCCCGTGCGGAGTCTTCAGATCGAGGTAAGGGCGTCGCTGGTTAGTCGCTTACCCGTGTCTGTATAGCATAGAGGTAGCAGTACGCTTTTGAGTTTCCACTTTTGTAGAGTGAGTTTGTGAGAGATGTTATGTATGTATCTTGGTGGATAGCTTGTATTTTGGATTTTGTTTACTTAGTACAGTTGTTCTGTTTCCTTTCTATAGCATGTTGTTACTTTTGCTCTGATATCTGTTAGCTATAGATTTATTTGCAGGGTAGACGCTTCGTCTGTACGGCAGTTTCCGTACAGATTGTTACGGCTTTTTGTGTTGGCATATTTCGTAAGTTGAGTCGGAGTCTTAAAGGGATCAAATTGTCAAATCAGCTTTCGAAGACTCTTTGAAGATTCAACATGAGCTCAAGATAACACTCAGGTATGGCTAAGTAAACCATGGTGATTTAAGTTTATTTATAATCATTGGAATATGGAAATGATTGAAACCCGGTTTAGACTTGGTTTTAGGAACTTGGTTTTAACTTACAACCTATTTTAAGTTTGGATTCCGGTACTAGGTTTGTTTTGGATAAAGCTTATCTTGAAAAAATCAGTTTTTACATTGAGTACCGGAACCACACTTTGAGTTCCTCAAACCCGACACAGAATTTTCTATAATTTGCATTGCGTACCGGAATACAGACTCGCGTACCGGAACACAATAGAAAAATCTGTGTTTTGCACCATTGAGTACCGGAACACGTTTTGTTGGTACCGGTACACAATGCCTTCTCGGGATTAGATTTCTAAACCGACTTTTATCTTTTTCCAAGGGTTATAAATAGACACTTAGGGTTTCTCGATACTTACCGATCAATTCAGAAACACTCGAGAGCAACCCTAGAGGCTGGTTTTTATCGTTCTTCTCTTTCACCTCTTTTAGGTCAATTCGACGGTTCTTCCAAGATCTATCTTTTGTCGAATTGATCTAGTCTTTGCTTAGAGATTCCTTCTACGGTTCCTCAATGATAATCTAAGCAAAGGATCACCATCGAAGCCAATATTCTTACCGGCTGAGTTTGCGTCATGGATTCGACGTAGCACTGTGGATTCGGTGTGTTGAAGGCGTTTCGTGGATTCGAAACGTGTGCTCGTGGATTCGAGTGGCGTTCGTGGATTCGAACGTGTGCAGTGGACGTGCAATCGGTGGAGCGCAAGGTCCGAAGAAGTTGAAGGAGGGGTTGAATCCGTGGAGTCGGTAATCACCTTGTTATTCTTCTTTTCTTAGTGGATTGTTATTGCATGGACGTCCAATCGGTGGAGCGCAAGATCCGAAGAAGTTGAAGGAGGGGTTGGAGTCCGTGGAGTCGGTAATCACCTTGTTATTCTTCTATTCTTAGTGGATTGTTATTGCGTGTTGGTCCCGTGGTTTTTCTCCTGGATTGGAGTTTCCACGTATATCTCGGTGTGCTATTTTTATTTTCCGCATTGGTTTTTATTTTGCACTGAGATTGGTTTTATAAGTATTACACCTATTCACCCCCCCTCTAGTTGTTTGATAGTACCTATTTAGATCCGTGTGGATCCTTAAATATATAAAAACCTACACAGATGGCGGGTCTGTTAGCGAGCCCGGGTCGCAGTTTCGACCCCGGGGCGTGACAGATTAGAGTGGTATCAGAGACTCGGTTTATAGGTCATGGAGGACTTAGAGACCCTAGGCTACTTTGGTTGGACAATAGGAAGACTATCGAGAGAGACGTGATTTTTTGCGAGAGTCATGATTGAGTTGTAACTCCCCCAGGGGATTGGGGCGAGTAATGTTGCATGTTTATTCTCTAAAGGGGACATGTCGGCTGCAGACGACATCACGCTTTAGAATGGGTAACATGTATAGAATCTCGTTTGATTGGGTTGAGCGATTCTTGGTCCTGATGTTTGGTTTTGATTGCAGGATTTGCGGCACCTCCCAGACGTCGAGTGACGACTAGGGCACATCCAGCCGCAGATGAGGAGCCCGAGCAGCGGGAGGCTGAGCATACCGAGCAGAGTGAGGGTCACGGGTTGCGGGCACAGGTAGCCCAATTGGCAGAGGTGACCAGGCGCCAAGGGGAAAACATGGAGCTCATGATGCGTATGTTGGAGCAGAGAGCATTCCCTGCAGCGCCACCAGCAGTGCCTCCGGCTGCGGCGTCATCGACATCGACTTAGATTGCCCCAATGACAGCTGTGGAGCAGAGGGAGCTCACCGACAAATTGGCTTATGTTAGCCAATTCCACCCTCCACGGTTTTCGGGGCAGAGTTCAGAGCCATGGGAAGTTGAGAACTGGATCGCGGCAATGGAAAAGCTATTTGAGAACCTCTTCATTAAGGAAGAACTGTTACGGCTTTTTGTGTTGGCATATTTCGTGAGTTGAGTCGGAGTCTTGAAGTGATTAAATTGTCAATCAGTAATCGAAGACTTAGAGAAGATTCAATAAGAGCTCAAGTTGACACTCAGTGTTTTGAGTCTTGAAGATTGAAGTAGAAGAATTGTGGATCATATACATCAATCTCAAGGAAAATGGATTCGGAATGATCAGGTACGTTTAACTAAATAATATTCGTGATCCGAATACATTTGAGTAGTTTAGAAACACTTGGATAAGTTTTCATTGCATAAAAGTCAAAAACTGTTTTTTCAGGAAATCCGTTCAGGACTGGAAATTCTGTTCAGGACTGTTCTGTTAATCCAGTCCGGACCGTGGATTCCAGTCCGGACCCCGAACCTTGTTTTTTCAGGAATTGCTGAAAAAAAAAGACGACAGTCCGGATCAGCCAATCTAGTCCGGACCGTCGTGCGGGAAAAATTCTGTTAAGTCAGTTTTTGATGCTTATCTCTTTCCAAATGTTTCTAACCTATAAATAGACACTTAGGGTTTCTCAAGAACTACCGATTAATTTATAAAACACTTGAGAGTAACCCTAGAGGCTAGGTTTTTATCGTTCTTCTTTATAGCCTCTTTTAGGTCAATTCGACGGTTCTTCCAAGATCTATCTTTTGTCGAATTGATCTAATCTTTGCTTAGAGATTCCATCCATGGTTCTTCAATGATATTCTAAGCAAAGGATCACCATCGAAGCTTTTAACAAGTTTGCGTCGTGGATTCGACGTAGCATCGTGGATTCGATGTGTTGAAGCTGTTTCGTGGATTCGAAACGTGTGCTCGTGGATTCGAGTGGCGTTCGTGGATTCGAACGTGTGCAGTGAACGTGCAATCGGTGAGCGCAAGATCCGAAGAAGTTGAAGGAGGGGTTGGAGTCCGTGGAGTCGGTAATCACCTTGTTATTCTTCTATTCTTAGTGGATTGTTATTGCGTGTTGGTCCCGTGGTTTTTCCCCTGGATTGGAGTTTCCACCTATATCTCGGTGTGCTATTTTTATTTTCCGCATTGGTTTTTATTTTGCACTGAGATTGGTTTTATAAGTATTACACCAATTCACCCCCCCTCTAGTTGTTTGATAGTACCTATTTAGATCCGTGTGGATCCTCAAATATATAAAAACCTACAAGTGGTATCAGAGCGGTTTTAGGTTTATCTATCATGTCGGGTGTAAGTGGTAATATTTATAGACCTCCTCTTTTTGATGGGACTAATTATGCTTATTGGAAAGTGTGAATGAGAGCTTTTCTCATCGCAATTGATGAGCGGGTATGGCAATCCGTGGAATACAGTTGGGTGCATCCTGTTGAGGAAGTAGGAAATGTTACGAAATTTGAGTTGGCGTATTTCGTGAATTCGGTTAAGTCTTGAAGATTGAAGATAAAGAAAGTTGGATCATTTAACTCAATCTCAAGAAAGAAGAATTCAAAAAGATCAGGTATGTTTAACTAATTATTTTTGGTGATCCGAATACTTCTTATAGTGTAGAAACACTTGGATGAATTTTTTAATTTCATAAAAATCAAAAACTGGACATGGGACATGTTCAGGATCCGGATCAGACACTTCGATCCGGATCCCAAAGGGTGTTCGTTCATTTGCAAATTCAATCCGGATCGTAGCCTCCTTTGATCCGGATCCCGAACACTGGTTTTACCATGTTATTTGAACGATCCGGATCAGGCATTTCAATCCGGATCCCGAACGTTGGTGTTTGGTGAATTGTATGAACGATCCGGATCAGGCACTTCGATCCGGATCCCGAACCTTTGTTTTTCTGGAAACTGTCTGTCTCGCTACTGCAATCCAGATCGCCGAAGTCCGATCCGGATCGCCGTCCTGAAAAATTCCAGAAAAGGTTAGTTTTTGATTCTTATCCTCTTCCAATGGTTTCTAACCTATATATAGACCCTTTAATTCATCTTTTAGGGTAACCACGAAAAAGAGAAAAATACGACCGAAATAGATAGATCCACACAAATAGAGAAGAAAGGAAATACTAGATCTAATTCTATGTTTCCTCATCTATTTTGATTGATTTGATTCTAGATTTTCATACTCAGATTTTGAGTAGAATCAAATCAATGAATACTTAGATGGTATTTCCGATCTATT